>JAKZGU010000016.1:34442-428944 GCA_022837005.1 Calonectria pteridis
CCCCCCCCCCCCCCCCCCCCCCCCCCCCCCCCCCCCCCCCCCCCCCCCCCCCCCCCCCCCCCCCCCCCCCCCCCCCCCCCCCCCCCCCCCCCCCCCCCCCCCCCCCCCCCCCACAGACCCTGCCTTAGCGTTTTGCGTACACCTCTTTTTTATGTGTGTGTGTGTGTGTTTTTGCTCTGTGAATTCGGCTGTCACGGATGGGTGATCAGATTGGGGGCGTTGCTAAGCAAACGCTGGCCGTCTGATCCCAGTCCTTGGACGATGCGCAGCACGTTGTTCGTTCCCATTCGCCTCGGCGGGCGTTGATCGATGGTTTTCGTTTATAGCTGGCGTCTGTTCATCCCCTGCCCCGGCAAAACCAATGCGTGTACCGTAGGGCCCGAAAACCCGGGGTGCGAGTCAGCCCTCTCGCCAAGAGCGCCCATGATTCGCCCATGACGTCTCTCTTTCAACGACGCCCTCCCCTCTCTCGATGGCAGACATGGATGCAAATCACATCTCCTCCCCCAGCCGGCTCTCTGGGCGGCGGATCCAGTCTGAGCCGCCGCTAGTTGGATGACGGACTAAGGAGATGAGGGGATAGTCCTGCCTTTAACTGACGAGTCGCCCAGCATCAGGGTAGGATACGTATTGAATACATCGATGCTGAGCCGATCTTGGGTCCGAATCTGCTTAGAAGCTCGGAGCCGCCTGTGTGTCCGACAGTTGGCCGAGGAAAATCCTCGACAGGGTTGAGGGTGTGTTGTCGATCCAAGGGTCGTGCAACACGCAGCCGATAGCACGAGGGGTTGTTGATGTTGTGCATCATCATGCTTGGAGAGTTTTTCCATATCAAGCTTCCAGAGTCCCTCTTCTAAGCAGTGTCTTTTTTCGTCTGCCTATCTCCCATCCCATTCGACTTATTCTTCGAAGCCCCTCGGTGTGAGGGCAGCCCCTCTTTCCCTTTGCTGTCCATCGAGTTTCCCACCACGGCCCCTTCCAACCTCGGCAGCCATGGGCGCCGACAGCTTCGGTTCGGGGACGGAGGGGTTCTCCAAGGTCGCTCTCTACATGATTGTCGTCTTTCTGTCCATCGCCATCTACAACGTCATCGAGCTGACCTTTATCATCTGGGGAACCTTCAAAAGGCACTCGGGACTCTACTTCTGGTCCTTCCTCGGAGCGTCATGGGGCATTCCCGTCTATTCCGGAGGCTTTCTTATCAAGTATTTCGCTTCAGCGTCGCTCGGATATCTGGCTGCCACCTTGATCGGCTTCGGCTGGGTCGCGATGGTAACGGGCCAGTCGCTGGTTTTGTGGTCGCGGCTTCACTTGCTGTTGCGGAATCGAAGTCGGCTCAAGATGATACTGTGGATGATTCTGGTCGATGCTTTTCTCTGCCACGGCGCCATCTTCCCCATGGTTTACGGATCCTTCTCCAATCACCCCGAAGTCTGGAAGCAGCCCTACAATGTCATGGAAAAGATTCAGGTCTCCATCTTCTTTGTCCAAGAAATCATAATCTCCAGCTTTTACATCTTTGAAACCGTCAAGCTTATGAAGATGGAGAGAACCTTTGGTAACAGCCAGGCGAGCCGCCGTCTCATGAACCATCTCATTTTCGTAAACGTCATCGTTATCCTTCTCGACATTACCATCCTCGGACTCGAGTACGCCGACCAGTACCAGTACCAGACTTCCTACAAGGCACTCGTGTACAGCGTCAAGCTGAAGCTCGAGTTCACCATCCTGAACCGCCTGGTGGAGATGACAACTGGGAACCGAGACAACAGCTCGGACCCTCGAAGCCGAACGCAGGCCACCGCCAAGACAGCCATCGGCCTCGATACCTTTGCGAGCGAACACGGAACGAAGCCCCCCTGCGACGTGGCGTACCAGGCATATGCCATGGGCGGCGACGAAGGCGGTTCCCCTAGCAGCCAGCAGTACCCTCCCCAAGCCCCTCGAGATATTGGCGTGATGATGACGACGGAGATTATGGTTCACCGGGAGGTTCGAAACGAAGATGCCAGCAGCGAAGGGAGGAACTCATCGGCGGAATCCGCCATTGGCGTAGCGAAGACGTGTGACGAGGCCACATCCAAGTCGTCGTCAGAGATACATCTGGCCACGCGCGGTTACTAGACGAAACGAAGGCGTAGTTTCTTTTTCTCTCTCCAGGATACCCTCCATAGCAATAGCAGTGTTACACCCCCATTACTTCGAGTACATTGAATCGACACGATTACATTCCATATCTAACGCGATGGCGCTTAAGTTGCTGTGCATGCCGAATCGAATCTCCTCAGCGCGCATGAGAGAGAAGTCAGCATGGCGTTTCGCCAAGCAGACGGCTGAGGGAGCTAGGCTGCACGGCTATATGCAAGAGTGCAAGAAAGGGCAGACCGCCGTTTAAGGTTCAAATGGGCATTTCAGCCACGTTGGAGATTTGTTCCCCGGCCAGTGGCAATGTAGATCCCATCAGGGGTCTGCGCGAAGGCCGTCTCTCTGGATAGAAAGTCGGGCTGTGATGGGGAATTTTAGCCACAGCGAATCCCCAACGCAACGCCTTAGCCGAGCGAGTGGCTTGAAACAGGTCTTAAGCGCCATGCATTAGTGCTTTGCTTCCTGGTGTCGCCAGCTCCCGCGGCCAGCCATTTTCCAACGGCCCCCTTGGTTGGTGGCACCGAGTACCGGGCGCCGGCTTTCGGGAGGTGGTGGTGCCAACGCCAAGCGTGCTCCAACGGTTCATTAGGTCGCCAAAGAGTGTTCTCTAGGTTCAGGTTTCTGTGGCGTAGAATGCGCGAAAAGACTTGTCTCGCTTTTCCGACTTGCCCACTACAAGCCAAAAACTATGTGCTGCGCGCGAATCGAAACGGTGGCGGTCTGGCTAGCAAATTCGTCAACAAGCAGTCAGCGTGAGCCAAAACAAGGGACAGAAAAGATTTAAGCTATTAATTATGCTTGATGGCCCAAGGGTCGCATCGGTCGATGGCCACGGAGCACGTTTTTGATTGCAACTTCCCCTTCTGAAGACCGAGGCGACAGGCATCAGCGGAGAAACACAAGGGCCGCCAGTGGGCAAAGGGCGGCAAAATGTAACGCTGGGGTGCCCACGGGCCCCAGTGGCCATTCAACACTCCACGCAGCCGTGGTGCAGATTCCCGATTCAGAGCCAAGGCCTCGCAGGCACGCAGAGGCAATCTACAACCAAGGCGCGTCATATCATTTCCTATGACTGTCCTCCCCCCCATGTCTATGTGCATCGAGATATATCCAACATCCCTGTCTCATCACCCAATTGAACTCCATCCCGCCGACACGAGTTGACAGATGAACAGGGGGACGAACACTGTCTTGTGGGACAACCATGGCTTATAAGACGACGCAGCGTCCCGACGAGGGCCGCCGCCCCCGCCAGCCAGCAACCCGGGATCTCTGCGTTACAGTCATGCTTGTTTCGGGCTTCGTCGGCCTGCTGGCAATTGCTCTGCAGTCGTGGTCTGTCACGGCCGCCGTCGACCTCTATGTCAACGTCACCGCCATGACGGCCAAGGCCGAATCCGACCGCACCGCAAACTACTACTCGGTCAAGAGCCCGCTGCTCATTGGAAATGACGAGGGTGCAGACACTGGCGGGTTTCACGTTTATAATCTCGACTCGGACAGCCTCTCGGAGGTCGCATCGAAGCGGACCGGCCGCACCAAGCTAGTCGCTACTATTTACGGTGTGGGAAGCAAGGATCTTGTCGCCACCATCGCCGCCCCGGATTCTATCATTCGGCTCTTCGAAGCACCCGCCATCACCCACATTGAGGACGCAGACTTTAAGCTTCTAGGGGATTGGTCCTCGCTCTGCACGTGGAAGAGCAAGTCTGGCAACAATTATCTCTACTTTTTCGGCAAGGGCCAGGCCGTGCAGCTGCTTGTGCGTGAAGCTGGGCGGTCAGTGGAGATTGTAGAGGTACGGCGGCACTAACACGCAGCAACCAAGAAAAAGAAAAGCTGACAGGAGCAGGTCCAAACCTTCAGTACCAAATTCGAGGCCTCTGGGTGTGCAATATCGCAATCCCAGTCGCGCATGTTTGTGTCGGTGGACGATGACAAGAATGTCTATACGTTTCCGCTGGCAGAAAGCACCAGGGCACCTGAAATCACCAAACTTGGTGAAACCGCGGACGAGGTAACCGGCTTGGCAGTCTACGTCTCCAAGACGGAGGGCTCAGACTATCTCTTCGTCTCCCATGAGGACAAGATTGCTGTTTACGACAAGTCCTTCACACTGCTGGCCAACCTAGCCTTGACTGGGCTGCAAGATATCGAGATTGAAGGCCTCGACATCTACCAAGCATCAACCTCCAACTACCCCGAAGGCGCCCTGACTTATGCAATTGAAACGACTGATTCGGTGGGATTTGGCGTCACCTCCCTGGAGAATATCCTTGACAAAGTGGGCATCGAGGCAAACACAGGATACAGCCCACGAAGTGGAAATAGTACTTCAAAGAACCCTATCGCAGCGACTTGCTCTGAGAGCGGCTACGTCGACAACGCCGGGTCACTATGCGAATGCTTTGCGGGCTTCGACGGCGCCCACTGCGACACATTCACCTGTACAGATGACTGCTCCAGCCACGGAACCTGCGCGGGGCCTAATACTTGCACATGCGACAAGGGCTGGGGAGGTCTTCACTGCTCTTTTCTGCTTGTAGAGCCGACCTACGAGACTGATTCGCAGCCCGGCGACGGCGATGACCCTGCCATTTGGATTTCCCCTGTATCCCGCGAGGATTCTCGAATCGTGGCCACCATAAAGTCTGGGGACGCTGCTGGACTGGGCGTGTACGACTTGGCAGGTAAGCTCGTCCAGGAGTTTTCTGCCGGCGAACCCAACAATGTCGACATCATCTATGGCTTTAAGGCTGGTAACCGCACTGTCGATCTCGCCTTTGCGGCTTGTCGCAAGGATGATACGCTCTGGTAAGATTCGCGCTTTCGTCAACGACAGGTACCATGTACTAACGAAACTAGCCTTTTCGAGATGCTTTCCAATGGCACCCTGGTTGACATCAAAGGCGGCTCTCACCCAGTTGTGGACGGCTTCTCCGTCTACGGTTCATGCACGTACCGCTCACCCAGCACGGGAAAGCAGTACCTTTTTGTCAATGAAAAATCGGCCCGCTATCTTCAGTACGAGCTGACTTCGACCGCAAACGGCACGCTCGAGACTACCCTTGTCAGGGACTTTCAGGGAGGAAGCGGCGGACAAGTTGAGGGATGCGTCACTGATGAGGTCAACAGCTGGATCTTTATCGGAGAAGAGCCCTCTGCGCTCTGGAGATATGGAGCTGAGCCCGACTCTGGAAACTCCAGCGTCCTTGTCGCACAAGTTGGCGATGGCCATCTCTACGGCGACGTCGAGGGCGTTACCCTTATTCTCGGATCCGAGGCCGACCAGGGATTCATCCTGGTATCCTGCCAGGGCGTCAGTGCTTACAACGTCTACCGCCGTGGCGAGCCGCACGATTTCGTCGCCACCTTCACCATCACTGCATCATCAGACGGCAAGATTGACGCTGTAAGCAACACGGACGGAGTGGCCGCCGTGGGCGCGGGCCTCAATGGGGATTTTCCCTATGGTTTGTTGGTGACACACGACGACGCCAACCAGCTGCCCAACGGTTCCACGAGCGCCGAGGCCAGTTTTAAAATTATCAGCCTCAAGGACATTTTGGGCTCTGAGCATCTTGGCATTGAGGGGCTGTTGGACGAGATTGACCGGGACTGGGATCCTCGAGCTTGATGATGGATACTTTACGCTGTTGAATGATGATTGATTCGTTGCAGATACCCACACCTAGTATAATGCAAAAGGCTGAAAGGCAGCTGAAAGTACACTCTTCTTTCCGCGAGAAAATACATGATTTACAGAGTGAAAAGGGAATGTTTGACCGTAGCTGGCTTGACCACCCCTGAATCTCAATCAGTGATCCAGCCACTTAGTCAGAGAAATGCAGTATACTACCCTAACTGTATACACGTTTCCGTACGGTTTTGATCAGCTCCGAAATCACTGGTACCAATGGCAGAGCAAGGAGGCGAAAATGGGCAACACAGCTCTGCGCCCAATCTAGCTGCCCGTCCAAGCCTCGTCACTCGTGCCACGGAGGCTGTCTCTGGACGTACCAAAGAAGAATTCGCGGCCTTTCGACTGGAGATGGAAGCTTTCTTGATCAGCGTTTACCTGCGTATTGTATTAGGAACTTTTGCAATCTTCGCTCTACAGGCTGCTGCGGTGGCAAACGATCAATCGCAAATAGCAAATCAGTTGGCCCTGTTATCCCTTTGCGCTGGAAATTCGGTAGGTCGAATCGGTCTTATTGGTTCCTGGACCACTTATAGTAAGACATAGTCCAGCGATGTGTGCTCAATGCTTTTGGTGGATGCTGACGCACGCCTATGCTACTTTGCAGAGGAGTTGTTTAAAGTGCCGCGAGCCCTCCAGTCGGATTCAGAGAAGTCGACGGCTGTCACAGGTGTCGTTCCCCCAAGGAGTAGCTTTTATGGATTCAGCGATGCGGCTACTGCCACACACATCTACTCGGCTACAATAGGTTTTATTGGTTTAGCATTCTTGTATAAGGTGTTGAAATTCGTCATCGCCGGGCTCTTTTGGCAACGAAAGCAAAAACGACAGAGTGAAGACTCTATCCCTTTGTGTGAAACTAAAGGGAGCTGTGATCAAGAGTAGTATGATAAGAGGACTTTCATATCCTATGAACCCTGATGTCTACCTCTTCATGGTTCCCTATATTAGGAGGTAATGTGTGTCAAAGCCGTGTTTGTTGGGCGTATAGTAATGCCCAAGGAACAATGACTTTTTCTACTCTACCAATAATTAACTCGAATTCTAAACGTATTAAGAAAAATCAAGCAATGAATTTACGATAAATTTTGGTAAATGTGTTGCAACAGTTGTATGGGCCGGCCAGCTTTCCAAAGCACAATTCTCGCCAATTGAACCCCCCTTACCCTACACTACACCAACACAAGCACTTTCCAATCAAATGCCAGCCCACCCACCCAACAAGCACTTGCTAAATACATCATGTGCTACTTTGGATTTGGTAAATAATTTCACACCGCATCTGGCGACTCTATGTCCCTCATCCCAATGTGGCAATCTACTGCCCCGACGAATCCCTCCGACGAAACGCTCTTAACACGACATATAGAGCAAAATGCTGCCAAGTGTCGGGCCAAACAACTGTTCTCCGCTCCTGACACGAATTTGCCTCTTTGAAAAGCATCACATGAGCCATAGAAAAATTTTCTGTCCAAAGCGACTCGTTGTGGCGGTGAGGCACTCTCTTACCGCTTTTGGTGCTGAATAGAGTCTCAATACCACCCTACATAGTAACCCACCTGCTGCCAACCGCTCAACCGCCAACGCCTCCGCCTTGGCTAAATTGTGGCAACACCCTAGAATTAGTCTGGATGAAAGGCGTTGCGATTGAATCTTAGCGTCGGGATGCAATGTAGCGATTCAGTTCGAGCTTGCCGTGAGTGAAGCTGGACTGATACGCCGCATCAACTAGACCACTGCGCCGTCGACGGACAACATGAAGCGTAGTTTACAAGTGCCTCCAGAGTGTTGAATCTGGCTTCTTTCTCAATAACCACATCAATAAACTCCACCGATCGCATCTATTGGCACAGCCACAGACGCCGATTCGCCCGGAACTGCTAAGATTGGAGATGCCACACCAGCCTTCATTCAAACCTTTTTTTTCTTTCATCGCACGATGAAGACTTTGGCTGCAGACGATTGCACGCGACCTATTGCTCCGAGGCGTTTTGGCTCGTCTTTGGTCTGGACTCACCTTATTGACAGCTGGCGGGGTCAATAGAGTCAATAGTCAGCTGCCTCAGAATACGATAGAACACCAACCACTTCTCACGCTGAATATCCATTGATCATGACTTGTATAAAGGAGTCTGCAGATCCTCTCTGGATTCATCTCTTTTCTCCAGGCTTGTTCCAACATCTCAATCGCAGCCCCCATCATCAACCTCGCTCTCAACACCGAGACGACAACCCTCAACGACGTACAACACAACACTCACCATCATGAAGTTCACTCTTGCCACCCTTGCCCTTGTGGCAACTACTACTCTCGCCGCTCCCACCGCCGAGGCCGAGCCTTGGTGTGAGCGTATCGGACAGTCCTGCTGGAAGGAAAAGCGCGAAGCTGCCCCCGAAGCCGAACCCGTCCCTTGGTGCGAACGCATCGGCCAATCCTGCTGGAAGGTGAAGCGCGCCGCCGAGGCCTTCAACGAGGCACTCGCCTCTTCTGGCGCTCTCGAGGCTCGTGACGCCGCCTCCGACCTCAGCAACCTTGCCGGCGGTGCCGCCTTCAAGGCCAAGCGCGCCGTCAACGAGCTCGCTGGGCACGTGGCTCTCACTTCACCCAATCCCGAAGAGTACTACAGGGCTCTCGCCTTGGCCGACCATTTCCATCCCGACAGCGACGAGAAGGAGAAGCGCGACGCCCTCCCCAACCCCTGGTGCGAGCGCATTGGTCAATCGTGCTGGAAGCGCGATGCAAAGGCCGATGCCGAAGCCGTTGCCAACGACAAGCGCTGGTGCGAGCGCATCGGCCAATCCTGCTGGAAGGCCAAGCGGGCAGCCCAGGCAGTCCTCGACGTCATCGGCGAGGAAGACGAGGGCCTCGAGAAGAGGTCCTTCGATCCCGAGTTCTTCTCCAAGCGCGAGGCCCAGCCCTGGTGCGAGCGCATCGGGCAGTCGTGCTGGAAGGAGAAGCGCGAGGCTCACCCCGATCCCTGGTGTGAGCGTATTGGCCAGTCGTGCTGGAAGGCTCGCCGAGACCTCACCACCATGCGCACTGTTGCGCGAAGCATCGTCGAATCCTAAGAGTAAGTCAATTGACCTTGTTTCCGTTCCTCTGGGTAGACATGTATACTAACACGTCCAGTTTAGGAACCCTCTTCAAACGCTTACGCCTGATGAATTTGACCCACGGCATTGATAGTCTTTTAATTATTATTCTCGACTCCTTGGATACGATGATATTCAACATTAACCGGCACGCAAAGGTTTGACATACCTTCTTCTCTTCTTTGCAGCCATAAAGCGCTGCCTCTCTTTCTGGATAACGGCAGCAGGCAAAAGTCTGCAGCTCTTTGGACAAGCATGTTGGTCAACAAAGCACCAACATGCGAAAGCGTGACCTAGTCAGATAGTCATAGGAGTATAAACATGAATGAACAAGCATTGCCTTGAATATTTTTTGAATTGTCATAGCTGTGAACCCCTTGTGTCTATCCAAGCCATTCCCCATGACACTTTTCTATCACTTTTCCTCTTTTTGTTTTCGCCTGGCTCCGCCTTGATCATAGCAATATTACTATACAAATATTTCGACAAGTCTCATGCGTTAGTGGTGATTATTAGCCTTGTGTACAGTGGCTCCTTGAGGTAGCCGTCATTCATCTCTTTCGAGTGTCTTTTCTCTTCTTCTTGCCCTTCTTCTTATCTTTGGGTAACTCCAGCTTCGTGCCCTTGAGTTGCTCCGCCATAATCTGGAGCATGTAATCATCAATGTTATGCATCCGCCCTCCCCATGCATTATATTCCACCTCTTGTTCTGTCTGTGATTCCAAGTCATCCAAGCTACCGTCCAGTGCAGATTTGCTTGCTGGTGTCCCTTGCCGTGTTGTCGAGGCACCAGATGCGTTGTTGCTGGGTTTCTCCGTAAAGTCCGCATCATCAGCCTGGATCTCCTTTTCTGCCACACGCGCGGCGGCAACGTCTTCCCGGTCTTCTGCCTGCTCAAGCGCGCGACCAACTGTTCGCTGGTCTGAATTGCCACTGGGCCCACCCAATACCCGATCCAAGGCAGCGTCTGCGGCGTCCACACCTTCGCTCGTCGAGTCGACCTTGTCAACCAAGGCTTGTTGCACAGAGACCTTGTTGAAGTGATCTGTGGTGAATTCACCTTCCTGGATGACCACATCGTCAAGCATCTGTTTCTGAGATGCCTTGCGGAGAATGTTGGCCTCGATAGTATGTTCACTGATGAGGCGGTAGATGTGCACATCGCGAGTCTGGCCAATTCGGTGGCATCGATCTTGACATTGCTTGTCCATTGCTGGGTTCCAGTCCTGATCGTAAAAGATGACCGTGTCAGCGCCGGTGAGGTTGATTCCCAGACCACCAGATCGTGTGGACAAGATAAAGCACAAGATTCGAGTGTCATGGTTGAATCGGTCGGTGAGAATTTGACGCTGTTCAACTTTGGTAGCTCCGTCTAGGCGAAGGTATTTGTGTCCATGAATGTTGAGGAATCTTTCGAGAACATCCAGTACCTTGGTCATCTGTGTAAAAATGAGCGCGCGATGACCGCCTGCCTGCAGCTTTCGCAACAATTTGTCCAAGGCCTGCAGTTTGCCGCAGTCGTATTGTAGAAGTCGTTTGTCAGGGAACTGAATGCTTAGTCGCATACGCGCCTCATGCCAGGGGTCCAAAGGAGCCTCTTTGGGCAGGAAAGGTGCCCAGCGGACAGGTGCCGACAATTTGAGATCCTCCTCAGTGAACGCCTCCACACCTTTGCGACCGAGGATAATTTGATCGAGATCCCGAGTGACAACCGCCGGAGTAACGCAGGAGAATTTTTCAATCGTAGTCTTGTAGCTATCGGCACGCTGGTCAATGGTTGCGATCATGGATTGAATTATTGGCGACTCCTCCTCAAACCAAGCCATGATGTGCTGAGGAACCTTGGGTCGCGGCTTGTGTGGGCGTTTGTGGGTATCGAGCGTGAGGAACTCAACGACATTCTTGCCGTAGATTGGTTTCTGTTGCCGACGCAAAGCATTTAAATAGACGCAGTGCTGGAGCTCTTCAAAACGTCCCCAGCGAGATGCACCTTCCAGATATGCAATGTTTGACTCGACGGTAGCTGGATCCAAAGTCATGTGTGACTTTTGCGCCCGAGCCTTTTGGGTCTCACGAAGATCCAGTAGCGTCCTGTGAGTGCTCAACTGCGCAATTCGATCGGTTTTGGCCGATGATAGTTGCTCATACTTGGTTGGAATGAGATTGAGGAACCCCAAGTCGACAATGCTCATGGGCTTCACAGCGAGCAGCCTGCGAACCTTGTGCTCGGTCGCTTCATACTCCGCACCGACGGACTTGGCCATTCGGAAGGACGTCATGATTGGCCGATCAACGAAAAGATCTGGGTGATTACAGACCTTTCGCAATTGCATTAAACAATTGATGATGGACAAGTAGTTTCCGGAAGCTAGGGTAGCTTTAGTGTCCGTTCGGGACAGGAACCCATCATAGAGTTCGCGCTGGCGTTTGGAGAGACGGCAAAATTCCACGTGCTCATACTTGGCTGGCATCTGCTTTTCAACATCTGCCTTGAGTCGTCGCAGCAGGTATGGCCGGAGAACTTTGTGAAGCTTGGAGATGATAGCCCTGGCCTCATCATCCATCTGCTCTCGACCACTTTCTAGAATCTGTGATTCTGGTTTGTGAAACCAGTCGTGAAACTCTTGGAGGTCAGCGAATCCACCAACGCCATTTTGAGCTGGCATTAAGAAGAATAGCAAGGACCAGAGCTCAGTCAGGTTGTTTTGCAGTGGAGTTCCCGTGAGGAGCAGTCGAGCCTGTGTGTTGAAACCGAGAAGGGTTTGCCATCGCTGTGACTTGAAGTTCTTGATGTTGTGAGCCTCGTCTAAAATCATGTAATGCCAGCGACGTCGTTTGAACACTTGTTGGTCTTGAAGAACAAGCTGGTAAGATGTAATGCACACGTTCCAAACATCGTCATTGTTCCAGCCCTGTCGCTTTCTCTTTCGCTCTTCTTGCGAGCCATAGTAAGACAAAATCTTGAAACCAGGGCACCACTTTTTGAACTCCATCTCCCAATTTAGCATAACACTGGTGGGGACGATGACAAGATGCGGTCCCCAGACTTCATGGTGACAGGCTAAATGGGCGAGAAGAGCAATTGTTTGGATAGTCTTCCCTAGACCCATTTCGTCCGCCAGAATGCCATTGGTCTTGTTGGCATAGAGTCCTGATAACCAGTCGAGCCCATCACGTTGGTATTCTCGCAAGGTGCCGCGGAGGAGAAACGGTACTTCTGTCTTGTGTCTTGATGTTGACTCTGGCGAGGCAGATCTGATTGGCTGAGGCTTGTCGACGACCATACCGGTATCGGAGGCGACATCAAAATCGGAAGGCTTCGTCTCCGAACTGGGTGGAGGTGAAAGGCTGTCGTTTGAACTTGGGGGATTAGTGACTGGGTCCGTTTCCCCAGACGGCGGTTTCTCAGTTGCTGTTTCTGCTGGCGTTTCCTCGACAGGACCTTTGCTCGGCTCATCCCCCACTTCAGCCATGGTAACATCCACCTCGGTGACAAGCTCATCCTTAACTTCCGGAACATCAATCTCCGAGGCTGGCGCGATTTCGGGATCTTGATGAGGCGTTAGTGAGAGAGGCTTCGTATCATCTTCACCACTAGCTGGTGTGTCGTTGGCTTGCTCTTCCGTAGATGTGGGTTCCTCTTTATTGGCTGGCGTAGGGCTGGGGTGGCCATTTGTAATTGGTTCATCATTTAAGGATTCGGGGTGTTGAACTAGGGAGACTTCGTCATCCTCGGCAGGTTCCGCAGTATCAAGTAGAGTGTCTTTGGCATCGACCTCTTCCATCTGAACGTCTTGAGTGGTCGTTACGGGTGTTTCCACAGCGGCTTCTTCGTTCATCTTTTTGAGCTCGGACTTTCCAAAGAACAGACCTAATAAGCCGCCAGCTTCATCGCCGGATTCTTCCTCAGATTCCTCATCAGACGCTGCGTCACCTTCGTCGTCGTCGCTATCCATGTCTGTTGAGCCCATGTCATCGTCCATGTCGACGGATTCATCGCTTGTCTCGGCAGCCTCGGTGGCTGTGGCTTCTACTACCTCGGTATCTTCCCGACTGGGGCTGTCAATAGGCGTTTCGATATCCTCTGTTGATTTGTCTAACTCGGGTATGTTGGCATACTTGGCACGCAGCTGCTCTTGCGTCAGGTTTTCGTCGGTAGGGTCCAGCTCGTCGTCCTCATCATCGCCTTCTTCTTCATCATCGGACATGTTGTCGCTGTCTTCCGCCTTGAGTTCTTCTTCCTCGTCGTCACCATCATCTTCATTCGATGCTAATCCTAGATCGTCGTCATCGTCTGCCAAGCTTGCATCGTCGGTCAAGTCATCGAAACCATCGTCTTCATCTGACTCGGGCTGCTCCGAATCCACCCCAGCACGGCGAGCCTGAAGTTTCTGCTCGGAGAGATGGACAGCCTCGTTAAGAGCGGCCTTGACTCTCCTCTGTTCCTCTTGCTCCCATTCTTCCAAACGCCGACGATTGACCTCCAATCGGACATTTTCCCAAGTTCCAAAGATAGCCTTGACAACAACACGGTATCGAGCTACCCATACTTCCCTCGCTTCGGCTTCAATTTGCTCAGCGGATTTTGGTTGCCGTCGGATCCATTCGTCACGACAGGCTTCGGCCAGCTTCTTGGCAGTGGATCGGTGTCTTTGCTGCTCTGCCAGCATGAGTTTCCGGAAGTTGGACATGGCCTTGACCATGTGGTCTTGGCGAGCCCACTGTCTGGGTGGTTCCTCCTCTGGCTCGGGCAAAAAGATGGAGCATCGGCCTTGAGAGAGAAGACCTCCGGGCTCAACTTCATCCTCAATCCGCATTATCAGCTTGGCATCTTTTTGTGCCATCTCGTCCGTATAGGGAGGACCATCCTCCGAGGCCATCAACCCTCCTTCTTCAACAGGAATAGTTCCGGCACGGCTCCAGAAATCCTCAAAGCTCGTCCCGATTTTTGGTCTTTTGCGGACCTGATCAGGATGAACAAGAGGAATGTCGCCAGATCGCCCGACCCTTAATTTTATACGAGGCGACCGACCTGTGCCATCGTATTTTGAGTCCTTGGGTTTCTCATCCTTAATATCGGCCACATCGCTGAACCGTGCAGATCGCCGGGATCGGGTTGACTGTCGGGTCGGTTGTGGGGGAGGGGAAGGACTTTTTCGGCGAGTGAATCGGGATGAGGTTCGGACTTCTGGGGCAGGCTTCTTGGCCGTGGTCTTTGGGGTTGGTGTTGTGGTAGCTTTCGCGGGTGTACTTTTGGTGGCGGGACTCGACTTGTGCGCGCCATTTGACAATCTTTTCGAGTTCCCATTGGGCAAGCGAGCCTCGGACTTGGCTGGGGTGGCAGGTTTCCCACCTTGTGATCGCCTGGTCGTCCGCGTCGTAGCTTTCGGTACGAGCTCCACCGGCAGTGTGTTGATGCGGCCAGACTTGCGCCGGCCATTCTCGGTGAAGGTGGTAGGGCCTTCAGCTTCGATCCTCTTCCAAGGCGGAGATTCTGGTTTAGGCTTCTTGGAGGAAGGGGGAGGGGTTGCATCTCGGGTTCGGCGTCGCTTCGATGGTCGCTCATCATCTTGGGCATGGCCGTTGGGCGAGTGATGGAACCGGCCGTTGATCTTGGGAGTGGTAGCTCGATCAGCTTCTTCGGGTGCATCGACGCCGTTTGTGGTCCCGTTCAGCGCGCCATGGTCTTCGGATGCCGGCACAGGCGCGTTATCTTCGATCTTGAGGGCATCGGGGCTCGAAGTGGGCAGCACTTTGTCGGGCGACGCGGTCTCGGGCATAGTAGCAGCGTGGAGCCTGGAGACGCAGTGGGCGAGGTCTCTGCGGAGCTGGCATTTGCGGGGGCAAAATTAATGTCTACGGAATCGTAGCGCTTCAGCGGATCTCCATACAAAGTTTGCACATGATCAGAGGCCTTGAGGGCGAGCTGCGTCGGATTTCGTCGCAAAATCTCGTGTCGTCAGCAAAACTTTTGATCTTGAGGAAAGGCAAACTCGAACGCCCTGGGCCTGGGCTCCACTAACCGAAAAGAGGCGAGCACGCGCCTGGCGTGGCCACTTTCATGCCTCAGGCATCAAGAGTAAGTTGAGAATCATCACGGACTCGATTGGCTAAAGCTTCGATGAATAGCCATCACATCACGTCACGAAGCAATTGGGCGCCGACAACACTGTCAACTCGCCCGAGGTGCGTCGCCATGGTCTCTCCAGTACTGGATCAATTGATTGGACTAACTTTTCTCCCACCTGCAGATGCTTCCCCAACGAATCGTGAGGGCCTCGGCCCTGCGCAACGGCGTTTCGGCTGCCCAGCGACTGCCCATGATCCAGCGTCGATGCTTCCTCCCCCACTCCTACACCGACAAGAAGACGATTGATGCGAAGTACCCCGAGCCTCCCCGGCTGACCGAGGCCGAGGACCCTGGTATGGTTAGTTCTTGACCTGCGTGCACCCCCGAGAAGAGCCGCGGCGCTGATGGATAATATCGCAGAACGGTGGCTACATCAACCCGCCCCGAATCAAGCGCCAGTTCCGTGACCCCCGCGCCGACTGGTGGGATCCCCAGGAGCGCCGAAACTTTGGCGAGCCCATCCACGAGGACAACGATGTCTTGGGTATCTTCTCCCCTTGGGAGTACACCTGGACTACCACCCGCCCTGGTCTGATCATGGTCGGAACCTTCCTTGTTGTCTTCTTCAGCGTCACTGGAATCGTCTACCTCAACTACCCCGACACCGTCGCTTACCCCCGAGAGTTTGAGGGTGGTCTGGAGCGAGAGCTGGGTGGCCCCGGAGCCACAAGGGTAGGTGATGCGTGCAATTCTGATGTCGGCGATGTGCTAACGAAACAACGTAGGCTCGAATGGAGGGTGATGCTGCCCCTTGAACGGGGAATTCTCGTTTGTACATAAATAAAGAATGGAAAGGATTCAATGGATTTTAAGTGGACGCTGCAACTAGCCGAAGATTTCGTTTGTGGGTGCTGTCATCTGCGGACAATCTACATGTGTGTGCAACTTGCTCCTTGGGCCAACGTACTCGTACGATTCCCTGTAGCTTGCGTTATGACAAGTCTGGGATAAGTAGAAGGCATGCCGACGTGTCTCGGTGATCTGAGGTGTTTTTGTAGTATTCAGGAGTGACCTATCCAAGTACTCAGAGCTTCTGCGCGGCTACTTACAAAATTATCAGCCATTTCATCGCCCAGTCTTCCTTGCTCCTCTGACTACATTATTCCAAGTGTCGTCCTTCGCGTGTAAAGTTTTGTAGTTAAGTACCGGGATCCGAATTCGGCATCATATGCCTATCTTGGCTCTATTTTTGTCCGATTCTGAGGGTTTTCGTGGCTACAAAAGCACAATGCTTGGCCATTTCAGCCATGTTCTTGCAGCGAATTGTGGTGAGCTTGAGGGTGTTTTCCTACTCTGACAGGTAGTCACCAGCAGCCTTTCCACTGTAATTGGCTCTTGAGCCGCCAAAATGCTCACCTCTTTCCTTTCTCGAGTTCCAAAGTTCCCAAGACAATCACGCAGAAGACCGGTGCTGGTTACGAGGCGAGTCCGACCGCGGAGGTGAGTACTGCTACTTCCCAAGGTGCAAGAAGGCCGTATTTATCTGCCGTATTATCTAAACATCCCCCCAGTAAACTATCAACCACCAGTTCCCCGTTTCTTTGTCTTCTTCCTCATGCTGCAGAGGAGCATCTAGACTCTCCGTTTATTTCGGCGCTCATCTCCTACAAACATCTTACCGAACTGACATCCCAGGCCACACCAAAACCATGCGATACGAAGACTGGGACGTTTTGCTCTTCCCTCAGGGCTTGTGTGCACCCATAAAGGAGTTCAGCGTGGCTTGCTATGTTGTCCATGACACCGGTAAGCCATCCAACCTCTCCTGTTTTCCTTGTTGGGGATATTTTTGCGACCTCACCTATCTTAACTTGTGCCTTGAACAGAATTCCCTCAAGCCCAGGGTGCGTTTGGGCTCCCAACGCTTTGCTGCTTCGTCCCAAGTCTGCCCGCAGGGATGCCATTCCAAATCTCTATACATTCCTGGAGTACTCCCGCCCTCAGTCAATTCACGAAACTATACTCCATGCATCCGGAAGATGCCAAGTTCGAAATCAGAGTCTTCGTTGACGGCCAGCTAGTCGCGTACGGTGCCTTTTCTTGCCTGTCTATGGTTGAGTCTATGCTGACCAAGACATGGCAGATCGGCATCTCTCGACCGGGATACTGATGGGCCACATGTCATTGCTCATTGTTTTAGTACGTCCATCTCGATGTTTGGTCCTTTTGAGTGGATCTGCTGACGATGAACGCAGATTTCGCAAAGAACGGCGATCTCGAGCCCCTCAAGTTTCCGATCTTCCAAAAGGAGATCCTGCATCAGAGTTACTGGGACCCCGCCGATAGCCTAGGACGAATCAAAGTGGTAATAAGCGAAGGATTTCCACGCGACTCTTTGTCTATGCCCATCGAAAGAGTCAAAAACATCGTTGCTTTCTCATTTCAGCATGCTCCACTAGGTAATTCAGGCTTGCTCTCTTCAATGTTATGCGTTTGCTAATATATGTGTTCGCGTTTACAGAGATTCTTGAGAGTTCATCTATTGCTTGGCCTAATCCTTCCATGTGGCGACGAGCCCCATTCGCGTCTTCTATGCCTGTCCCTGCGTATGCATCTGAAGATGCCAAGTCGCACGCACACTCCCCGCGACGTCGAACTCTGGGCCTTCTAGCAGCTCCGCAGGTCCATAGTATGCCCAGTGTCGACGATGTCCTGGCCAGTGGATCCGTACGCCGTGCATCTCAAGGCCTGGGTCGATCCGACTACCTTGGCAAGACCACAAACGGGCCACTCAATGTGGGAAATATTGATTCTTCTGACGACTCCAATTCCTATTTAGACTGGCTTACTAGCATGGATATGAATATGGCTGATGTCCCTTCTCAGCCTATGGAGTCATTTCCCAAGGCCCGCAGGGTTAGGAAAACAAGCACAGATGTCAGCATGCCGGACTTTTCGTCAACTCGGAGCGGGCAAAACCCCATGCCTGGCGACACTCCTTTTACTCTTTCAAGCTTCCAACTCGAGGATGATGGCAGCTATAGATACTTAAAAGCACCATCCAATACCCCAACTATCAGATCGGATATGAGGGAAATGCGAAGCTTGGCATCTACTCAGTCACTGGACGAAAAAGGAGCACCATTTCACATCAACTCCCACGGTAGTACAATCTCGTCTGATTTTGCCGACACACTGACCAGCTCGTTGCTCAACCAATCTGGTCCCCTTCCTTGTCGCACCCCCAGCATGCCGGGGTCGATGCGTGAGCCTCGGTCTCGCAAAGAAGCTCTCATGTGTCGAGCCACCCCATCGACAGTCCCTTCCCATTTCAGGCCAAGCGAGAATCTCACAGAGCGAGAAGACATTTTTGAAGCAATCTCGCTGCCGGCCGATTCACATGTCGCCATTTCGATGAACCAATCGCGAACGGCAACTCCAAAGAGTTTGAACAGTTCGGAAATAAAAGTGAAGACCCCTTCAGTGGTGGGGTACAGCGACATGATGGCCAAAAAGGAGGACCAAGAGAACATTTTGACCGAGGCAAAAATGTCGTGCGACAAGAGTACAAAGCGAGTTCGCCACGTCACTCCGGCGTCTGCCAATGCCAACATCCAAATGGATGGGCTTCGGCGAGACAGTCCCCGAGCTCGGCTCGCTCCATTCACAGAAAATGACCTGGCCAACAAATCACGCCCTGTCTAGATAGTAACCGGTGTTGCGGGCGATCCTTTTATAATTATTAATGGAAACCAGTATGAGTGTACTGTAAGATGTTGTACGAGGGAGTGGTTTTGGAGGTGTCGGCGCAAATTCCTCCGCATGGTTACGCTTATCCTTCCATTAATTTGTATTCCAAGGCAAATTCAGTTCAAATAACCAAGACTACAAATTGTTTGACTAAAATAGACTTCTTTTGCCTTTATATTGCGCTAAGTCCCAAAACACTTGGGTGAACAACCAGCTAACCAAGTGCAGCGAAAGCCAGCCCGGTGGCGAAATTTATCCAACCAACGGCGCATGGCCGGTGACCGAAAACTTATCTGTATTGCAATTGGCTGGGAATTAGGGACTTGAGAAAAGAGCTGGGTCTGGCGGAGAGCTACCGGCTTAGTCAGTGCTCTCCGACTCCGACTCCGGGTCCACCAGCGCAGCTCTCCGCGCAGAAATGGACGCACCCCCGAAGAGCTCTCGGATGCCATTTTTTGGTCGGAATTTGTGTTTGCCAAGTCTGCCAAGTATTCCACGTATTACAGCGTCATCGTTGAAAAATACATTCAAATTGGCCAAAATTCTGTCAGGCTTGTGTGAGTGGCAAAGCAAGATATTGACAAGACACAACAGTGGAGAGCTTGGGTGTCCGGCCGGACAGTTAGAGTGGTACAAGTCAAGATTAAGACTAATCAACCATTTGTGAAACCTAAGCAAAAAAACTGTTTCATTCATCTCTGCATCAGCCTCAAAAGTGGCTAATGTAGGCCAGAAAGCCACGTGATGAGAGTAGCTGTGGTTAGGCCCGAATCACTCGGCGGCCAAGATGATAGACGCGGCAAACACCGCGCCAAGGTGCCTCAGCCGCAATTCTCAATCCTCCATCTCGATTTCCGTTCTTGGCCGGCCAGAATTCGATACGAGATGATTTTCAGGTGAAACCAACAAGTGTTGTGCCTAGTAGCCATGCCCGGAGATACAATGACAGGCGCATTAGTTCGTAAGAGCAGTAAACTGTTCTAGGCCAAGGCGGCATGGATCGCTATCATCCCGTTCGCATCCCGGGCTCCGGATTCCGCCTCTACTCGCTAGTATCACCAAGCCATCCTAGATTCGCCAATGCATCATATCACAAATCGTCAAAAGCGAGCCATCGCCGTCTCTAATTCGCTCAGCAGAGCCCCTCGGTATTTTAGCAAAGTCCGTCGGGATGCACCAACACGCCGGCTCTTGACGCTTACAAGTTTGGCAGCAAAAATGGGCTGCACGTGTCAGAGAAATGCCCAAGTCCTACAGGCTTGGCGTCGCCTGTCATCACCTTAAACTGGGTCCATCCATCTGCGGCCACTTTAAACGGCTGAGCAGTGTGTGTGGGCGGAGGGTGTGTCTCTCGAACGCCTGGCTCTCGCACCCTTCCACCGGCGGAGACAGGCCGGCCGCCCATGGAACCCACAACCTCGCCCTCGGAGGCTGCTGACCTTGATGTGTTATTCAGTCTCATGTATCTGTATAGTACAAGATGTCATTGACCTTCGGGCAATATAAGTTGTCGCCTTGCTTCCCTCAGCTGTCTGCTCATCAAGCCTCCTCAGTCAAGTTTCAATCATCTCACAGAGATAGATACCTAGTCAAGATGGCCTCAGTACCAACCGCCCCCGACTACTCGATAGCGCGATCACACCTTAGTGTTCGCATCCCAAAAGACTCCCTTCGCACTTCTCTTGCACAGTCGTCTCAATACTTTAATCTTGATCCTGAGACGGCAAGGTTGGCTCGTCATGCCCACCTGTGGCTTTCATCCGAGGAGGAGCTTGCTCGACCTGCCTCCGTTGTCCCTAGCACTTTCAGCAGACGATCAATGGCTCACGAGGATTATACGCAACCCCCTAGGGACCCTCACCCTAACAGCTCCAACTTCTCACGCTTCAACTCGTTCCGCTACACCATGCGCTATGACGACATGCGGCCTCGTACTGCTCCCATGATGTCGGAGAGCACCGAGAAGCTAACACACGGGATTAACTACAATAGCGAGTCGGATGTAAATGCAGCAGCTACTGACGATGAAGATGATTTCGACTATCCCACAGGCATGAAGCTTGCTCTCATCACCTTGGCGCTCTGCTTGGCCGTCTTTGTCATGGCTCTCGGTGAGCACACACCCACTCGCATCTATTCTTACCCGCCACTAACAAGCCGCCAGACAACTCCATCATCGCCACTGCAATTCCCAAGATTACTGACGAGTTCAAGAGCCTTAACGACGTGGGTTGGTATGGATCCGCATACATGCTCACGGGCGCCGGCCTGCAGCTCTTCTTTGGCAAGTTTTACACCTTCATTACTATCAAGTGGACATTCCTCGCTGTAGTCCTCATCTTTGAGCTTGGCAGCTTCATCTGCGGCATTGCTCCCAACAGCGTCACCCTCATCATCGGCCGCGCTATTGCTGGTGTCGGCTCGGCTGGCATCTTTGCCGGCGCACTAACAATTCTGGCTTACACGGTTCCCCTCCGTCGCCGACCCATCTACACCGGCCTGGTCAGTGGCATGTGGGGAATTTCGTCCGTCGCAGGCCCGCTGCTTGGCGGTCTCTTCACTGACAAGGTGTCGTGGCGCTGGTGCTTCTACATCAACCTGCCCATCGGCCTGATCACCATTGTCGTCATCTTCTTCTTTTTCCCTGATCCCAAGCGAGACATTGTGCCTGCGCCTTGGAAGACCCGCTTCTGGCAGCTCGATCCTATCGGAACCGCCATCTTCATGCCCGCCATCATTTGCATGCTGCTTGCTCTGCAGTGGGGCGGCGTCGACTACGCGTGGAACGACTCAAAGATCACATCCCTGTTCATGCTGGCGGCCGTGCTAATCCTCCTCTTTATCTACGTCCAGTATAGGATGGGGGAGAATGCCACCGTGCCCGCGCGCATCTTCAAGAAGCGTTCCGTCTGGGCTTCATGTTTCTTTGCCTTCAACACCGGTGCCTGCTTCTTGACATCGGTGTACTTCTTGCCCATCTGGTTCCAGGCTGTGAAGGGCGCCACTGCTATCGAGTCTGGTATCAGAAACCTGCCCATGCTCCTGGGAGTGGTTCTCTTCTCCATGGTCGCAGGTGCAGCCGTCACATACTGGGGCTACTATACTCCTTTCTTGATCGGCGGTGCCATCTTCATGGCGATTGGCTACGGCCTCCTGTCTAGTCTCACGCCTACCACCGGTGCTGGTGGCTGGATTGGCTACCAGCTCCTTGCTGGCGTCGGTGTGGGCATTGGCATGCAGCAGCCGCTCATAGCAGTACAAGTGGTGTGTGACATGGCGGATGTTCCCACGGGCACAGCCATGATCATCTTCGTGCAGACTCTTGGCGGCGCCTTGTCCGTGACTGGTGCACAGTCCGTATTCACCAACAAACTCATTGAGAACATCAAGGAAAAGGTCCCTGGCCTCGACCCTCAGACGGTGATTGCCGCCGGCGCGACCAACATCCGCGAGACCATTAAGGCGGAGTGGCTGCCCGGTGTCATCTCCTCTTACAACGACGCACTGAACGTCTGCTTTTGGCTTGCCGCCGCCACGGCGTCAGCGACTATTATTGGTGCCGTGCTTACTGAGTGGAAGAGCGTCAAGGGCAAGAACATTGAGATGGCTGGCGGCGCTTAAGTCAGGTCTCACACTGCCTTCAACAGGCGACTTCAACTCTTTTCTCTTGCATAATATTCATTCCTTTGATGTAAAATTCGCATATATAGCATTTTGGCGTTTTTTGGAGAGCATATTCGCTTTCTCTCTTCTTTTCCTTTGTCATTTTATTTTTCGCAAATGCCTGGCTCGGCGACGAGTGCAGGCGGTTCCGTGACGAGACGGAGATGTAGGGTAGGGTGGTTGGAGTGGCGAACGATACAAACGGGAAGCGCTCGGGAGACCATCGGGTGAGATGATAATTTAGATCAAGACTTGGTTAATGAGATTCAATGAAATTTCTTTGCATAATTTGGTTGACCATAATTTGAGAGAACATGAACGGCCTTGTGCGAAAAGCAGCCTTTGACCCCGTGCCAATACCAATTAGACTAAGCGTGGCGTGTTTTATAATACTAACATGAATCGTATTCAGATTTCGAGTGATGCCTTATGTATTTTAATAGAAAGTGATTAAAATTGTCAACGCAGTAAAATGAATTCCTTCTCTACGTCCTGGACATTTCTTAAATATTCTTGGCCTTCCTCATTGAACTGAACACTTGCGCTTTGTAGATCAAGCCTAGAATAAATGTTCATATGAGTTGCAAACACGGTCAGTGGTGCCGAAAATGCAAACTCCTAATCGGTAACGCCAACAATGTTAAAGTCATTATTGGGAAGTATGTTGTGTATCTCAAAATCGGGATGAATGATGGGGTAGTTGCATGGTTGTGGGTTTGCAATCAGACTCTAAACAGTTGCGACAGGCTCCTTGGGGAATGAGTCAATGGCGCCGATTAGTTCTGGATCATGGTTTATCTTGATAATCTGATCCATGTAAAATACTGTAGATTTAGAGGGTGCACTGTTGCTGGAAGAGTGACAGATTGAGATGGTGGCTTTTGAGAACGAGTAGGCCACCCGAGGGAGTCAAGCCGGAGAACAGGATGCCAGTCTGAGATCAGGAAATTTGAGGTTTAGCACATAGGAAAGATTTGAAAGTGGCAAAGAGAAGACAGCATAGAACAAGTAGGAGGGAGCAAAAAAAAGAAATAAACAGATACCCATTAATGATTCTGATGAGAGCGGATGCAAAAATGGGGGCTCCGCCGGGGCTCGAACCCGGGGCCTCGTGCAGCTGAGCAGTGAACCCAAAGCACGAATCATACCACTAGACCACGAAGCCAATGGGGAAGTACGTGGAGATGTCATTAACAGGCTCTATAATTGAATGAAGATTTTTAGAACAAGTTGTTGTCGCTGCTTCTTTCGCATAGAATGTAATTCTATTCAGTAATGGATAGATACTCGATCACAGTAATGTTATTTACCCAGTGTCCGCGTAACAACGAACAGTTTGGTTGTTTACAATGACTTTGTTATCGCTGCGAGAGAAGGCTTCCCTTTTAAATACACAACCGTTCACTGGTTGAGCTAGCAGGCTGCGACATCTCTTCATGGCTCGGCCATAATGATTTTGTATGTCAGAGTTCAATGGAACCTGGTTCCTTCTAATCCTTGTCAAGAAGTTCGTGCTCCGTCGCGCTACAGCATGCCAGTGTTTGCTAAATGAATAGAATTCTGAATTTCTTAAATATTTACAAGCTACAGAGCTTTCCCCTATGAAAATCGGATGCCATTCCTTTAAAGTGCTACACCCAGTGCATCACTTTATGAAGCAGCGACTTATTCTCGGGGATTCTGCTCTGGGAATACTGTTCAATATCTGCAAATTCCGTTGCAAAGTCGATTTCTGTTAAAGGGACCACCTTTGATTTCAAGAAAAACTTGAAAAATATGTACAGGACTACATCAGCCAAAGTTAGCACTGGAGACAGTCCCGATTTCGTCGCGTGGTTAGCTTACCGGCAAAAATTCCAATATTGAGATAGCAAGACAGAAAGCCTGATGCGGTAAAATTTCCCTTCACGAATACGTCGAATCCTGCGTTCAATCTACGTTAAACCTGACTCAAACTTGGCTATATAGTAGTTGGTGACATACCTGAGAAAATGACTACGAGAGTGACCACAACCAGTGTTACCCATGAGATGTACGGCTGGCCTGGGACTCGATAAGGAAGGTCTGGTAATCCCATGGTTAGAATGGGTGGTAGAACGGGGGAATAAATGCTTACCTCGTCGTGAATAACCTTGTGCCTTCAACCCAGCATAGAAACGCAAATAAGTCACTTCAATGACGATCCACCCAATCAAGCCCGCCACAGTCGTGATATTGACAAACCAGCCGAAAACAGTGGCCGTGTTATTTGCAACATTGAGATATACAAGAGGGAGTAGAATGCATGTCACGCCAACTGCGAAGTGCGGCGTTCCAAATCGGTTGCATCGCTGGAGCCAGGCGGGGGCATGGCCATCGCGGCTCAGACCGTACAATGTTCGAGAAGCAATGAAGATGCAAGCAGAGCCACTGCTAATGGCAGAAGTGCAAACTACGGCATTGACAATTGAAGGCACTGCAGAGACTCCAGACCTCACAAAGGCGATGACAAACGGAGATTGCGAGGCAGTGCCGGTGGAGACGCTCAGAGAAGAATCATCGTAGGGGCTGCGTCACACAGTTAGCCAAGACACGAACTAAAATTTGAGAGGGAAAATGCAACTCACACGACCAATCCGACCATGAAAATGCTGAGAACATAAAAAATGAAGACGCGCATGAAGGTCTTCCTTGTGGCTGCGGGGATGATTCTTCGTGGGTCGCGCGTTTCGGAACCGGAAATGGCCACCACCTGGATGTTTCCATAGCTAAATGCTGCAGAGAGCAGCACCTTCCAGAAAGCTAGGAATCTTCCGAGGGATCCATCGTCGATGTAGGTGTTGAAAGCACCAGGGTGCTTCCAGTAGCGGAAGCCCAAGCGCTCATTGTTGGGGGCGCCGCCCAGATCAATGACAAGACAACCAATGATCAGGCCGATGATGAGCATGATCTTCAGTGAGGCAAAGATGACCTCGGACTAGGTTGTACGATGTTAGAAGAAGAGCACGGGACGCAGTAGAGGAGTCCCGACTACGCACCTCGCCGTACAAACGGACTCCGCAAAAATTGATGGTGACGATGAAGACCAGGAATATCGTAATCCAGACAGCCGGATTGATTGAGTCGTTCCAGAATTGTATCAGAGTAGCCGCAGCGCTCAGTTCTGCTGGGACTGAGATGGCCATCGTGTACCCTTCCCAAAGGTGGCTGGTTAGCGCGAGCAAAACATTTTGAATGCCTAACTTACAAAAATTCCATCCCGTCGCGGCGCCCAGAGCGGGCTCGACGAATTTCGTGGCATGGCGAATGAAGCCTCCCGTTGACGGCATGAAGGCTGTGATCTCTCCCGTCGTGTAAGAGACGCCAGCAGTGACAAAGCCCATAATAATGTACGCCAAGAGGGCGCCAGCGGGCCCAGCCGTAGCAATGGCGGTGCCAGAGCTAAGAAAAAGGCCAGTGCCCTGTATATCAATCAGTTTGGCATTCCCAAATATCTCCAATAAGTTGCGAAACACTTACAATCATTCCCGCAATGGCAATCATGTTGATGTGGCGCGAGGACATGTCGCGCTTGATCTCCTCCGACTCGCCGACCACCGGGCTGCCATTGTCGGGCGAGACCTCCATTGCAGGAGCGGCCTCGAAGCTCTTCGCGTCCACCTCGTCCTTGGTCATCTTGAGGCGCTCCAGGATATACCAAAAACTGCAACTGTGGAACAAACAGCGAATGCACGCGTAGGAAAAGCCCGCCCGATTCGATCACCCACCGCCGAGTTCTTGTATGCAGCGCTCGGTGACCCCATGCCACACCTGGCCAACGGTCCCCACTGATACGTGCACTCTATCAGATAGAGCTACGGCGTAGGACGCCGGCCAGCATGCTTTAGTCGCCGGTGGGTTCGAGATATGCGCGCTGCCGACCGACCGAGCCACTAATTTTGAACGCCGGCTCCGCAAGGCCTGCTGTGGGCTGCTTTTTTGAGATAAAAGTCTCGGCGAAGGTAGCGAAGCGATCAATGCTCTAAAGGAAGCCCGCAAATCAGGAAAAAATACTCTGCAAGTATATTTATCTGTCGTCATTAGAAAAAATGTCACACACAAGCCCAAGCGCGTCTGAGGAGTTTGAGCTATACGACCTCCGCGTTGAGGTGGTATGCCCCCCTGGCAAGAGAATCATGTGCGGGGCCAAAGATGGCGATTACTTTACCCTCCAGGGCGAGATGCTCTACCTCCCTCCCAACCAGGGGTTTAGCATCTACAGCCTGTGTAAGTGCTTTGGTTTGAACTTGTGAAAAATGCAGCTGACCAGTTTAAAAGCGTCGGTTCTCCCACTTCTCGCAGCAAAGCAACGGCCAACAGCCAAAAATGACTGGATGACGACCGATGCTTGTGTTGCGTGCCCTGACCCCCATTGCCCTTCGCAACTCAAAATCATTCGGGAAGGAATCCGCAAGTTTAACCATTCCGAGACCACGGTAGTGCCCCTGGAAAAGTAATCCGGGGTTCATGCTGATCGGGACGCTCGTGTTGCTATGTTCGGCAGCGCAGCTGGGGAAATTGGGTGAAGGCCACAACCGTGTAGTTTAGTTCACCGGTGAATTTGACTACGCCGAAAGTGGAAAGCCTTAATTGGCATATTAGGAATGTATAAAAGCATCCATTCTCAGTCTATGAAAACTGAGGCACATGCTACGAATGGGTATTCGGAGGCGTTGAGAAAATGTGTGTGAAACGCATCGCTCACATTTGGACTATAAGATCTCATGATTTACTGAGACTGAAATGAAGGTATAATCTCAACTGAAAGTCAAAAACATAACACTGGGCGAAGCGGGTGTGGCTGAATTTCTAAACGGCATTCAAACTCACGCTTCCTTGGCCAAATACCCAACCGAAGCTAAGAATAAAATAATAAAAACTATTACTTATAAACTTAGTGCATTATTTCATCTTCTTCTCTATGATGACACTTATATAGGACGAAACAACGTCCGAGTGATGCCAGCTGCTTGCGACGCAATACGAACTTTGACGCAACTTGTCCTCGTATTCGTTCATACCAAATCCAGGTGACCCGCTCTTTCAGGCCTCAGCAAACTCAGTGAACCCGCTGGGTAACCTGCTGAAGCCGGCAGCTGAGTCGGTAAGCCCAAGAAGTGGGGCCAAGAGGGGGCTGATTCTGGTAACAAGACAGACAGTTCAACCACAAGTCGAAGAAAGCTTCCTTTCGCAGCTTGAGCGTCCTTTGATTCTCATGCTAACGAAAACCGCCAAATATGTACTCAGAGTACACAAGTATATCTCTTACGAGACATAAACATGTAGTCAAAAGGCCTAGAAGCAAAATCCATTTATTGGCTTAATGGAATGGCTGGGGTAGGAAGTCTGCTCTATCTCGAACAACCACACGAAACTTTCATTCCGGTTTGACAAGAGAAACATTAAATATGTTCATATTGACTCTGGGGCTATTACCCTTTGAAATGGTATTTCTTCAGACAGGATTCTCATATTGATTTGTCTCAGCGTAGCATTGGCGACGGACTTGCCAAGTACAGATCCTGGATTACATCCAATGGTAGAGGGGCCTTCAGGTTACCAGCGGAAAACCGGTCTATCATATCACCGCAACAATTTCTGGCTACACAGCAGTGGCAACCTGCTGATATGGACGAAATCTCATCGTGGAATTCTGGGTTCATGAGGCGTTGGATCAATGTTGAAGAGGGTCTGCCGCGGAGTAATGAAATTCTGTTGAATGTTGACTCCAGGCTACACTCGCTCAGATTGATTTAATGGGCCATTAGCGAGAACGCCAAGTAACTGTGGCGGTTTAGACCCGAACTAGGCAAAGGGTTGAGTCGTGATTGGATCGCCTTGCAAGTGGCGCTACAAGCGACCATGGCCGACTCGCAACAAAACCCTGAGGCCTCAATCAAGTTTTGCCAAGATCCGGACATGTTAAAAGGAGAAGAAATGGCTGCTGTGAACAACAAAGGGGAATCCATCGCTTCCAGACCAAGCTTACAGTGCCGGCGAGGGCATTACTTTGCAGGTTTGTTCACATCCCCAGTGAACTCCCCAGGCTTCTTGTGCTCTCATCCCCTGTCTAGCTCCCAGTCCATTTTGATCGACTGGCGCTAGCACTCGCTTCACTGGGGCGGCCCGCAACTTGGAGCATTTGGCGTGGAATGAATAGGGAAATGTGTCTTGAACCGTCGGGATGGTATGTGTTGTCTAGGTGACACTGGTCTTAGTCAAAATACGTTCACATAGCTACCAAATTCCCCCACATTCGTTCATTACTCGACCCCCCTTCCGTTGCTAATCGGGCTCTACGACGACGATTGGGACAATTCCGATCGTAAGGGTGCCCAAAGAATGCCACCGAATCACAACAACCCAGGCAGAAATCGTGCCAAATGGATGTCCAAGTCACTCGAATGAGGTCCGAGGAGCGTTCACGCATCCTCAAGCTGGCCTGGATGAATCGAATGCTCCCACCTCCACGACCAAAGGTCACTGCAAAGGCGCCCATCGCAGATGTCGCCAAAGATGGACCACCGGAAGCTGCTCCCCAAGTGGCAATGCAGCTGCCCATGACACCGAGCCCGAAATTGCACCTGGGCATGTTTGAGATCGGAAAGCCCCTGGGCAAGGGCAAGTTCGGCCGTGTCTATCTCGCCAAGCACCGGATCTCAGGTTACATCTGCGCCCTCAAGGTGCTGAATAAGGAAGAAATCCGACGAGAAAATGCAGAGGTCCACGTCCGGCGTGAAATCGAAGTTCACAGCAACCTGCGGCATCCCGGAATCCTCGCCTTCCACACCTGGTTCCACGACTCACGACGAATATTCCTCATCCTCGACTATGCCCCCGGCGGCGAGCTGTACAAGGTGCTCAGGAAGGTGGGATGCTTTTCTGAGAAGCGTGCGGCCCAGTACGTAGCACAGGTTGCGGAGGCGCTGAGCTATCTTCACAAGAAGAATATCATGCACCGCGACATCAAGCCTGAGAACATCCTCGTCGGTCCTTATGGAGAGCTGAAGCTGGCCGATTTCGGGTACAGTGTGCACACATCGAGCAACAGACGAGATACTCTTTGTGGAACACTGGATTATTTGCCTCCGGAAATGCTAGCTGCGCAAAAGAAAAAATACACGAGCGCAGTGGACCAGTGGACTCTTGGGGTTTTGACCTATGAATTCCTCACGGGGGAGGCTCCGTTTGAAGAGGAAGCGGCTCTCTTGACGAAATTAAGAATTGCCAAGGGTGAGATGAAGCCGCTCCCACATCATCTGAGTCCTCTGGCGAGGAATCTCGTGCAGTCGGTAAGTTACGATACACTGCCTACAAGCCGAATTGCTTAGCTGATAAAATCTTTGTAGCTCTTGAAAATTGATGCAACAAAGCGACTGCCGCTCGACCAGGTGCTAACGCATCCTTGGATTGTGAAGAATTGTGCTCGGAGATAGCTTTTAATCTGTTTTAACGGTGCATGGAGTTGAGGGGTATCCCTTTTGGCGTTTTGGGGCGACGATTCGCATCATTGCATGATTAGAGTAGACTGGATCTTTACGTTGGCAAGCGGGTGCATGGATACGTTACTAGAGATGCTCTATCGAGGGAATACTGCACTAAAAGACTTTTACAGGGCAAGAATTTAATACAGCGAGTGTTTTATTCGAATTCTCTAGGCAGAGTTGCTATCGATGGCCTCTGGATTCTTCACGGCAATAGAATCTTGCCTTCCGTGACAAGCGTTGCGCGGCCGGACAATAACACAGACTTGATCCCATTTCCGTGCTCGTTGAGCTCAATGTCAACGATAATATTGCTGTCTCTTCCGATCTCGGATCCCTGGTCAAGGTAGAACCGGTAGGCGCCGTTCGCCTGGCCATGCTGAAGAGCGAGATATGCGCCCAGGGAACAAGATCCGCTACCACAAGCGGGGTCCTCCAGGTTGATGGCAATCATCCGCACTCGAAGGTCCCAAATAAATTTCCCGTCGGCACTGCGCGTGTTTATGATCTTGTAATACATGGTTCCCACAAAGGATGGAGTCCATGCCTCGTCCAGTTGAACTTCGGGGCAAGGGCCAGGCTTCAAGGAAGCAAACACATCAGAGTGGTCTGTCAAATCTACCAAGACATAGGCGACTCCTTTGACAATAGAGGTCACTGACATCTCGGCCTTGATTTGGATGCCGGCCAGTCCTGGCTGGGTCTTGACCATGCTTTCCAGCGGCGCAGCGTTGGAGTGAACGTGTACATTGTGCGGCACTTGAGCCGAAACTGTTTGGGCACCAGCATCGTACTTCACGGTGACAATTCCCGCTTTGGTCTGAATCTCCAGAGATTCGGGCGTTGTTTCGACCGAATCTTTGGAGCACGGCAAAAGCTTCTGGAACAATGCATGACCAGTACCGATGACTGGATGACCTGCAAACTCCATCTCATTGACAGGCGTGAAGATGTTGATCTGGGGTCTCTGAGATGGATCTGGTTGGCGAATAAAGACAGTCTCCGAGAAGTTGAATTCTCGGGCAATCATCTGCATGTTTTCTGATGACAATGCATCAGCCACCTCTACGATGGCCACCTGGTTGCCTTTGAACCTGCGTATACTCCGGTCAGCCATAAGAATGACCTCTAAATGATGCTTACCTTTTATCAGTGAATACATCAAGGGTAACTGAAAGAATTAGCAAGTTTTAACTCTACTTTCAATTGAGTAGGACATACCATAAGACGCTGAATGGCTGGTCATTTCGACGATGATTGATTCTTGGTGCATTGCGTAATTGTTGTTCTTTAAATTATCTCGAAAAAAATATAATTTACCTTAATTTAAAGACTCAATATCCATTTCATATACATTTTCAAATGGCAGATGAGTTATGACTCTTGATACAGTGTATGAGTCAGAGGTGGATGCGACGTAATCCTTCGCGCCCTTAATTTGACTAGGATTGAGTAAGGGTGCTATACATTCAACTTGCACTGTTACATTTTTATCGACCCTCATCACCAATATCGTAGCAGTGAAGAACTAGACCGAGGCTTGGATGACAATTCTAAAACAGACCAAAGATTTGGAATCACTTTACATTGGGACCATAAGACTGCATTAATTCACCGATACTGACATAGCAAGTTTACTTATATGGATTAAAAAATAAATAAATTGACATCCTGTATTGTGTTTATTTTTATCCCTCATCTAAATATCGTGAAACCTTCTAGGTGAGTAACTGGAGTGGAGTTGTTGTACATGATTCTAGCTCATGATGCCGAGCAGTGGCTTTCAGCCTTGCCATCATGCCGAAAATGCTTTAATAGCCTCCAAGATAATATCAGCAGTTTCGGTTGGTTTGCTCAGCATAGGTGAGTGACTAGTCTCAATTTCCCGCACAGTCACATCGCCTCCCATTGAATTTGCGCCTTGCGCCATAGCCTTTTGTGCTTCAACCGGAAATGCCTTGTCCTGCGCCGTCGCGAGGAACCAGACTGGAACATCCTTCCAGCCTGCATAAGCCGCCTCGTATCCCTCTGTGAAGGCCTTCATGGACTGGTCCCGAAGCTTGCTCACTCGATCATTTCCTTCTTGCTCTGGGAGATCGTGGTAAAACATCTCCCTCGGATCGACGACGATTTTTGCAAGGCCAGTTTCTGTGTCGTCTTTCCAGGTTGGTGGTGGTTTTCCGCCCAATCCTTCCATGAATGTCATTCCTTCAGCCACAAAACCGGTGCTTATCATGAAAATGCCGATGACATGGCCCGATGTTTCGTTGCTTGAAGCAGAGCCCTGGGGTGGTGGAGTGAGGTCCTTGACGGCACTAGCACCAACTGCACCGCCATATGAGTGGACGACCAAGACCACATTGCGGCCTTGAGTCGTTTCTGCCACAATGGCATCTCGGACCGCCTTGACATCGGAAGAAAAATTGGCTGAGGGGTCCGAGTCTGTGGTAGGTAGGGTGACAGCGACAGAATTGATATCATGACTCTTCAATGTCGCGGCCAGCTTATCCCAGGTTTCGGGGCCATGCCATGCGCCAGGGACCAGGACGAGCGTGGGGCTTGAGGACATTGTGGATCGATTGGCAAAGATGATGATACTGAGAGAAGTCTGTTGAGGATATCACTGCTTCATGGATTGACCTGGACATATTTATATACAGGAAATTTTTATTTTTGAGACAGAATTTTGAGTTCGGTGAGCCTTACAACAGTTAACATGCCGATTGTTTTTCGTGAATACCCTCAGTTTATCAACGCCACTTGAGTCGAGGACCTTTTTCAGAGATGGCTCGTCAAATCGTCCGGAAGAGGCATAGCGGCATCCCAAAAACCCGCCCCGGCAAGCCCGCACCCGCTCCCGCCGCCACGACTCAGCATTCGCTCTCTCATCCACGCCTCGGTCGCCCAGGGGTAGTATTTCGGCCAGAACGTCCCATGTTAAGCCTGTCGCACAGGTCCTGTTCTGGACACAGTGATCTCCTAGCACGATGGAGCAGTCGCCTCCATCGTCGGGACCCAGGACCCGGAAGTCGCATACTCGGAGCAAGGCAGGCTGTCTCACATGTAGGAAGCGCCATGTCCGATGCGATGGTAATCAGCCAACCTGGTAAGCTGACACCCATTTCCTCTTCTGACCGAATAGGCGGCTTGAACCGTCTGTGCTCGGGCTCTAATCACTACTAAGCAGCACGCGGTGCATCAAAGCCGAAAGAGAGTGCGACTTTGGCGGCCCTGTTCTTCCACTTCGCGACCGCAGGGCCAAGGTGGTTCCGGGCGAACAGCAACCATGGGTTCTACATCCAACCGCGAAACAATTAATCACAATCAACCCACCACCGCTGTCCAATAATATCGGCCCCTTCGATGCCTTCTCTATTCAGATGCCATTCAAGTCAAAGGAATTACTCCATTATTGTATGCCAGCCACCAAGGCCCTCTACTCGTCTAAGCTGACCCTCCGCCAAGTTCACCAATCAAGAGATGCCAGTACTATTTCACCGAAGTTCAAGGAAAGAGACCTGTAGGGCCCCCCACCATCTTCATCATTTCGTGCATCTGCCTGGGCTGACTTGCAATGGCCTACAGCCTGCCCACCATCGTAAAACACCCAGACGCTCTCCGAGACACCATGATGGTGGCGGGACTGCACTATGCCTGGACGGTTGGTGGGCTGCGAGAATTTGAGTCGACCTTTTTATTCCACATGGTCGAGCTTATTCGGATACTCAACGAGTGGATTCAAAGCCCACAATCAACCGGTTTTACGACCTTCATGAGGCATATCGCGACATTATGTTTGACTGAGGTGGGTCGTGGCCAATGCCTGTTCTTTCCAGATCCCTGGGCCCATCCTACCACTGCCACACTGCAATCCACCTAGCCCTATGCTGATGTTACATTGAAGTGCGGTTTCGGTAACGTGGCCAGCGCTGAGGCCCATCTCGAGGGCCTTGTGACTGTGGTGGACCTACACCGCCCACTAAATACCGATCCCAACACCTATGTCTCATTTGATGACGAACTCGCCTACCGTTATCTTATATTGTAAGCCTCTTCACCAGCACAGCATGCGACAACCGCTCAAGCGTTTCTCAGGACCTACATCTGTATTCATGGCTCCAAGAGTCGGATTGTCAGCAGCAGAACCCTTACTCACATCATGGGGCCTTCAATGGCTGCAGATTACATGAGCTTTATATCGCAAATCCACCAATGGCATGAGGAGGATATTGGGTCTCTTGGAAGTCGGATAGAGGCAGCGGGCCTGTCTCCATTCTTTTTTGGGGCACTTCCTGCAGGTTCCAGGTTTTCCGACATTGACGGGCGGCCTATGATCGAATGCCTAAGAACCTTAACCAAAACAACCCAGCTAATGAAGACTAAATTGGGCCATAGCGATCCTGGCCTAGTTTGGAGTGAGGGAGCGGCATCCAGGCTGGACCTGCTCATCGCCCAATCCCACATCGCCTCCCTCTTCAGCCCTAACAAAAGCGAATCGCCGAAACATTCTGAAACACGGCTCATGACTTCTTGGTGTGGCGTCGTCGTCGCGATAGGTCTTTACCTGTACAGCGTCTTGGGCCTGTGGAACGGAGGTGAAGCCATGGAGAATCGCCTCTACAGGCACGTGATTGTAATTCTGGCCCGAGACTTGCATCGCAGTATGCATGAGCTGCAAGATCCTAGCTTGTCGGACTTTTGGTTCTGGAAGGCATTCGTGGGCGCGTATAGCTTAGAGAAGCACAATTATGACAGAGAGGAGGCTCTCCGGGTGGTGGAGGGTCATCTAAACGAGTGTATACGCAGTTGGAGTCGGCATGCAAACGTGGCGCAATGGGAAGAAGCTGAAAAGCGGCTCTTAAAAACCAGCTGGAGCTTAGACCGAGCACATGATCTGGGGAAAAGGATATGGGAGAGGGCCTTAGACTAGACCCTCTAAATCTGAACTCATCGGTAGCGGTGCATCTCGCAAAGAAGCAGTCCCAAGGACACTACGCTTCACGTGGTAATCGGGCCAAACCTTTGTGTGGCTTGCAAGTGCATTCGATGGCCACAGTGATGTGTGTGTCTACATGTGAACACCTGGTTCAGCTGAGATATGCTCGTGTGGGCATCTCTTTGAATGTGCGGAGGGAGCAGTGAGGTACCACGCAAAATTTTTGCCCAATGAGATATCATATTCTTTGCGAATCACTACTTAAAATGTGTGATTTTGTGGAGTAGATACTTTACTGCTCCCTCCACACATACAAAGAGATAAAGGCCAACCAGCACCTGAATCAAACAGGCTTTCACTAAACTGACTCGTTTTGGCTAGCTGTTTATCGGGCTCCCTTAGTCTGGTATTTAGCCTACCCAGTCATCCCATCCACCACGTCCAGAACGCTCACGTCAGCCTCCCCGGACGTGGCATCGCACGATTGCAGAGCGGTCAGTCAGGGGTCCAGTCTATTTTAGTTCAAACGCCGCGCGCTTCCCCCCTGACTCCCTTAAATGGTGCGAACGTGCCCTTGTTTGCTTGCTTGCCTTGAAAACCTCAATATTTTGCAAAACTGAAATTTTCGATTGAAAAAAAACGCACCAAGATGGCGGTTTTTCCGGCCGAAGTATTGCAGATGGTGAGAGATTGCCCCCTATGCAGCTCAATATAGGCTAATAAGCCAAGGTTGCAAATGGCTGTGATAAAGAAACGCTCAAGAGCCTACGACTCACAAGTAACACCGGGAATGTTGTTGCAACGCCCTTGCTGTTCGAGGCAGTCGACATTCAGTTCGTCAACGACCATACCTTGGAGAGATTGAAAGGCATTTCAGCAAATAAACTCATCGCATCTTCCATTACTCGATTCAGGTATGGGCCAGTTATACGCGATCAATCCAAGGGTGAGTCTTCGTCAACACCGTCTGGATTGAGTGGCTCATAATCGTTGGGCCCCGAAATAGAACAGCAAATCGCACAGCAGAATCGAATCCTGTCCATGGACACGCTCATTGATGCTCTCTCCGATGCCATTCGATGTCTCATCAACGTCACCGTCATCGACGTTGAGTACCCCCAGTACGGGAGACGCTATTTTGCCAACAGTGGGAATCTCCGAGTCCTATCCAGCCTCATCACAATGATTTGTTCCACGCCACTACCAAAACTCTCATCGGTCTTCATTCAGAACCTAAGTCCAAGCGATATTCCAATGGACCTCGGACCAACTCTTTCTCTCAAGGGCACGGCCTCGCCACTGTCCACGGTCAAGGACCTTGACCTTTCATTTTACACATTCACCACGCCCACGAATAGCCTGGACGATACTGTTTCCAATCAATTTAATCAATTTCTCTCTCTGTTTACAAACCTCGACTCGCTCCATCTCGGATTTCTTCGCCTGGACGAAAATATGAGGGGCTTCGACTGGTCAGTGCTGCAGACGTCCAAGCTGAGCACTTTGAAACTTCGAAACATTGAAATATCCGAGGAATCTCTTTTCAAAATATTGGACGCGAGCGCCGAACGCCTCAGTGAGCTTTGGCTTCATGACATTGTTCTCTTGGACGGCACATGGGCCTCGATATACGACCGCTTGTGCACTTTTGAGCAAATCATGGATGTGACAGAAGTGCATGGTAGGAGATACATAAATGGCCATGCATTCTACTCGGAATCAGATGCGCTTGCGTACCGTCAATTGTATTCCACAGTGGATGCGAGGAGGGTAAAGAACGGTCTGCCTGCTATGACGAGCGCGTTTGATGTCGATAGTTTGCTATTGAGAAGGGGTTTTTGGGTGCAGCCGATTGACTTTTGAAAGAATTATTCGAAACAGCCTTTTTACTAGAACCACGACTATTACGCGTATACCTATGCACTCTTGAGTATCTTATAGAGCAAGTAGAAGGTAGATTATTTCATAGCGCCAAAGTCATTGTCCACCGATTCTGCTCCGTTGACGGAAAATGCGACACGAATACCGCCTACAGCAATCTAGACCACTAGGTGTGACTGAAGCATAATTTCCATGAGTCATGAGTCAGGTAGCAAGATATCAGGATAGTAAATAAATAACATTAAGAGACCAAGGCATGGTAAGTAATTGCCCCAACTAATTTGGTGCTTAAAATTAAATCACAAAAGACAGAGATGTCTCCAAAAGAAAAGAAAAAGGATTCCGTTCGCTCCCGTACATTCATCAAACTTTGATTAGTGAGATTCACTCAAGGCAGGAAACCAAAGGGTCAGTCCACCATACCAGGTCCCGTCTCTCGCTCCAGTGCTGGTCTAGTAGTAAATGGGATTCTTAGGATCAGAGAAATCAAAGATGACGGAGCTGTGAGGGCGAGCGCCACCGCGAGCAGTGAAGATGCGGTTGAAGTCGATGGTTCGGTTGAAGCTGAGAGAGCCGTCGGGGTTGATGTCGATCCAGTGTCCCTTGTAGTCACCAGGGGTGTTGACAACGGAGATCTTGAATTAAAATGGTCAGAAAAGGGTTTTGGAAGGCTCAGGTAGAAGGAAACTTACATCTCCAGCCTGGACAAAGTAGCCGGTAACCAGGAGATTCTTCTTGTCAGGAGAAATCTTGACGTAGTGAGGTCCAACAATTGGCTGCTCCTCGTTGGGGTCATCAAGGCGCTTAGGGTTCTTCAAGTCAGAAATGTCGAGGGCAGCAACGTGGTTGCCAAGGGTGAAGGTGAAGTAGGCCAGCTTTCCATCGGCAGAAATGTCAGAGTAGATGGCCAGCGAGTTCTTGGCCTTGGTGCCGAAGTCATAGAGGAGCTCAGCAACACCCTGGTTGCCCTTGGAGTCCTTGCGGAATGGGTAGATGATCCAAGCTTGGCCAGGGCCGACGGCACTTGAATTCTCTATTAGCAAAAGTCCGTATCCGAAATCACTCCAAGAGATACTTACGTGGCAATGGCGGCGCTCTCCTTGTTGCCGGGGATAAACTTGACATCCTGGATACCTTGGCCCTGCAAATTTATCAGCATTGTTTTAAATCCAGACGCATAAATAATCTTACATCGGGGATAGTGATGGTCGAGATGATTTTACGAGCGGCAAGATCCCAGAGTCGCAGCGTGTCGGCCTTTTGGATTCCAGTGGTAGGCTTGAGGATAGACAGAGGAACAACAAAGTCGGATGTGAGAATAATGTTTTTTTCAAAGTCTACACTGAGTCCATGAGGAGAAAACTGGCTCTCGAGGATGTTGAGGGTGCTGTCCACATCCTCAGGCCACTCGTGGATGATGTTACCCTGAGCATCAGTCTCAACTAGACGGCCAGGGGAAGTACCGACAGCACTTCCCATGTAGGTGATGAAAAAACCACTAGTACCAAGTTAGACATCGCTGCATGAATGGATAGAATTAATACGTACCCGTCAGGTTTGGCACGGATCTCATCCACAATGGAGCTTAGAACACCACGGTTGCTGTGGCTGAATTTGGGGTGGTAAGGATCAGTAGTGTCAAAGTAAAAGGCCGTATCCTGAGTCTTCAAGAGGGACAGGAGACCTCCACCAACAAGGAGCTTTCCATCGTGAGATGGTCCTAGGTGGTGAGGAGAGTTACCACTGCTGGGAACATCAGTGATGGCAATGATTTTGCCAAAGGTGGCCTTGATAAATCATGTTAGTGTGAAAACGCCACTTTAAATAGATCTTCTCTTACATCGTCAAGACTGGCAGTAACCAAGAAGTCCTTGTGCTGGTTATCGCCAGAACCGGTCCAGAAGTAGCCAATCTTCTTGGGCTTGATATTGGCAACTTCAAATGGAGGGCTGCTCAGAGGAGGGGTGGGAACCTGCAAAATTGGTAGTGGCGGGGCGTTGGAAGTGAGCGGCTCAGTGACTCCTGGGATGGAAGGGATCAGAGGCGGAAGACTGAGTGCAGATGTCTGGGTAGCCAAGAGGCCGGCTAGAGCGCCCAGAGAAACCAAAGAAGGCATTGTCGTAAACTTCCAAAGAGGGTATAAATGGGTGGGGATAAGTCGTTGGGTGTGATTAAAAGGAATGTGTGAGCAAGTTGATGATCTCTGTCTGAGTGTTGAGAATGTTTGAGAGAGTTTTTTCCTGAATATATACTCGAGTCAAAGCTACTGATACTACAAAATCTATCATCTCACTTCGTACTTCGTTCTGGCTCCCCCTGAACGGGAGCATCACCATTCGCTTGGTGAATTGTATCATCAAGCCTCACAAAGACACCATGCATCATGATTCTTGAGACTTTTCTCTCTGACGGCAATCCTAATTTCCGAGCTACTCAGCTTTCTGGTCTTCCAACTCAGGGTTATCGACAGCCGGTGTTCTGAATTGTGTCTAGCTCGAATGGTGTCATGGACAGGACGCAGCGCTTTGAGACTCGCGAAGGCAAGGATTTGGTCATTCTCGGCACTGATCAGCGGAATTCTTTTTTTCGGAACCTAACGATACCGACACTAATGGTGCATCCGACAAGAGTCCATCGTCAAGAGAAACGGGACAGCCTTCTTAGACATCATGGTGGTGACAAAACGTGCAGGGTGACAACCCTACTTTACCTTGTTTGGAAAGAGATCTGATTTCTCAGACATGCATATTCATAAGGCTAGATCAGAATCAGCCTAAGCATGTTGTCACTAGCTGATTTTAGGTTTTGTGGCTCCTTTCGAGCGGCTGCCCTGCAGCGAGACTCTGGATCAATCCCGCGCTCTGGTGTATTTCGATCAGCGGCCTGCATGATGATGCAACTTTTGTGCCTCACTTCACCATCGGCTCATTTCACACGAAGCAGGGCCACAGCGACCCGAACACATTTCATGGTACCTGAGACAGTAAACAACCCCGCGAAATGATGCTCTGACACCCTCTATACGACCCGCGCCTCTGCTCAAACACACACTAGGTAGTGTGCGCGGGGGCACACCCTCCAGGTAATCCCTGCTCAAGGCGTCATATGGAGCTCGGTATATACGCAACCGCCCTATCAGTTTTAGCTCTACGAACAAACGCCTTGTTGGTCACAATGGCGACTTCCCTGTCCAGCGGGGGTCGGGTCCGGGGGTGGTTCCACGCCGATGAACCGAAAAAGCCCCGTTATTCTTGGCGTATAGTTGCCATGCTATCAGTCTTTGAGTACTTGACGTTACTTGCAAGCACCTCTTCCATATTTCTCGTATTTTAATCCCTTCTACCACCGCTATTTTTCTTCTTTTACGGCGGCTTTTTACCTTGGGCAGGACAGAGACTGGCAAAGTTGATCCTGGCGGCCATACTCGACCACGGTCGGCCAATGCCCTGGCTCAGATCACCCGAAGGTCAAAATTCTAATCGCTTTGGGCTGGCTTATACTCAATTAAGGCTCAACTGATGATCAGGAACGGGCCAATGCCACATGTATCCCCAAGGGGGGGAATTCGAAAGTGTGTGCTCGGCAGATTCGTGATGGAATAGCGCGGCTCCTGATTCGTCCAATCCCAGCCGAGGCGCTCAACGTCCAGGCTAAAAGTGCGGATCACATCACGTTATAGACAACAAAGATGTCGAAAGTGACATTTTGGACTGGGCCTCAGGTAGGCTTACTTTTTAAGACAGAATCCGTCCCCTGCGGCCGAGAGTCCAGGGTCACCCGACGATCATTCTTGGCAATATTTTCCGCAGATCCTCCGGCTAAGTAGCATTGCTGCATTTTCCTGCGGCCGTCATCATCGATGGCGCCGAGAAAAATGAACGCCCTTTGGGTAAAACAAGATATTGGTCGAATCACCCATTCTCACCCATGATTCGGTATCTGATTATGGCTAATAACGCCGCGAAATTTCGCCGATCACATCCCGCTTTCAGACAACACACCATAGGAGCGTTGCGTTGCAACAATGCTGCATAATGTCTACATGATGCCCGACACGTTGCTCAAGCTTGAGGATTTTTATTAGTAACGCCCCATGGCTAAACGAGCTAAGCTCAGCCAGCAAGTCGTGATGTGCGGGGAGAGGATATAAAGATGACAGCAATGCCGGCATGTTCACAACTTGAGACTCGCGGACCCAACACAGTCCATTCTTTTATTTATCCCTTGCCAACATAGACAGCCGGTCTTTCCTTACCAGTCATTATGAAGAGCCCATTTTTTCTCTCTGCCTCTTTAGCCTTGGCCTGGGCGGCACAGCTCGTGTCTGCTGCTCCCTCTGCTGCTGAACTCGAGAAGCGAGCCGAGGCGAAATTTACGGAGGGGCAACCTGACGATGGAAATGGTAAAGGAGGCGCCATCCTAGGTTTGTCTTTCTTTCCCTGTATTTTAATCAATTTCTTGTTTTTTGCTAATTCTAGTCATGCGCGACAGGAGGAACCAACAAGCAGCTTGACCTCCAAAATCCTGACAACCTTGGCCAACAGCCCACAGACAATGGCGTCGTGCCCAACCTCAAGTGGAGCTTCTCCGATTCTAAGACTAGAATCTTGAAGGGTGGCTGGGTTCGTGAGCAGGTCATTCAAGATCTTCCTTCCAGTCACGACATCTCTGGAGCTCAGCAACACCTCAAGAAGGGCGCCATCCGTGAGCTTCACTGGCACCGCGTTGTAAGTATATGCTCAAACGCAAATCCACTCCCTTCATTGCTCATAATTTAACAATTATTCAGGCCGAATTTGGCATTGTTTACAACGGATCCGTTCAGCTTTCCGCCGTCGACGAACTTGGGCGCTATCAAGTCGAAACACTAAATTATGGCGATGCTTGGTACTTCCCCAAGGGCGCTCCCCACACCATCCAGGGACTCGACGAGGAAAATGAGTACCTCTTGGTTTTTGACGAGGCTGACTTTGACAAAATTGGGTAATTTCACATTATGCCTTGTAAATTTCAGCGACTGACCTTTCCTAGAACCACTTTCATGGTTGACGACTGGATTAACCACACTCCGAAGCACATCCTTGCCAAGAACTTCGGTGTTGATCCCGAGGTCTTTGAGAACGTCACCAACCCCAACCCGTACATCCTCCCCGCTGAAATTGCCAAGAAGAATGTCACGGATGGCCCTGCAGGTACTCTCAATGGGAATGACTCATTTGTGTACCGCACCTTTGAGCACGAGCCCGAGAAGATTGGCGGAACCGGAGGCACTTTCTACAAGATTGACTCGACCAACTTCCCCGTCAGCAAGACTCTGGCCGCCACGTTCGTCACCCTAAAGCCCGGCGGTCTTCGTGAGCTTCACTGGCATCCCAATGTAGGTCGCATTGTATACTCTGCACTATCATCTTCGACTGACACAGGAGCCTAGGCCGAGGAGTGGCTGTACTTCCACCAGGGCAAGGGACGTGCGACCGTTTTCATTGGCAACGCGGCTGCGCGCACCTTTGACTTTTCTGCTGGCGACACCGCGGCCTTCCCTGACAACTCTGGGTAAGTTGAGCGCGACGCTTCCCCGAAATGCATCACATCGCAGCATGAGCTGACGCAGTAACCCCCAAGTCACTACATTGAGAACACGTCTGAGACTGAAGATCTCATCTGGATTGAAGTGTACAAGAGCGACAGAGTCGTCGACATCTCTCTCACGCAGTGGCTGGCCTTGACTCCTCCCGAGATTGTAGCCCAGACCCTCAATGTGTCTCTGAGCTTTGTTGAGAGTCTGAAGAAGGAGAAGCAGGTCCTGATTGCGTAGGCGCTGAAAACCCGACCAAGCCGGAAAGTAAAATGCAAAGGGCCATATAAAGAGGGCACCAACATTCCCAGCTTTTATTTACGCTGGTTTCCTGTGTGAGCTGTGAGACTTGGCTCCGATGCATCGAGTGTACATGATGTAGTGTTGTATGTATTCTTCAATTGGTTCTTAGAGCCATAATCCCTGATGGGGGTCCATAGTTTTTAATGATAATTTTTATGTTTTGTGAACTTTCTAGGTTTAACTTTTAATCAGTCAAATCAAAAACCTCATTCATCTCCGTGGTGTTGAGTCGCGATATTGATAGGTATTTTCAAGTACCTCCCAGAACCTCGCTGAGCTGGAACGGGAAAACCTGTCTACACATGATGCCTGCCGTGTATTTGCTACCCAAACTCGCGAATCCCATCTCGATAAAACACATCAATTTTGTCTTCGCAAAGAGAGCGTTAGAAAAATAATTCCTGTTTCCTCCAAAAGTTAGCGTTTTGACCACTTGTGTATCACCTTTGAGTTTGCAGGCCGCATTTGCTGTGGTGACCTAACCTAGAGCAATCTCACAAATACCAACATGGCTTCACATGGCCTTTGCATGACGGCTTTTGGGTGAATTTATTTAAAACAGAATAAAGGGGAATGAAATTTTACATTGGTATAACTTTTATTAAACTCTTGTCATCCTGAAACAGACGGAATTTCATCTTTATAGTGTTTGGTATTCCTATGGGGGGGAAGGATCACATTAGAAGGCCTTGTGAAACATTTATTTAACGGCTTTAAGTCAGTCATGATTCATCCTAAACTCGAAGAGTCTAATTTTAGCTAAGTCTAAATAAAGAAATGAGCAACACCACTGAACCAAAGTGCGTGGTGTAACTCTGAGAGTTTAATATTCTATATCGTAATCGGGACATCTTGGCATGCCGCGCTCGCTCGCTCGATCTAGTGACTGTCAAGAATAACCTGCTTCCCGCAGTATATCTTCTGGACTGAGGCCCACCCTCATTCGTATCAGAACAATGTTGGCATCCGCCAAAGTGCAGTTCTGAAGCAGCTCGAACAAACGCTCGTAGCTGTTTGCCTTTCTTGCAAGACGTTCATACTTCCGCTTGAGAACCCCGTAGGCATCCTCACGATTCAGGTAGTGGCACTCGATCTGGTGCTTAAGGCAGGCAGAACATTGCGGTCGGTTTCCGTCACACTGTCGGCCAGCATTTTAGTATCCAGAGACGACATGGGGAAGTCGAATTTGGCGCGGTTTTGCTGTCCCTACCTTTATCTTGCGTCTCCGGCAGTCTTGGCACGCGATAGGCGTCTTCTGCTGCTGCAAGGCCGTCATTTGCTGCGACGAGGAGGATTCGAGGGGATTTGTTACGAGGTCCTCGGCCCCCCGATCCGGAGGTGCTGGTAGCAATTCTCGGAGTCGGTGCCCGGAGGGTGATTCCATCGTGACTAGAGGCTTTTTGGAAGTGGCCAGGGGAGAAATCGGCGCCATCCCCACCAGTTACATCATTACCCCTTTATACCCCCGAGCCTCGCAGAGCAACTGGGCTGTTTCTCGAGGTTGTGGAAAACATGATTAGTCGGCCAGGACGGAGCTGTTCCGAGCATTGTGAGTGGCTCGTTTCTGTCGCTGCGGTTCAGACGCGCTTCAGAGTGTAAGCGGCAGTTGGCGGTTAAAAAAAACAAAACAGCAGAAAACCAGCGGAAAGCCCTCACTGAGCAGTCTAAAATAGTTGGAAGTTGATTGTGGGTGTCTGGCTATATACAGAACTGGAAAACCAAAAAAAAATGGATCAAAATGCCAAACGCTGGTGTAGCGACATTCTCGCGTCATAATGAGGTAGACCGTAGGGCGCTCCAAAACTAGCCGCGCTCGGCCTCAATGCCGCCTCGTCCCGCTAATGCGCCCCCTCTAAGTAGCCCTCCCAATTGAGCCTTTGCCGCCCCCCTTCTCAACACATTTTCTGTGTCCTGAAGCTCCATCACGATGCGAGCCGCGACAATTGCCTGCGCTCTCGCCTCGGCGACCCTCTCGCTCTGCGCCCAGGAGCAATCGCCTCTCGGCGCCTCCCATGACGCCCACGTCGTGAGCGCCGCCGATGCGCCGTCGTACCGATCGGAGCTTCTGCAGCTGCACAAGTCACTCATTTCCATCTCGTCCGTCTCCGGCACCGAGCACGACGTCGGCAACTGGCTCGTCGATTACCTAGCCAAGCGCGGCTACGAGACTGAGAAGCAGCCCATCGCGCCGCGCAACAACACGCCCGCCGATAAGCCTCGCTTCAACGTGCTGGCCTGGCCCGCCGCCAATGCCCGCAACCCCAAGGTTCTGGTGACGAGCCACATTGATGTTGTGCCGCCTCACATTCCCTACGGTATCGAGGATGGCGAGATCACCGGAGAGACCAGGATCGTCGGACGGGGAAGCGTCGATGCCAAGGCCAGTGTCGCCGCCCAGATCATTGCGCTGGAGGAGCTTCTCAAGGCCGGCGAGGTTGACGCGAGCGACCTGATGCTCCTCTACGTGATCGGAGAGGAAGTTGGTGGTGAGGGAATGAAGGGCTTCAGCAATGCCATTGCCCAGAAGGAGTTCCCTTTCAGCTTTGACTCTGTCATCTTTGGCGAGCCCACCGAGAACAAGCTGGCGTGCGGCCACAAGGGAGGATTGTTTTGCGACATCACCGCCAAGGGCCACGCCGGTCACAGTGGTTACCCGTGGCTGGGCAAATCAGCTAACGAGCTCATGGTCCGCGCTTTTGCCAAGATCCTCGATACCGACCTGGGTAGCAGCGAAGAGTATGGAAACACGACCATCAACGTTGGCCGATGGGACGGCGGCGTTGCTGCCAACGTTATTCCTGAGAACGCAGTCGTCGGAATGGCTGCTAGAGTTGCCATTGGACCTGAAAAGACGGGCGCTTGGATTGTGCGCGACAAGATCCAAGCTATTCTCGACGAGGTTGACGATGAGGCCTTTGTTTTCGAGTGCAGTCATGGATATGGTTTTGTCGATAGTAACTGCGACGTCCAAGGTGAGAAGCTTGCATTCGACCCGAAGATGAAAAGAACCACAGCGCTAACTTGTCCACAGGCTTTGACAGCATCGTCGTCAACTACGGCACCGACATTCCCAACTTTGACGGAGATCACACGCGATATCTCTACGGACCCGGAGATATTTTGGTTGCGCACGGCGCAAATGAGAACCTGACGGTTGCTGATTTAGAGACGGCTGTAGAGGGATACCAAAAGTTGATCCTCCATGCGTTGAAGCAATAAGCCGCTAGATACCCAAACATGACCCAATGAAGCTCCGTCCCTGCTAGTCTAATGTTAAATACGATTCCCCCTTGCTTTTAAACCCTTGAAAATGACATAGCAAATAAATCAAAAACGTGTTTAAAATGCGGCGCAAAAGCTTATGCGCCAACCACCTGGGCCCAGCGCTCAGGCAAGATGTTGCTGAAGTCGAATTTGCCGTCAGGTCCCTTTTCAACGGCACCCTTCTCAGTCACGACCACATCGATGAACTCGGCGGGGGTGACATCAAAGGCTGGGTTCCAAACACCAACGCGCTGGTCGGCGGTGGCAACGCGCACCTTGGAGGACTCGTCAACGGTGCCGTCGGGCTTGATGACGGCGCCGGTGATCTGAGTGAGCTCCTCCTTCTTTCGCTCCTCAATCTTGATACCGCCGCCGGTTTCGGTCACCAGGTCAAGGCTGGTGGTGGGTGCAGCAACGATGAACTTCATGCCGTGGGCCCTAGCCAGGACAGCCAGCTGGTATGTTCCAATCTTGTTGGCAGTGTCGCCGTTGCGAACGACTCGGTCAGCACCGACGATGACGGCAGCAATGTTCTTCTCCTGCTTTCGCGTGCGGAAAAGCGAGGCCGCCATGGAGTCGGTAATCAGAGTGCTGGGGATGCCTTCGTAGACAAGCTCGAACGCAGTAAGTCGGCTTCCCTGGTTGTAGGGGCGGGTCTCCGTGCAAAAGGCGTGCTGGAGGAGGCCCTTGGCCTGGAGGGTGCGGATGATTCCAAGGGCAGTGCCGTGTCCAGAGGTGGCGAGAGAGCCGGTGTTGCAGTGAGTGAGCACAGAAACCTGCTGGCTCTCTGAAGCGCCAACCTGGGCGCGCAGCCACTCGGCACCGTGGTCACCGATGGAGAGGTTGGTCTGGAGATCCTTTTCGAAGATCTTTTCGGCCTCTTCGATAAATGCCGTCACAACTGTGTCCTTGCCGGCGCTGGAGTCCACGGTTCGAATCTTGGCCTTCAGCTGGTTGATGGCATTTGTAAGATCAACAGCAGTAGGACGGCTCTCTTTCAGATAGTCCAGCGCCTCGTCGATCTGGGTAACAGCTTCGTCGGCGGAGGAAACGGTCAGACTACCGTTGTGCAGCTCAACAGCAAGTCCCAAGCTGGCCACGATTGCAATAGCAGGAGCGCCACGCGTGCGCATGGTAGCGATGCTGTCAAAAGCCTCGGTCCTGTTCGTTACATCGTCATAGTGGAATTCGTGGGGAAGACGAAGCTGGTCTAAGACCTCGAGCTTGCCTCGGGTGTACTTGACGGCCTTGAGAGCAGACATTTTCGAAAAAAGAGGGGAATCGGGATTTGAGGGAGAGGGAAACAGAAAATGAGCTTGAAGAGAATGACAGTAAATAAGGAGAAAGTCCTCATATAAAAACTCTCCCTCAGCTTGCTTAGGCTTAAGCAGCCCAAATACTGCCCCTCCATGAAATTCTGGAGCAACCCCGCCATCCGTTTGGGACGGACAGTGGCGTCATGAGGCGCTAGCCAATCATGGTGTCCCACCGTACTGGAAACGGAGAAACACGTGCTCCGTTCTGTGGCGGTGAGCTGACTACCAAAACGGGAGGCGCCCCCCCACAACCCCCGGCACAGGGGGCCGGAAGCCAGTATAACGGGCCAGCTTGAAATCCAGTTCAACAACGCCAATCCATTCGCAACGTGGACGCATGGCGATGACATCGGCCGAGCCGCGCTGTTTGCCATGGAACAGCAACTTTCGACGTCAAAAGTGACTGGTGTGTATTTCTTGCATCATCTGCCCAAGCCTCCTTCAATCGCTGCTGTGTACTGACATGATTGTCCCTGCGACCAGTCGAGTATTTCGATCCCCACGATGTCTACAAGCTACTCGCCCCGGGCCTCGTTCCCCGTCTACCTCTCCACAACCTGAACTGGCAATCGCATGCTGGACCATTGCGATCTATTGATACCCTTCATATCGAGCTTGTGCAGGGAGGCGTCGACCCTTCATCCGCCACATCGACGCAGTCGCAGCGACGTTCAGCCAGCACCGCCGACGATGGCTTCCAAACCCAGCAAGTAGGCGCGCCTGCCACCGAGACCGACCACACCGATACCAATTCGCTATCGTCCAAATCCGCTGCCCAGCGACGCCACCAGATCCCTGGCCTGCGCCGCACCCCGTACCTCAAGGTTCTTCTGGTGCGATGCGATGACAATGATTCCTATAAGGGGTCGGTCCGGTCCGAGATCAGGGAATGGCTCAAGACAAACACCACACCTCCTCCTAGTACGAAGAAGAGCACCCGGCAAGAGAAGCACGATGCGTTCGAATACCTCATTGTCCACGTCGTCATCCCGAATACAGTGGCCTCCACGCAGCCAAGGAGTAGCAACAAGACAGAGGGAGGTAGTGTATCAGAAAAGGCGACCTCGCGATGGCGCGCAGGATCAACTCCTCTTCTGGAGAAGATGAAGACGGATTTTGGCGGGACCGGCAAGTCGGCTATGGATCGCATTACCCAGATTCGAATCGGCATCAACGACGTACCCTACGACCTCCTCCCTAGAGTTGTCCCTGCGGTCCCGACTGGATATTCCGAGAATGTCACCGATGCTGAGAATGCCTGGCAAGAGCTGGTCGCAAAGATTAAGAGTCTCATTTTGAGTTCATTCGACAATCGAGTAACCCAGTATGAAGAAGACATCAAAGAAAAGGATGGCCAACGGAGTCTCCCTGGTTGGAATTTTTGCACCTTCTTCATACTCAAGGAAGGCTTGGCGCGGGGTTTCGAAAGTGTCGGCCTCGTCGAAGATGCCTTGGTGGGCTACGACGAACTGAGCGTCGGTTTGGACACCATTATCAATGAACAAGCTACTGAGGGATCGCCTGAAAGCCATGGAGGCGCGCTATTGCCCTACACGGAAGATCTGAAGAAGCAGGTTGAAAAGGCGCTGGCCAAGGTGTCTGGAGATGTTGAAGATGAGGAGGCCGTCGACCTCCAGTCAGGAGAAGGGGGTGCCCAGGATCAATTCGAAGAGATACCCCTCAGTGCAACAAAGAAGGCGTACCGGGATATGATATTGGCGAATAATGTTTCCGTTTTCGATTTCCGCTGCTACATTTTTGCGCGACAAATCGCTCTACTGCTACGACTAGGAAATGCCTGGTCATCGAGAGAGGAGCTACTAGCAAAGTTGAAGGAGCAACAAGAGTCTGTTCTTCACGGCGTAGCCCCGCTGGCCCCTCCTCCAAAGCATGCAGAAGAAACGGAAAACTTGGCGATGCTGGCCGAAATTTGCCGAAGGACCTTGCAGTTCATTCCAGCCGTGTCCCAGGTCATGCGCCAAGATATCATCACTGCGATGGCACCGGGCAAAACCGAGGGCAAAGAAGAGGATACGCCTTTGGACCCTAATTTGGTAGAGGTTGTTGACAACATTGTCGCGTCATTTGCATTCTCAATTTCTCAGCAAATCCTCGCGCAGACGTCATCCAAAGCCCTCCCAATCCCTCCTTCAACCCTCGTCCAGGGGGATGGACCCGAGCAAAAGGCGTCGATTCCCGAGCCTAAAACCATGATGCATCCTGCGCGAACCTCATCACTCCGCATTCAAACTGGTGGTCGTTCATCACAGGCCCCGCTAAGCCCAGGAGTCTTTCCAGGCCCTGGGATGCCTCCCATTGAGGATGATGGCCAGGCTGCACAATTCCTCAAGGCTGGTCTCGAAGAGCTGGCTGCTAGGCGTGCAGATCTTCACATGCTTTCGAGAAGCATCCTTGATGAATTGGGAAAGAAGCGCGGTTGGAGCGACGGGTGGAGTGAGGCACCGGTTGTGCGAGAACCAGACGCGAGCGACTTTGTCGAAGTTAGTCTTGACGATCCTCCAGCACCATCTGATAAGCCAGAAGGCGAGGATGATGATGAAGATGACGATGAAGAAAAAGACTCAGAGAAATACACGCCTTTGCTGGCAGGCATCGACAGCCACCTGCTCGTAACTGCGATTGACAACTCGGACAATTTCTACCGATTATACGAGATACTCACCGACAAGGCTCTCCGACATTACACCGTCGCGAACCATGAACATGCTGTTCATGCCAACAGGGCAGACTTGGCCGTGCTGAAATTTTATCTCAAAGATTATGGCTCTGCTAAAAACTACTTCTTTGAGGCCATTCCGTTCTTTGGTCGGAGCGGATGGAGCTCGCTGGAGCTTTCGATGCTGGTCATGTACCTGCACTGCCTTCGAGAAATCAAGTCGCAGGATGAGTACATCACGGGTGCGCTCAAGCTTCTTACAAAGGCTTGTGCCGCCGAAAAGGAGCGCCTGGACTTGATGTCGAACTCAGTATCAGTCATGTCCAAGATTAACATACCCCACACCCCATTGATGCAGGGCGTTGTAGGAAATCTATTTGATCTTGCATCGTCTCTCCAATCTCAAGTCAAGGTCCACTTGTCCAACTTCTTCACCGACATTGAATTGGCGGATGCTCCCGAGTACTACGAGAATGAAGACAGATGCTCTCTGACGATTAACATCCGAAGTTTGCTTCCTGACGATATTAAGCTAGATGGTGTTTCGCTGAGAGTCTCCGCGACTGAGGGCGGACCAGTAAAGGAGCTCAAGTTTAGCTTGCGAGAAGACATCGTGCTCAATCCGGGCAAGAACAGCATCAAAGTCGACTGCACGGTAAGTAGATCGATGACCTGATAATTTTGGTTCGCACGCTGACTCAGATCCAAGACTGTTGTTCCCGGAAAATATAGAGTTGATCATCTTGGTTTGTCATCGAGCAACCTGTCCCTTCATTTTGAGCGTGATGTCAACCACACCCCTCCCCCTAATACGGACATTTTCAAAAATGCCGATGTCGTCATCTTCCAACGAACAGGGGCACTTGATGTTAAACTCACAGCAACAAAACACACTGCTCTGGACAAGAACAACACGCTCGACTTGGTCTTGAACCCAGGTTGGAACTCGATCAAGAGCTGTGAAATCCGAGTGAAACCTGCGACAGGCGGTCTCCGAATCTTGACAGTCGAGGCAAAAGTGATTGACTCGTCTGTGGAGTTTGCGAAGCCCCCCGGGGCCGGCATTTTTTACTTCAACAAGATTGCACCAAACACGGCTGCCACTCTTCGTTTCTCATACTCGGTAGAGCAGGACATGAGCGACATCTCTACCAAGGTCGAGGTGACTTACACGACGGAAGCGGACAAAAAGTTCTTCTTTGCCAAGTTTATAGTAATACCCATCTCGCTTGCGCTGGGGGTCAACGTACAGGACGTTTTCAAGCATGAATCACTTCTTTCGCGCTTCAACGTCTCAACGGCAAGCTTCAGTCCTTTGCGGCTGTACAAGAGTGAGCTCATTCACTCAGATCTGTTTGAGGCGGAATTTGGGTTTCCCCCGTCTGATACCGTCATGGTATTTCCTAAGCAGCCAGCCACTCTGCTATACAAGATCAAGAGAAAGCTCGAAGTGAAGAGCACAAAGCGCCCGGCCAAGACAATGTACTTGAAGCTCTTCTACAGCGTACTGCAGGCCGAGATTGAAGAGCGCATTGTCGAATCCATCTCGAAGAGCCTTGCACAAACCGGACTGGAGCAGTTTGTCAAGATTATTTCAGAAGCGGCCGTGAAGGAAATTAGAAAGGGTTTGCAATCCCAAGACATGGAGCGGGCTGCACTTCTGGGGGCTGTTACAACAGTGTTTCTGGCCGACGTCGCTTGGGATCGATACTTTGCTGGACTGGGTCGAATCCCCGGCTCCAAGGATGTGGCGGGCAACAAGATTGCGGCTGTGCTTAGGGACTGGCAAAAGAGCAACCCTCGAGTGCCCGTGCCAGTGCCCGAGACAGAGCCAAGCACGATTCTCATTCCTGTGGAGATCCCCACCTTGCCTATTCTTCATACAGCTGACATTCGCCTTCACAAGACAGGCAATGGGCTGCTGAAAGAAAAGCCTGGACAAACTCCTACAGTGTGTACCAACCAAATGATGCCCGCCACACTGCATCTAAAGTGGACACAAATTTGGGATACGGAGATGTTGCGCAACGACGACCAAGAGTTCAGCTATGAAGTAACAGCACCCGTTGATACATGGCTTCTTGGCGGTCGCCGCAAGGGTCACTTTGTTACTCCCCGCAAGGCAGGACAGGTACAGTTTTCCACGCCCGAGACGGAGGCAGAGATTCCCCTGATTCTCATTCCACTCCGAGAAGGCTGGTTGCCCTATCCCACCATCGACATCCGCGAGGTCAAGGATCCGTCAAGCATCTTAGCGAGCGACCCGGGCCCGTGCGAAGTTGACTGGAGAAACCTCGGCGAGACTGTTCGAGTTGTGGGTGAAAGAAAGGCGGTCACAGTGAGCCTGGATGCAAGCGGACCCGGAGGCGGGCCGCTGGTGCTGGAGAGCGAGGGATTGGGAAGAGACAAGGGGAGGATTGTGGCATAAGGATTATATGGGTGTGGATAAATGTAATAGGCGATGATGTATATGAACTCGTCAGAGAAAATTCCGAAACGTACAGAAATTTATCTGCAACGTGTGACATGGTATCAGGCTAGGTCCGTTGATGTTGGGTGCAGGCAGGTTGACAGGGGGGTGTGCGAGGAGATGTGAACTATCACAAACAGAGTTGCAGAAGTTGTGTTTCATGATCCACCCGCCACTCAGAATGGCGGGATAAGAGAACAGGAATAACCACACACAGCCGGAGTTCCCACTTTTGGGGAATGTTTCCTCTTCTAAATTTGGAATCCCATGACTACTATATAAACACCAAGATATTCTCCACCCGTCAACTGCAGGAGCGTTCGTTCACCCGCATATTCTCCATTACCACGCCCGACAGCCAATCGTTCTCTTCTCCCAAGCCCGCTTGGCCGAGTGGTAAGGCGTTTCACTCGTAATGAAAAGACCGACGGTTCGATTCCGTCAGTGGGCAGGAAGAAGCCGGCATTTGCAGCTGGTTTCTTTTTGTGTGTTTTTGGCGTTGGTGGCGTTGTGGCAGGGGAGAAAAGACTGAGTGAGAGAGTGAGTGAGTGAGACACGGACATTTTTTTTTGGTTGGCTACTGTCTGTCTCGGGTGGGGCTATTCTCCGGGTACTAGACGCCCCCCTCTCCCTCTCTCTTCTTACCCTCCCTTCCCCGGGATGTGGGCAGGTGGCTTTTTTGGGGGGGGATTTTAGAGGGAGAGGGATAAGGAGCGGTGGGAGTGTAGGAAGTCGGAACGCCACAAAGAAGCTTGGACGAATCTGTACACGTGGATGAGAGACGGACCATGTGTAGGTAGTCATCGGAAGGCCCGCCGCGCCATTCTATTGGTGTCGCCGGTCCAGCCTGACAGTAACGAGTCGTGACTCGACTACACACATGATTGATTGGTAAGGAAGAAGACGAACAAGAAGAAGAAAAAACCGCCAGTTACCAACAAATGCGTGTAAGAATAATGGAGCCCCCTCCCCCCCTCTCTTCGCTGTCCGTTTCCTTGGGAGGAGTAAAAAAAAAAAAAAAAAAAGCAAAAACGCGAATCCACCCAGCAACCCTACCGATATCACCATCTCCATGTCCATCAAACGGTTCGTGATGCACCTTGCCTTACCGGGGTAGGAAAAGAACAAATAATAAAAATCCCTATCAAAAAAAATCCCCCCCTTCCAACAGCCGCCCCGTTTCCGAAATGAACACTCCCCTCACCCCCTCCACCTAGCTAACAAAGCAGTCTAGCCATTTTAGCGCCCAAGACGCTAGAAGAATGACGGAACAAAATGAATTGAAAAAAAAAAAATTCAACCCCTCCCCCTTTACTAAACCACCCACCCCCCTTGCGTCAAGCGCCGGAACCCGATATGCCCAGACCCGGGCAGAAGGGAGTGCCGGAGGAAAAGGAAAAAGAGACAAGACGGACTAAGTTATCTGTCAAATTTGTTTACTTTTTATTTCTGCACTGGTTGAAAACAAAAACATTATACTAATTTCTTTTTTTTTTTTTTTTTTTTTTTTTTTTTAAAAAAACCCCCCCAATTTTNTCCAAAAGAGTACTCCCATTCTTTCTTCAACATACTCCTTCAAGGGGAATTCTACTTTTACACATTTGACGAGTTTTCTTTGTTTTGTATCTGCTTGCCAATTTTTTTTTTTTTTTTTTTTTTTTTTTTTTTTCAAAATCCCCCCCCAATTTTCGCCTCCTAAAAGGGAAAACGGGACGAGAAAAGGAAAAAGAAAAGTTGACCGTTTTTTTTTTCCTCTTCCTTGCCCTGTCCTGTCCCGTCCTGTATCTCACTCGCGTTCACGAAGGATTCAAAAATTGGGGGCCGGATGAAGCCTAGTAGTGGAGCGCACGTCATTGCAACGACACGAAAAAGAGAAGGAAAAAAAAAAAAAAAAAAAAAAAAAAAAAGAGGGTTCGGGGTGACGGACACGGTCTCCCCCTCCTTGCACTCACGCACCACACACACATACACCAACACACCCACACGCACAAGAAAAAAGGACAGGACCGGGTTGCCCAGAACGGGTAGGCGGCTCGTTGGGGCGGAAATCTAGATAGAGCAAGACATGACGGAGACAGACAGACAGACAGACCGTGTGAGAGAGAGAAAACGATGAGGGAAGGGGGGGAAGGAGACTCAGAAGGGGGGAGGGGTTGGCTACCTAGCGACAAGGCTAGTCACGATGGGTGTCCTTCCCCTAGGCTGGGCTGGCGGGCTGGGCTGGGGGCCATGCTAAACCAAAAAACCCAAGCCATGACCATGACGGTGAGGAAATTTTTCTGCACAACCACGGTATAACGGAATAATGCATTGCCTCGTCCAGTCTGCCTAGTCTAGCCTTGCGCCTTGCCTCTCCCGCTCGGTCTCGCTGCCCAACTTTTTGCCCTGCCCCCCCAGGTAGTCTGTAGAGAGGTGGGCGTCATAGATTGTTTCTCTCTCGGCCGAGCTGTCAACAACCATGTTATGCCATGCCATGCCATGCCGTGGCCCGCGCCAGCTGTCGTCAAAAAAGCATACCCGCACATGCATCATGGTCATCCAAGGACCAGGATTGGGCGCCTAGATCTTGCATGTGGCGGGCGAGCATCCGTATCCGTAGCCGAACCCAGGTGAGATGCTCCAGTCCAGACCTCGCCTCTTTTTTTGGCCGTTCCCGTCACCCACACACAATACGAGCCGCAAACCGCGAACCGCAAACCACCAATCCACAGCCAAGACACCACCCTTACTTGGCTGTGACATGCACCCGGCCGCATCCAATTCGAGACCACCAGCATTTGGGACAAGTCATATATTTGCCTTATTCAAACACTAGATTTTTTTAATGGACCTTACTCCACCAAGAAGCAACCCCCTTAGCAAGTTTCCCGGATACCTCCACTCCCACCTGGTCTACATTTCCGAGACAGGAGCAACAGTAAATAAAAAAAAAAAAAAAAAAAGTTGTGAACTAGTAAAACCACAGCATGGCGAAACGAAAAAGAAACTTCTCCCCTCTTCCTGCTTTGCGCGCGCGCCCATGTCGCTCATGTTCCGAAACGCCCAATCCTGCCTCCTGGCATGTTCCAACTCAGGAGCAGTCAAATGCCCCCATTGCATGGTTCCGGTGTATGCAAGTCCAGATAAAAACAGTAATATCAAAATCAGGGCTCCAGCAATGCCTCCTCCGCCTTCGATGATGCCTTCATGCAAGTCTGTTATCCGAAGATTCGTAATGCGTTAATATACAATCAATATGCTTGTGCAGTGCCACCCGCGCCCGACTCAAGGCTGCGGTGGGAAATGGAAGAAAAAGGAGTTGCGCAAATGCGCGGGTATCATGCCCTTTATGGGCCCCAAAAAGTGTGAATCCAAAAGTGTGCTGACGAGTGCTTGAGAAAGGTTCGAGTTCGAGTTGTGGCCGAGGTCCATCGCACAAATCGGCTCGCATAATCGGGCTGCCCAGCTCATCCAGAGCTGGCTGACGATGTGATCTTGACATTTGGCTTAGTCGGTTGGCTGCTCCCACAGCAACCTTGGTTGTTTTTTTCCCCGCTCAAATTCGGTTCCTTCATTTCTTCCTCTGGCTTCCGGAGGCGGTAATTTTACTGGTACTCATAAGATCACCGATATACTTTTGTAGAAACTTGTTGTTGTTGTCGAGCTTATCATGTTCCTCGCGCACCGCCTCGATGCGATTGAAGATGGTCAGGAGGGAGTCTTGCAGAGCTTTGGCGTGTCTAGAAACTGTCAGCGCCCAACCCACAGGCTTTCCAAGTAGTTGTAAGTTGTGACTCACCTCCTCATCTCCTCTCGAGCCTCCTTGCCAATCTTGTCAAGGTCTTCGCTTGTTCGCCGAGGACTCATGGCTCTCACATCATCGGGCCCGAAGTTGGGTTCAATGGGTCCAACCGCCGAACTATCCCGGGGCACGACCAAGGGGCCGCTGCTCTTCCGCGTAGGCAGCGGTGGCCGCTGGGGAATGGGCTGGTGGATGATGGGTTCGTTGTGATCGGAAGGACTCGTGGATGTGGAGGAATCGGAACGCGCAATAGGGTGAGGTTGAATGGTCTGGATCTCTGTTTCGTCTGACATGTTGAGTAGAGTTGCCAGCTTGCGGGTGTGGGTGGTGAGAGGTCGTGGCGGACGTCTTTAAGTCCGGGGGGCGGGATGAAGAGGATTGGACAGATCGAGCTATGTCGTCACCGGTGGGTTGTTTTGAGATGTTTGAAACATCCAAGAGTGGTCGTCGCCAGGACAGGTGACGGGAGAGGTGGTCGTGTGGGTTGAGGGTCTTAAGGTCGAGCTAGCGACGGAAGAGGGAGCGATGACGGCGCGAGGCTGAACCGGGTAGCGTGCAACAAGGAAGTAGAGCGAAAGAACTGGAGAGGGGTGGTGAGAGAGGCGATTCCCAATGCCAACAGCTCCACGTGGTGTCGAGGGTCTCGATCTCGAGGTGCGGCGCGGCCGAGGCTGATGGATGCTTTGGGGGGGCTTTGCGGTCCAGGGTCCACACCGAGTCGAATGGCTAGGTTGGTGAGTGGAATTGACAGCAAGGCGGAGAGCCCGAGGGGAAAGTGCGAGAGCGAGACGACCGAATCGCCTAGACCGGATTGAAAAGAAAAAAAAACGTGGCTGCTCGAAAGTTTGGGCGTAGTTTACGGGTTTCGACGAGTTCAGAGCTGACGAGCTGTGAGCGAAGTGCAGGGACGGCGTCTGGGCTGCAATGTTTTCGTTTCGCGAGAGACAGAAGGGAAATGAATTAAAAGAGTGTCTTGTCTCCTTTGGGGGGGTATGGTCGTTTTTGGAAGGGCGGGCGGTCAAGGAGGAAGCTCGTGAGTCGTGGGAACGTGGGAAGTGGGTGGGAATCGGAGGGGCGACGGGGACCCAACTAAGTATCGGCATGGCAAGTGCAAGGTGCGAGGACTGAAGGTGCGAGGGGCTTGACTATTTGCTGGTAGTACTTACCTGGACTAGTTTTGCCTGGTTGGTTGGCTGGCCGGGTGCTGGGTGCTGGGTGCTGGGTTGCGTGCAGTCGGGTACCGGTACTGGTACCAGTCCGGGTATGGTGCTGAGGCAGGTACGGACGGGCACGGTACCGCTGCTGCGTTACAAGGGAGGAGCGACTGGAGCACCGGGCTGGCACTGGCACTGGGACACGGGGAGGCGCCTGCTATAATGTGGGGATGGTGGTGACCCTGCAGCAACCAAGCGTCAGAGAATGGGGGACCAGAAGACCAAATAGAACACGCAAGGAGCTGACGAGGGGGAGGAAAGCAAACGGTGATTAAAAAAGTGCCCCGGGACGATACAGGCTAGGCCGGACACGCCCAAGACAAGGAAGGGTAGGTAGCACGAGAAAGCGCAGCAAAGTGACGGCGTGCGCGGGAAAAGGGGGAAGAGGGGAGATTACTAACAAGTTGGGTAATTTTGAGAGCAGTAGTCGGGAAGCACGATATGCAGGTTTGGGAGGAGGGGGAGGGGAAAAAAAAAAAAAAAAAAAAAGAAAAGGGAAGAGAAATAGAATTAAAAGGGATGGGATGGGATTTGTGATTATGATTGCCGAGAGTTTCGACACCGCAGGCAAACAAGAGGATTCAACTCTGAGGTCAGTGTGGGGAAGATGAGGCAAGTGGGTGAGAAAAATAGGTGGCAAGAGCAACCTTGGGGCCTTTGGCGGCCGAGAGGCAAGCACCAGAATCCGAATGTCACCAGGAGACGGGCGGGGCAAACAACAGAAGAGGACAGGAAGGGGAAAGGGAAACGAGAATCCGCCTAGTCCAACCTCTGGTCCGCAGGCAGGCGAAGGGCAAGGGAATGCAATAATTAGCTGCCGTGGCTAATAATTAATTACCAGCTTGCTCAGGACTAGGTACTGAAGGTACTCTACCGTACGGCAGAGGCTACCGAGCACCCATGTCGTTGCATTGGTCTGGTTCTACACGCTGAGCGCCCGGCCTGTGCTATCACCCCCTTGTACCGGTACCGTACATGGCATGAACATCGACATGTCGTCGTTCGGCAGTCAAAATAAGAAGCACCAGCACGAGGACCAGAGTTAAAAAGAGACGTCGGCCAGGGAATTGAGGGAGAACCCTAGGATGCCGGGACAAGGCTCGACGGGCGTAGCCCAATGGGGCAAGTGTCGACACTGCAGGAGTCATGTGGACGTTGGTCCCTCGTCTGTCAGACCCGGTACCTGAGGAGCTATGCCCCTGCTGGTACCGTTACTCGTTAACAGAGGGGCGCTATACCTGTTTGCACGTGTCGATCCTGGTATCGGGTACGAATGGGTGGCAGCTTGCAATTCCATCTAATGTCGCGCTCCGGCGCCTATCGCTATCGCCCGGGTACCAATACCGCGAAGCCTTCCACCTAACAAAGACAGCTTAGCACCGACGTTGTGCAACAGCGAGAGGCATGGCCAGATCGCAAATGAAAAGATGCCGGCGCTAGCGCCCACGCGACCCGATTGCAGCTCGCTCAGCAGTCGCCCAGCCCTTCATCAGGCCGTAATTCGCTGGCAGCAAGGTGTGTGCTCGTCGCAAGCGCTACCCAGTACTTGGCCGCCCATGTACAGTGCAGGGCCCAGCCACGCCAGCACGGTACGGGGCAAAAGAGGGCCTGGGAGCCTCCTAAGAGACAGTGGACTGACGTCGTCAAGCGCACTGTCGCCCATCCTCATCCCACACTGATTGCTCACACTCGCACCCTCGTTTCTTTTTTGCGGGCAACCGTCAGTGGTTTCCCGTGGTCCCCCCCCTCTTACCTCCGAGAGAGGAGGACAAAAGGCGCGCCGACGATCACCACCACAACCATCACTTACCAACACATCAGCATCAGCATGCGACCGTTATGCTGCGCTCCTATAGCCCAGGCCGGCCAGGGAAATCAACAAAATAACAACGGGTATACCGTCACCGTCAGGGCCCCTCAGGTGCAAGGGTCCCCTCGACAACCGGGTCCTTTCAAACGGCCTCCCGCCCCTTAGCGGGAGACGTCTGGGACAGCTCGGGGAGGCATTGCAGTGGCACAGCACGCCAGAAGCCAAGAGAGATCCGTGAGGAAACCTGCAAATTTTTGGGACGATCAGCGCAAGTGACGCAATAGCTTGGTCCTTGCAGCCCACCACGCTGGCCACATGCTGGAGCTGCCTGGGGTGGCACCGCAGGCCCGCCGCCAGTGGGGACGTGGGCGCCCATCACCCGTGGAACCAGCCAGCTTACCTCTTGGAGACCAAGCAGAGCGAGGGCACGTCTTCATTGGCCTCTTTGGGCCATTCCGCCCTGAACGACACCCCCGACGCCCCCCAACCACCCCCTGTGGCCAGGCAAAGCCCCCCCAAGTCCCACTGCTCAGGAGGCTTTACGGTGCTTCTCACAACGCCCCGGACCCTCTGAAGCTGTGGGCGGCCAAGAGGTTCGGGTGAGGCGAGATGGTAGCTGGGCAGCTGGCAGCCTGGGCTAATGAGCTAGTGGGCCGCGACCTCTTTCATCCCGCTGTCACGTCGTCTAATCATCGTCATCGTCGTCATCCCCCTTCCTCACCACATGAGACGACGAGGTTCGCGCTTCAAACCGCACGTACCCGCTCTCCACCCATGACCATCAATCATTTCCCCTCATGGGATGGGCTCATGGCCATGCGGACGGGCGAGCCGCCGATGGATTGTGTCGCTGCTGGTTCTTGTCTGCCACAGTTACGTGCTTCTCGGCGATCCGCCAGCTGATTGGGCTTCATTGAGCCTCCAAACCCGCCGCCCTAGTCTATGTCTTTCGGAGAGACTGCTCCCCTCGCTTCAGAAGCTCTCGTTTGTTTTTTTTCTCTGGGTCTGTGTGTCTGCGGGCTCTTCTGTTCTTCTCCGCGTGCTCAGGCCATTCAACTCGCCGTTCTGGATGTGCTGCTGTAAGCAAAATGCACGGCTCGACACGAGCGTCGGTCAACCTCCAAGTCGGGCCAAGATTGACAGTGCCCGCCACAGACTCGTGGATCTGAATATTACCGAAGCTTCCAATGCTCCGTTCCAAATTTTGCGAGGTGAGGAAAAATGCTCATGCTCCCTCCCTCCCTCCCGCCCGAAGGAATCCCATGGTCCCTCCGTACAGCTCCCGGGTGCGTCCTGCGGTGTAGTTGATGCATTATAGATGCATCTGGGGTCGTATCTGCTCGGGATTGGACCCCAACAACATGCCCTTCGCCATCCGACCGTTTCCTCGACGCATGGTGATGAGGTTGTGATGCGCACTCCTGTCTTATCTCAACGCCTACCACCTAATTCATTCTTCTTCTCTGCAGGGGGTCAAGGGACCAGAACCCGGCCACTGTCACTTCAGAGTTTGCGCCTTTCCTGCAAAGAAAAGATCAACGCGACAAACTCTCCCAAAGGGATGAACACACTGTGGCTGGGTGGACCAACGACAATCCGCTCATTCACTGCGGGTTACAGAATTTGGTGCCCCCCGGGCGCTCCATCAGCGCACCAAAACCAGGGTCCCCCTCAACGGATGCCCTCGGCCGAACTGATGTCATGGATCGACAATCCTCCGCGTCAAACCAGGTCAAGGCCGACCCCAAGCAGGGGCCCACACCAGTCCCTCAGAGGACTTCGAAACGGTGGTCTGCGCCAAGCACCAATCAGCGCCGCTTCCACCCACGGCACAGTCCAATACGGTGACCGTCTCTTGCAACCTAATGAGCCAGGACGGTGATCATCGCATTACCACAGCACAATAACCAACCAGGCCCGCAAATCCCAATTCCCTCATCATTCCGCGTTTCCGCCGAGAAAACTATGTGCAGCCCTGTACTGTACATATTGGTACTGTACTCGCTCGTGGGAGCCGTCAGAAGAAAGAAAAAGTGGTCCTCATCCAACGAGAACCAGTCGATAGACGCTCGCTGCCGAACCCATCTGGATCGTCGGGAAACTCGCTATTGTTCCATCGCCAATCTGCTCGTCTCCCCGCTAAAGAGTCATGGATGGGGACCGACCTGAAGTCATCGTGGCATTTTCGGTCAGACCTGACACCTGTGCAGTCCTACCTTGTTTAAAAAAAGAAAACAAAAAAAAAGACAAAGTGTGACGAGACGCTGACTGTCAGAAATCAGTGAGAGGCAAACACCAAAGGGACCACTCTGACGCAAGGCTACGATCTTCAAGCAAAGGTTGCCAGACATTCGACGTCATTTTTCCAATTGGCTCCTGCGCCCCTTGTCTGTCATGTCTTTGCCATCCACGGGCGGCTGTCTGTTTTGCCTTGCCGCAGCGACCAGGCAAATCCTTGCTCCCCCAGTCGCCCGCGAATGGATTCACCAGAGCTTCCACAGAACAGGAATTCTGGGGTCCGATCCAGGTCTCAATTTGCGTGACCAACCTTCCACTCTTCATCTCGGGTGTCACAGACAAGGCGTCAGCCCCGTCTTTTTTTTTTTTTTTTTGTCTTTTGAATCCCGGAATCAGGGTCTCATCACTGAAATGAAAATCGACGCCGCTTCCTTGTTCAACATTCCTCTGTCCAACTCCCATCTTGCCATCGGGCAATTGGGACAGATCCATGGGCATGGGGACTTTGGTTGCCACCATGGCTGCTGATTGGCCATGTCCAGCAGCAACTTTCCACTCACCATCACGCTCGACAAGTATCCCGACAAATACCGTCGTAGTGATCGGCTTCTTACATTTGATCCCCCTCCAACCCCCTGCTCTACCCGCTGCCGATCCCTCTCTCTCCTCTGCATTTCACAGCCTGCTTCCTGTCCACCTGGTAGTTGCAAATGCCTCGATTAGGCGGATACTGTGTACTTCATCTTTTCCAGGGCCTCTGAGCGAATCCACGCTTTGCCCCGCCCACACCCTCCATGAAGCCCCCGTGATAACAACGTCAATATGGCGGTGGACCGCAGCCGTCCTCTGAAACCCCCACGGCAAGTACTGGAACTTGGCCCATCCAAAGTCGGGCCTCCTCCCACGTCGGGGTATGGCTTGGGCCCGGCCCTCTGGTTGCCAACCGAAGCTCCTCTTGCAAACCATGTATCACCGGTCTGCTCAACCTCAGAGTTCAGCACCGCGATGGTTGTGCACGTGCATGAACCTTGCAGATGCCCCATCTATTCACAAGCTGCAAGAAGCTCAAAGTGCAACACTCTGGCCGACACCGAATACTCAATCCTCAGACCGGTCAGACTTTTTTTTCCCGCACTCATCCCACCCTCAACCCCGCCAGACACGTGTAAACCTCTAGACCTCGCACTATTACACTATCATGGCACTTTTCGCCCGTCTACGTGTCTGCTTTGTTCACGGGGCATTTATCTGCAACTAGCATCTATTTTGGATGTTCACAAGCTCCCTCAACTGTGATGTGTTCGATATCTTCAGGGCCCATACCCTGTAACCAAACCCAAACGCTGCACAGCACAGCACCTCGCTGGACGCTGAGCCCGCCGCCGCCTGCCATGGCCCTTCCCGATGCTGGTCTTGTTTTCGCTTCTCGCGGATCCCCAGGACGCCCCGTCTCACCTGGCTGTGACGCAGTCCGCGTAACGCTCCATCAATGTTGGACATGCTCAACCGCCGGCCTCACTTGCAGTGCTACGACCATCACACAGGTTTGCTTGCTACTTGTACCCGGTCGGGTCAGTGCTTCACAGTTGTTGGCGAAGCTAGGCAAGTCAGGATATCGAGTGACTTCATCCCCAGCCGTGTCTGATCGGCCACCGACATGCGCCGTTGCACGGCAGAGTTCCGAAGGCTCGACGATGCGCCTAACGAGATGGTGTGCGCTCGCACAACGTGACCATGACAAAAATCCTCGTTCCCGCTCATCAAGTGGCTGTCCGTGTCTATCCTCGACAAGTCACCGTTTGACCCGGAACACGACAAAACCTCCCGCGGTTGCGATATGAAACACCTTCGCTTGGCTGGCTGGTCTCGATTTTTCTTTTTCGCCAAGGCAAGCGGCCTTTGAACCATGTGCCAACAGCCGTCGGATTGTCGTCCTAGGTGTCGCCAGTGGCAAACCAGTCAATGTGAGTGCGACTTGATCTCCTCTGCACGTCCCGTGTGATGTTGATCGTGTACTGCCACACCTATTTCTGTCTTACCCGAGTGTGTAAGAATTGACTGATTTCGCCTCCTCTTTCCGTTATGACCTTGGTCAAGGCGAGCCAGTGACCCGCGGCGAAAGAGACAAGGAGGCAAATCTGAGCCTCAGGGGTCTGGCCCGGTTACGCTGGCACTCGCCTTTTTCCGGGTCATCCGTAGAAAACGTAAGTCTTTCTCCAGTTGCGAACCAAGCAATGCCTCTGTTGCCTTAAGATGACGAAATGAAGCTCCCAGCATGGTGTCCTGTGACGCTGACCTGGACGTCATGCGAAATTCATCAAGCTCCGGATCGACAAGAGAGGGACTGGTAATCCGACCCGAAACCTAATGTCTTGTGACGTCCAATCTCTTCTGGTGGTTTAGTTTTTGGTGAAGTGGAACTCGTTTCTTGGCCAGCTCTGGGTCAATGCAGTAACAGTTTCGGGGAATGAATTTGATCATCCGTCGGCGGAATCCCCAGTGCCGACATTGTGCTCTGATGGCATTGGCTCAACTGCATTCTAGGTCGCGACGATCTGCAACCAAGGGCGCTTGGTAATACGTGTCCAGTAGTTTTGATTGATGAACATGCCTGCTGCTGTGACAACTCGGGTTTCTGTTCCTCAGGTTTCTTGGGGCTGAGAGGTATGCACAACATCCGCCCTTGAGCGTAATTGCTCATCTTTTCGTGTTCATGCATAGTTTTCACCTTGGACTCTTCCCATGTGTGATCACCGATACACGGCTATGAGCAGGTGCTGAGTGTTTTGAACATATCCCTCGAAGCTGTATCTGTATTGTATTTAACATTGTTGTCCCATTACTGCTGAAGTGAGCAGGACTTGTGCGGCTACTGTTTAATGAAATGTCTTAATTGAGAATACGTTGGGATGCTTTATTATATTGGGAGATTGGCAGTATTATGGTATAGGGTAAGCATTTTCACGGTTGAAATTCGTCAAACAGCTGAACATTTGAGGCTTTCTTTGTTCTTTACAAGTTGGTTTTTTAATGTTCTAAGGTCTGGTTATTTTTGGATAACAGGGAGCGGGTTAATAAATGTTATATTGCCTAATGGAGAAAGTAAGGTTGCTACGAAGCATGTTCACCACCCCAGTTGATAGTTGATGACTTGTTGGTAGTGACAAACTTGCCACCGACTCAATTATCTTTTAGCCCTGGAATGCTACTTTAAGCCTCTTTATCCTCTTTCCGTTTGAGAGAAACCCTCTGTTTTTTCCTCAATAACATGCAGTGAAGCGAATCTTTTAATGCTCCAAGCCATTGGTTCAAGAGCCAGTGTCGCTTCTGAATGCACACTTCCAAAACGTGACCAACTCAAGGCAGCATTTCCCTTTTAATGGGTTACTTTGTGCAATTATAGCTAAGCATGAGGTACCGCAGATTACATGTGAACACCACCTACAATCATTGAGATAGTCTCAAGATGAATGGTGGCTTTGACGAACTTGGCCCAGAGACTCAGCCTTTCGGCGAGAAGAAGGAAAGATTTGGGACCGTGGCCTCAAGAAGACAGCTTTATGGACCATCCGAGGAAGGTTACTACTAAAAGAAAGCGTGGGAATCTTGCTACGTATTTCTCTGGACAGTCTAGGTCTGGGGCTGCATTGAGTTGAGAGAGGGGATGACTTTGCTTATTGAGGCAAATGATTCATTTCCGACAAATACTTACGTATACCGATCACATGTTTCTTGCGGCGATTAAAGGCCGTTCGCCCAGGCTATCATTTGGCAAGATCGAAGCTTGGACACTGCCCAAGTACCAGTCGAACACAGTTCTTAGCTGCAGCGTTGAGCATGATCCTAATCAGAGCACTGGCTGCGGTATTGCATACTAATATTGCTATTATTTGCGACAGTATTAAGGACAGGTAAGGGTTCGAGAAGACCATCGATTGTCTAAAGAGATGACGTTGTCGAAGAGATGAACCAAATGCCGGGACCACATATGAGCCTGGCCCGTATCGCGTCGGAGACAAATTGGTCACATATAGTGAGGAAAAACTTCTGGTATATCCATCACTTTGTGATGGGGTTTCTCTGCAGTTGGCTGGGCGAGGGGATTGATACGGCTTTCAAGATGGTCAATTTTTTGGGGGAGGAAAAGGAATACGTGAGACTAAACAACTCGCGGGAATTCCGAAAAGCTGCATGTATCTCAAATCAAATGTGTGGGAGCCGACACAAGAATGGGCCGGCTTCTGGTCAACCAAGACATCGGGCCCGAGGTTCATGTCCGGAGCTCCGAATTCCCCACTTCGCCGAACCCGGCTTTAAGATGTAGTCAGAGACCTTGGCGGGTGTCTTGTACGTTGTTCATCTTGTTACCGACTTATTTAGACGTAGGATGGGTCATCCCTTGGTACGAGCAGAACTTCTTGGTCTTCAACGCTGGTATTTCCGACCTCCGAGGAGATGCAGCCAAGGCCGCATGTCGCTTGATCCGCCGCCAGCGTCGTATTTCCGCGGTCGAGTGTCTCTATTCGCATTGTGGCTTGCTCCAGGACACATTTCGCAGGGTTGTTTTCCCCACTCGACCTCTTCGCGAGGTACACTAGCAGATGGGACGCACCGAGAATCGCGGGGTTGATGTATCTCAACATCCGACCTTTTTTTTTTTTTTTTTCAAGCTCCGGCTGCGAGATCGGACCGAACGGTGTGTGTGTTATATGGCGTGCTGTTCGGCTTGTTTGCTAGTATTACGCTCTGTTGATTGATCCTACCTGAACCATCAAGGACTGAACAAACGTGCGATTTCTACTCATCATGGCACCTCCGGATACCGCTCTCCAGTCCGTCGAGGCTAGCCCTCGTGTCCATGAGCTTCTCGAGCGCCTCCATGCACAATCCGAAGCCCAGGAAAAGTCCATCTCCCAAAAACTGTGGTACATCGGCCGCATGCTCAGCCACTACATCTGGGGCACCGGCTGGAGCGCCTCGTCGGACGATCACATGCGCGACAAGTTTGTCAGCCTCGAGCAGGACAAGTGCCAGTTCATGTACCTGCTGGCTCGGAGCATCGGCGCCCGCAACATTGTCGAGGCCGGCACCAGCTTTGGCGTTTCCACCATCTACTTGGGACTGGCCGTGGGTCGAAGTGCGCGAGGGCGATTTGCGAGAGACGCTCCAGGTGGAGGAGGGGATGCCCGAGCAGATTGACATGCTGCTGCTGGACAGTAAGTGACTTTGGTCTAATTTAAAGACCAAAAAGAAAAAAAAAAGTGGTTTACCGACTGACGAGATATAGTTTGGACGCCGTTGGCGCTGCCGGCTCTGGAGATTATCAAGCCGCGACTTAGACGCGGCGCCATTGTGCTGACGGACAATACCACCATAGCCAAGCCCATGTACAAGGATCTTCTGGGGTATCTGCACGATGCAAAGAACGGCTTTAAAACGACGACGACACCGTACTCGGGCGGTCTAGAGATGGCAGTGTACCTGCCTTCAGCCTAAAGGGACTTGGCAACACGACGACGAGTGAGAAGATTGGAGGGGCGGATTGCTGTCTGTTTGTCATGCCGCGTGGCCGATACCAAAAATGGAGAGGATTGTATTTTGAAGTTTGATATCTAAAATAACGCTGAGTGATGCTTTGCATGTTGCAGAATTGCGAATTTATGTTGAAACATTGGTCTCGTCACTGCATTAAAAAAAAAACAAAAAACAAATAACCGTCAAGGTTCCGCAGGGGTTTTTTTAAAAATTAATATTGGAGGTGAGAAGCGAATCGCCAGGTATAATACAAGAGAGCACCCATTGACACGAGGTTCAGGTGAATGCACATGGCATGGGCTCTCGAGAAGTGCTTCTTGAGCAGGGCCATTTCTTGGCTGGGTCCTTGCAGGCCCTTGACGCTGGCATCTAGTTTTCCTGTTTTTTGTCATTCGTCTCGTTAGCAAAAAAGAAGAACAGCAAAATAAAAATAAATAATAAATATAATAAAACGTGGTGTTAGTTTAGGTAATAACGCACCTTGCTCAGCCCGATCGAGCATCAACTTGCGCGTCCGGGGCCCGTAGACGGCAAAGTTGAGGCCCGCGCACACGGCAGCCAGGGCGAACGGGATCCAGTCGCGCTTGTCCTGGACGAGGGACACGGGCCCGTGGGGCGGGAACGTGACGGCCGTGACGAGCAGCAGCAGGGATTGGCCGTGGAAGTAGATGGGGAAGATGCGCTTCTGGAAGTTTGTGTAGGGGCCCGCGGGGAGCGTGGCGAAGGCGACTTTGGTGACGACGAAGCTCTGGTACAGCTGGGAGCCCAGCAGGGCCGAGAAGGAGAGCAGGTGGAAGGGCGCGAGGGTCGCGAGGACGGATCTGAGGACGCCGACGAGGGCCATGGCGACGAAGACGTCAAAGAGAAACCACCCTCTGTAGCGTTGTCGTCGGTTTCTGCACCGCCGATGGTGATGATGTGAAATGGATGGAAGCGGACTGGTCGGTGCATTTTCTCTGGGCGACGACAATCTGGAGGGCATATTTTTTATAGCAGCGCCGTTGCCCGCGCGGGCGCTCGCCGTTGGGCGGCTGACATATTTAACACCCGAGGGCATTCGGATGTTAGCTGGGTGGGTGGGTCGATGTTGATCATTGCTCCTCTCAATATTGGACCGTCGGATGCTTTTCGAGACCATAGGGCGGAAGAGAGGAGGGAGGGGAATGGTGAGCGGTAATGGGAACCATGTAATGGGATACCAGTGATTATCTTTTATTTCTTTTTTTGCAATATATATATATATATATATATATATTCTACTTCTGTGATGTAATGGGGGTGTAAGAAAAAAAAAACTACAGGGAAAATGTGGCGGCGCGTATATTTTGCTATTCTGGAGAGAATCCCGCTATGAAGGATTGTGACGAATTTCCACATTTGGTGTATTGCGGTGACGCTGCAGCCATAGAAATTAGAAATACCCCGGCCGCAACCTCGCGTAGATCAGTCCTTGGCCAAGAAAATCCCCGATGGGAAACGGGGGATCCCCTCCCGGTACAACGTCGGTAGCTTTTTTCCCTCTCCTTCTTTCTTGTTTCTATTTGTTGGGCGTTGTGTCATTTCGCCGACGACGCTTTGATCCCGCGCATCGTCGGGTCGGAGTTAAAAGAGGCAGGACGCCACGTGGAACGGCGCCAAGGAGGAATGGGCGACACGAGCTGAACGAGCGAGTGGAGACGGGCTGAGTGAGCACGACCAGAGAAGGCAAGCAATGCCGTTCCGTTCGGGCATCGGAAACATGGGGACGGTGCAATCCCCATGTCATCATGGCGTCGAGCTGGCCCACCCCGGCGTCCTGTCGCCCTTTGGATCCGATCTGATTCGTTTGTGGCCGAGAGGATTTCCTTCGGCATCGCTGTCGGCACCGTCGATTTCTGCTTTGTTGTTGTTGTTCTTGGTGCTGGTGTTGTGGCTCTTGGAGCTGTCCCCGAAGCTAAAGATGGTCCCGAATATGCTGCCCTTGGTCTCGTCGCCGTAGCGCCGATCCTGGGCGTAGTCAGCCAGCCGGAGCTCCTCCGTGGACCAGTCCTTGTAGTAATCCTGCCCGCCTATGTTTTGAATAGCGCTGGCCCCGGCACTGTTGGCCTCTCGTTCGGTGTGCGCGATGAACAGAGGGAACGAGGTGCCGGGGGATTCGCCGACGTCCTTGTCTGTGCTGTTGGATGGAGTGTTGGGTGCGGTTTTGGAGCTGGATTGGTCCGACGACGGGGACGACGACAACAGATCGAGGAGACCTTGCGATAGGGTCGTGAACGAGCCCCCGACGAAGCTCTTTGCCGGGGCCGACGACGATCTGGACTCGTCCTTGGGCTTGGGCGTCTGCGGAGCCGCCGTATCCATAGCAGCCGCCGGGGAAGATGCCTCTTCTGGCGGTGCGAATGTCCATGCAAAGGCCTGGCTACTGTCGGGAGTTGCTGCGTCTGCTGTCATCATGAGCAGGGATCCTTCGTGCAAGCGAGAAAAAAAAACAAAGCCATTATCCTGAAAAAAATCATCAACTACCTGGAGTGGATGGCCGCCTTTCGGAGTTTGGGGACGAAAACGAGAACGAGGACGAGGGACCGTGTCGAGAGAAAACTATCAACTTGTCAGGAAACAATCTATTTCTAGGATATAAACTTGTTGTTGGAAACCCCGGCAATAATACCTGATTTCATCCTCGCCCGACATCGCTGACACTTCCGAAGCCCCTCGCCGAGAGCCTTGATCTGGCTTTCCAGCCGTTGTCTATCTGCCTGCACATCCTCCGACTCTGCTGCCAGTTCCCTAACCGTCTCCTCATCCATTCGATATATCGCCCTGGGCGTCAAGATGTCGGGGAGGTCGGAAAGAAGACAGCTCTCGATGGCGAGGTTGATGACGTTTTCCGTAAAGGTACGCCGTGACATCTTTTTCAAGTTAGCAACGCGGGACTGACAAAAGAAAATGGAATGTTTATGCTTGTCTCACCTCGTAGTACGACATAGTCATGTCGATGACCTTTTCGGTGCCAAACTTATTACTCGCCGACGTCTCCTCGTCGACCAGCGACTTGAGCAGCTTAATGCGGTGCATTTTGTCGGCTTCAGCCTTTTCGTCCTCGGGCGGAGGAGTATCCTTCAGCAGGTCGGATATTTTGTCGATGATGCGGTGAATGGCCCGCTTAGATAGCCTGTCGTGGAACTCAGTCTCGAGCGGCAGCACATAGCCGTCGACATAAGGGCGGATGATTTCCTTCAGTTTCTCCTTCAGGAGTGCTTCCTTTCCATCGAAGAAGGGGTCGACAAAGGTATAAAGAATCGATGAGAGGGTTGTCCCGTCGGGCCCAACGACATGCGTCAGAAGCTGTTCAACAAAGATTTTGGAGTGCTCGACGACCACGTCAAGATGGAACGAGGCAATCTCCTCCCAAGGCCTGGAGTGCATCTTGAAGAAGCCGATCACCAGATCCGGATTCGGGAGGCCAGGAAACTCCTTGCCCTGGTTGTCAGAGGCAAGCTTCTCAAGCTCATCCTTGATTTCTCTCTCAGTGACGGGCTCGGGGTTGGGGAATTTATACAAGCCGAGGTACGGGTTGAGGTATTCAGGGGTTTGATCGTCTTTCCTCTCAAACTCCTTGATGGAGTATTCTATTTGCTTGGCCTTTGTGTTGACCATTTCAGCATGCGAGTCGTCTTGTGGCTTCTCCTCTTCGGCTACTTCCCACACGATTTCTCGGCTGGCTCCTTTTGTCGTCATGGTGAGATCAAAAGCGCGATTCAAGTTTCGAAGCTTTGCCCGGAGCTTGTTTTCGTCATCGTACAAGGTGCCAAAGAAGGTATCGTTGTATCTTCCATGGATGGCATCACGGGCCAGGCGCTGGTACTCGTACGTAATGTCGGCCAAGTACTCGCGGATGTCGTCGGCGTTTGAACGCGCTTTCCCTAGACGCTCAAGCTCTTCCTCCCGGCTCTTGAGGTTCGATTCAATTTCTTCAATGAGCCCTGGCAGGTTCTTTTGAATATGTAATAGGAGAACCTTGCTCAGCTTCTTGCGCAGGCTGTCGATTCCTCGATTCTTAACGGGCAAGCTTGCCCATCTTCCTGATGCGAAAAATCTCTTTTCGGTCGCATCTCTGTCGTGGCCCTTGTTTTCAAGATCCTCTTCGGAGCTGTTTCTCAACACATGCCACTCGAGGGCAAGCTTGTGGGTGGCCTCCTCGTTTCGGGCGAGCTGAAGAAAAGTGTGCTCCTGGGATGCTCCCTGAACGCGGTCGGGCTTCGTGATGATTCCAAGTGTCCGCTCCCTGTTGGGGTCGTGCTTAGCTACTTCAGTGAGAACCTTTTGGTTAGCATGATTGTATGAGGCCGAGACGACGGCCAGAATGATGCAGTTCTTCTGCTTCATATAGCTCTCGACGAGCTGGTTGACAATGACCATATCTGGCAATTGAGTGGCTGTTGCACTGTGAAAGAAGCCGGGAAGATCGACCAGGGTCAGAGGATAGACGTCGGGACCGGTAATCTCGACGCGCAGGACATCCTTGGAGAATTTCCCCGCGGGCAAGCCCATCTGGCTCGTGGCCTCCTCAATGATGGCCGGGAGCGCATCTCGATCGAAGCTGGTCCACCGAAAGTCCCTTGGCAAGGACGACGGGTCTCTTATGGTGTCGGCAGAATACTGAATTGAAACGCAGATGGAAGTGCTCGGTGTTCTTCGCAACACCAGCTCCGTCGCAAACCGAGTGCACACATCGCCCTTGACGGGGAATCGCACACGCGAGATGGCCTCGAGAACAGAGCTCTTTCCTGACGACTGATCGCCCACTACAATAATCTGCGGTAGATTGACGATTTCTCCAATCTGGATCTCTCGGAGGCTGTCGATGGTGTCGAGAAGGTGTCTCGCCTCGCCTTGGCTGAGTTGGTCGAAGACGGCCGTGTCCAATTCAATGGTGTCTGCCATTGTCATGGCGGCCAATGTGGGTCGATGCTGATAAAATTGGGGGGCGATGGGAAACTGCCAATGAGGTGGGTTAACAACTTGTAACGAATGTGCCGAATCTCCAGAGAAAGCGATGAGATGAGCAAGGCCAAGCGATAAACTCCCGGTGTAGCACTAAGCTAGCTCTTGGCATAGCTCCGGAAGTTGAAGTCGTCCCCAGGTAACGAACAGTGTGCTGAGTTGACAGAGCTTCAGCTAGCCCTCGGTGAGCCCTCGGTGAGCCCTCTTGGCAGAATTGCAAGCGTCGAGCAAGGGAAAATGAGTGAATTGGGCAAAATCAACAAAAAGAATACGGACCTTGTTTATAGCACGAAAGGAAACATGAATGTCATGACAGCTCAGGCGCTGCATACGGGCGCTTTATTTGAGCTGCGTGGGTCGGCAACCCTAGCCCAACTTCCTTACTCGCCCAACGACAGCGTCCAATCAGGTGGATAGACAATGCAAGCTTCGTTCAGCTCACATTAACCACCTGCAAGAGGGCCTCCTGCATTCTATTATTGTTTCAGCCATGGGGCCTGTCTACAAAACCATTTCTCTTAATTGCTCAGCCTCGCCCGTGGCGAGTTTGTTGACTGTGCTCCTCGGCCCAGGCGTATTCCGCCCAGGCCCGGGAGTCATGGCAGAGTCCTGGGAGTCATGACGATTTCACCCGAGCCGCCTGCGACTTGTTCAGCAGGTCCTCCTCCGTCATGGGGCACTCTGGGTGCTGTCAGAATTGGGCAGCCATGCGGGCTCGGCCACTGAGAACATGACATTGTCGCTCCCCATCCCAACCAACTCAGGAACCACGCCAGCAATGCGAGGCCGCCTCTCCATATGACAGTCCTGACACCATGGAGAGCAGATCGCCCACGATGGTCTTGGAATATGCGTTTGCCTCCACAAAGCTGGCTGCCTTCATGTACCTCTCTCGGCGACCCATGGCCGCAGCGGCGCGTAGATGCTCGAGCTGGGAGTCATGATTTGCTCAGCGTGGTCGAATAGGCTGTTGCGGATGCTGCCCGTCTTGACCTTGATGACACTCATGTCTCCATGGCCCCAGATGTTGCCTCATGGTGTGACCCAGAGCCTCTAGTGCGCCTTGGAGGCGCTGTAGGGGGGCAAAGAAGTGCCGGTATAGGCCGATGTTGATGTTGCTTGGGTTTGCCACCCCCTTGATCTCGAGCAGCAGCGGCAGGAACGCCTGCGAGACGGAAATATGGCGAAGACTCGACGTCGAACAGGCGCCGCACCTCGGCCACGAGCGTGTTGGCAAAGGCATGATGTGGATGAGGCCCGTTGATGAGAATGCCCAGCAGCTCGCCCTCTCTGATGTCCATGACCTTAACAACCGACTCAATTGACCCCATATGTCACACCCAGCACCAGCGTCTCTATCGCCAGATCTTCCATCTCACCATCAATCTCGTCGGCTGAGCGGCCCGTTGCAAGACTTCGATGTCCGCCCAGGTCCAAGTCCCTGGCCAGTGCCGGCCGATGCCGCCCGCCCCACGCACAGCCAGTGATGAGGACGTATTTTTAGAGCCATGTTCCTTGCACAGGGGGAGAAAAAAAGAAAGAACGAAAAAAAAACACGCAACAATATTCACCTCCCGAAAGGACACGTCAAGCCTGTCTCTGTCCAAAAGCAAAACGTTCTTTTCTCCATCGCGAAATGTCGTCGCATCATGTTGGAGGTGGGGTAGGCGCCATGTAGAATTTGGAACACACCCAGCAGGTGGCTTGGTGAATTGCTAAGCGAGCCAAATGTGTCAGAAACATGAATGTTTCTAGCGCTAATCACTATCAAGAATAACTATTGAACCGCTATACCCGCCAATAGAACAGAAATTCGCCGATAAACAGTCCAATTCTTGCTCGACAGTGTCATGACGACGAGGGATACCTGGAAGTCTACCAACGCTAGCCTAAAGCAGTAGACACCTGTCACGCTTCTCCGCATACCACCCGATCCATGTCTTCTACAAAGACCAACCGCCTACGTAGCAACTTGTCTACTTTTGAGGAGACCAAAGGTATGGATACTATATCTTCCAATACACCCCTAGCCGCCTCCAACACTGTAGCAGCGAGAAACAATTCCCAACGCATCAACCCGCCAAGGCTGAGACCCTAGCAACCAACTGTGTCGTGTGGATAGGCCTGATGACAAAGCCCCTGCTCCCCGAGCACTTGCGGAATCGCCTTGCCTCTTTTTGCCTCTAGCGCTGCCAGATCAACACGGTTTTGACTAGTATGCCATGCAAGAAATCTGATACAACCCTGCATGAAAAACGAGAGGTTAGCCATAGGTAGTTGAAGCCCGCGGGTGCGAGATGGGTACCTCGGATGGGTCGCGGAATTTGTCCTCAGCCTTGTGCTCTATAGAGGATTTCTAAGTTATGGGATAAGAGGAAGGATGACTTAGAGTGCGCCCTTGGAGGTTGACATGCAAGATATAGAGAATGAGCGAAACAACCCCGGCTGCTCACACTCCGCGCACTTTTGGAGCTGCATTCAAGCCTGACTATCCCATGTCGATTGCCTTCAGCTTACTTTTCATATACCGTTTTATTTATCCATTCTAGTTTGTTCTAAACTGTTTTGCATTTGGGCCACGTGTTACCGCTTCAGTCACCTAAAGCTCCGCAAGGTCCAGCCATGACTGGTTTCCGGGCGAAGCAGCGAGGCCGTTCACCGCTTCGCAACAATTTTCATCTCGTTTTCTACCTTGAACCCGGCCATCAGCCGCACTGATGCCATGGAGCCCCGTGCCGCTGAAGGGTCGTGGGGATGCTACGTGGTTGCAGCAGAGGACAGTCGAACTCGATGCAGAACCCGGCCAACAGCTCGGTTGAGAGGCGGCATTACATCTTGGGCGACCCCACTGGCCACGCGAAAACCATCTGGAAGACAGAACCGCTCCACAAGAGAACATAGTCGGTTTTTTATCGACATGGTAGCTTGGGTTTGTAGCGTGCGTTCCAGCATTCGCGTCTTTCTCCACGATAATTACCGCAATCCATCCATTCGATCTGAGCGACTCCTAAATTGACTGCGCAGGTTGTCCATCGACCCGTGGTATTCGTCTACACACAGGTATTTCAAGGGAGATGCTGAGAATTGTGTCATTTGGTTAGCTTCAGGCTCAATTAGCAAAAAAGGAAAGAGATTAGGACTTCGTAGAGGAATCTGTCTTCATTGCAGATGACAACAAATCCCAGCTCGTATTTCCCACGAGATAGTATTAGGTAGGGAGACAACAAGAACCCATGCGCGTGCTCTTACCAGCATACCGGATGATACTAATATTTTGAACCCCCAAACTTATCGTACACTTGACAAATCGCTATACCTTTTCAGAAACTCATTGATGCCATCAAACGAATCCAGCGCAACCTTGGACATGTAATCGGTCGATAAGTCACCCACTTGATCCACCTTGATGACAATAACGCAAAGCCACCACATTTCCATGGCGTACTTTGTAAACCCAGTGAGATGCACCCTGCCGCTTTCTTTCCTCACCTTGTCCCAAAGCAACTTCCAGCGCATACAAGCGCGGAGAAGACCCCTGCTTGTCAGCGGGAACAAGCAATTGGTCCGCGCCAGAGTGGTTTCGGTTCCAAGAGCTGGGAAAGTTAGCTCTGCCTTTCTAGCTAATACACCACCACAATAACCACTCACCACCGATCATGATTTCCAGGTTCTCTAGCGTACATCGCTTATAAACGTCGTCATTTGGCCCAGGCCAGGTGTCTTGAAGCAGCAAGGACAGGGACTTTGCCAGGGATAAGGGCCGTGGGCCAGGAGGTTCCAGGGACACCATCTGGGCAAACGCCTCTGCCGTGTCGGCATCGAACAGCTCTTCTCGGCACGGCAAGTCGCCCGTCATTTCGCACATGTAAATCTGCGCGTGGGTGACGAAACAGCCAATCATAAAATTATTATTGATCTGAGTCCAATGTGCCAGTCTATTTTCGCTTCGGTTAGTTTGCAGTGACCGTGATACGTGGATACAGACTCGACTTGCCGGATCTTGAGCTCCTCCTCAATAAACTGCTCCCAGGTCGCGCTGGTGTACTCGGACAACTCCATGCTGTGCCTCGCCTCCAGCAAGCCGGCATATCGGACGCAAGCATTGACAAGCGGATACCTCTCTACCCGAATGCGCCTGCGAGTAGCGGCATCGTTTCTGCTATTCTGCACAACCTGTATCGTCAGAGCCGCCTGCATAATCTCCACGTCGTTCCTTGTCACGCTGGCGCAGGGGCCCCGCCTCAGCAGCCTGAGCATATTTGGGTGGCCAAAGATGTACTCTTCGGCATCTGGGAAGAAGGTGCGCGCGGAGATGGCGTCATCGGTGGGGGTCGCGAACAAGGCGCCAAAGAGGAAGAGGGCGAGGAGGAGAGGTAACGCGACCGTCTCGCAGTTGAAGGTCGGCTGGTGGAGAATAGGGTGGTATGGGTGGATGCGACGGAAATAAACCCACAGGAAGTGCTCCATGTTCTGGGGGGTGAAGATGGTGCGCGCGAGCTGCCTGTCGAACTCGTCGAGGTCTGGGTCAACTTGTCTGTTCTTCTCGCGGGCTTGGGCCAGATGATCCATCATCTCCTCCAGTCGCGAGACCAGTACGTCGGACTGAAATGCCGTGAAGCCAATGCCGTGCAGATCCTGACCAAAGTCCATGGGAGCCATATCGAGATCCAGATCTATCAGCCAAGATACGGGGCCCAAGGCAAAGCCATCCTCATCAGCCATCAGGCTAGCCCGGGGTCGCGATAGTCCCGGTGGGGTCGGCGCATTCCAAAACTCGTCGGCAAAGTCAGCCTCCATAAGCTCCCTGGCCATGGCCTCTGAGGTGCCTATCGCCTGAGGGTTGGTCATGCTCAACAGCCACGGAAACTCGGTCCTGGCTGGGGTGATGCCGTATGAAGCTGTAGCAGTAGCAGCTGCCCTGGCATCAACCCGCAGGTACGAGCAAGCGACTCCAGCCAGTTGGCACCGAGAACATGGCGTTTCAAGATTGCACGAGAGCTTGTTCTGCGAGCACCTATCACAAGCCCTTGGTTTCCTACCTCGCTTTGCCAGTGGCAGAGTAATCTGCGACTGGTCATCGACGCAGTTCCGCATATGGCGACGGGCAATGTCTCTGGGTGGGATTCAGCCAGCGATCCAAGTGTAAGACAGCAGAGGTTACTTACAATCTCGCAAAGGTTTTGGAACAAGCAGGGCATGTGATTCGACGAAGGTTGCTGTCTATGTCCTGTCAGCAAGCGCACCAATGCGGCAAAGCAAACACGGGGGGGGGGGACTCCAACGGGTGGCTTCATGGCGGCGCAGATGGCTCAATCTCGAGTACGTCTTATCGCAACTGGAGCACTTGAACCGAGATCCGGCAGAGTCGTCCGGCTGGCAAGACATGCTGTAACTGTACCGTGGGTTTTTTCCCGATTGCTCCGACGGGTTCACCCCAGATTTAATGGGAGGGAACTTTGCATTGAAGGGGGCTGTGTGGGGCGGCCAGCGTCATGGGGGACACACGGACGGGTGTCGATACGGAAGCTTAAAGCAGATAAACCAATTGACGCGAAGCTAGATTGGACTAGTATGTCGTCATTATTTTATTATGATTGTTTCTTCGATTCCGGGCTTTCTCTTGTCGTGTGTTTCTTGTCTTCAATATCAATCTACAGCCAGATTGAGGCCCCCCGACAAGGCGTTTGCCCTTGGACAGCCCGCCTCTGGCAGATTATTATCAAAAGGCTTCAATGTCCGTCAGGTTGGCCTGCACTGCGAATGATCATACGCGGCTCTACTGGATGATCGACGCTATGATGGAACCGGGTTTTATTCTCCGGCACCGCTTAGTCAAACACAGTGTCAAGGAACCAAGGCAATTCAAGCTGCATCGAAATCTCTTCTTGATGCAATTCCATAAGGGGTGTAGGTTTTAAATGTCGCTACAAAAGAAAGAACCCTCAATAGCTTCACAGAGCAGTCTAGCGCTTCTCTCAGACCAGGAAATCTCATTGTGGTTCTGGTGACTTCTTACTCGATTAGGAAAATGGGAAGAGCCATGGTCAGATTAATCCTCCAAACCACTCTAACCAAAGTTAGCCAAGTTCTCAAATGTTCACAGAGCTAGGCCATTTTAGATTACGGCTTCAACCACTCAAGTAAAAAAAAAAAAAAAAACGAGTTGAGAAAAGATAACATCAAAAGCAGTACCAAAAAGAAGAAAGGAATTATATCTTAAATCGCCCGGTTATCTTGTGTTTCGCAGATATCATGAGAAGAGTTGGTTGTTCAGGGTAAATAAATCGTTGTTGCCAACCCTGTCGGTCCGGCAGAGCGCAAGGCGCACTGAAATTCGACCAATCAGACCCCTGCCAATTCAACACACTCCGGGGATCTACGCGACAACCCGTCGATTACTGGAGCTTAGTCCCTATTCTGTGTGGGTTTTAGGCCGACCTCCAGAGGGTTATTCGCCGTCCAGGTACGGATGCTTCCCCGATCGACCCGTCACTTACACATGCTAAACAAGCTGCAAAGGCTAGCGGGGACCGTCCAGCAAAAATATGCTTGTGTAATTTGGAATTCTGCATTGTTGATTGGTTCTCCTGCTCCCGAAATGCGTCGTCACGTGGTCTCCTCGGGGACCATATCGACTATTATTGTTCCTCTCCGTTCTTGCCGGCTGTCAACTTGTCTCGTCAGTGGTTACCTAGGCTGCCATTCAGACAGCTCAACGGAGAAAAGATGAGTGGCAAGATTGCGAGTCGACTGGCCCGGGGTAATTCTTCCTCATCCGCTCATGTGGTCCCTCAGTCGCTGGTACTAACACATGGTCGTGTAGTTGTCTCAACCGTCCCAGCGTGCCGCACGGCGGCACTGTGTACATCGCTCATCACTCACCCAAACTACACAAGGCGGCACTCTTCTACATCTCTGCTCAAGCTTCAGAGAAAGGAGGTTTCGCTCGACCATGAGAAGGATGGAGCTCTGGGATATGTCTTGTAAGAGAGACCGCGTGCCTGACCTCGACGCTTCTTTGCTAACATCTTTGCAGCACCAAGCTGGACCAAGTCGCCGCCTGGGCCCGTCAAGGCTCCTTGTGGCCGCTGACCTTTGGTCTAGCCTGCTGCGGTGTCGAGATGATGCACGTCTCCATGCCCCGCTACGACCAAGACAGACTGGGCATCATCTTCCGAGCCTCGCCCCGTCAATCCGACGTCATGATTGTTGCTGGAACTGTGACCAACAAGATGGCAAATGCCGTTCGACAGTGCTACGATCAGATGCCCGAGCCGAGATGGGTGATTAGCATGGGTAGCTGCGCCAATGGCGGAGGCTACTATCACTACAGTTACAGTGTGCTACGAGGCGTGGACCGCATCATCCCCGTGGACGTGTACGTGCCTGGATGTCCCCCGACCCCCGAGGCGCTGATGTACGGCGTCTTCATGTTGCAGAGAAAGATGAGAAATGCAAAGGTCACTCGGATGTGGTACCGTCGTTGAGGAGGGGGGCTTTGGCTTTGGTTTGAGACTCAACCGATGCACCCTAGCTGCATCATTTTATTTGCAGAATACTTTCTAGAGCAAGGTCTGTGAAATATTAGACGAATTGAAAGTGATGATATTCAGGCCTGGCTACATTGGGCGATAAAAAAAAGACATAAAAAAAAACAAGTCCATGACCAGCACATAACCTTGCATTTCCACCAATGCTAACGTGGATAGGAAAAAAAAAAACCATCATGACCATGCCGCGTATTCACAAATCGTCTATCCGTAACACATTTCAAATGTCCTCAAACTCGAATCGCACCAGAATGCTGCATCGTGTGTGATGGCCCTGCATATCTAGCATCCTGATGAAGCTCCAGCCTGGAACAACATACAAGAGTCGCACTGCTGCCACAGCAAACATGGGGTTCTTGGACCAGCTCTCATCGCTCTTGATCAGCATCCTGACAAATACCAGCTCGTTGTCTTCGTACTCCCACTCTAGCGTCTCGTCCCAGATGGGGTCTGTTGGTGGCGGGTTCTCGCCACGGTGCAAGAAGCCAAGCCTGTGTTGCTTGTATGGCGACGTTTTGCGCTTCGGTGGCTCGCCATTAATATCATCGGGGTGGTACAGGGTGCAAGTCAAGTATGGCCTGATGCCATCGGATTCTGCGTCTTCGTGGAGGGGGATGCCAGTAGCTCCCGCCACGTGGAGTATAAGTCTCTTCTTCCGGCCAGTGTTCAGGATACCGCTGCCGCCGGCGCGCAACGCTGCAGGCTTCAGGACGTAGCCGTCGGTGCCGCTGAAGAGAGCCTCGTTGAGCTGGTTGCTAGTGCCGAAATTCTGCATGTTGAGAGCACAGATCTGGGCGCCGATGCCCCAGAAAGCCACTGGCCTAAGGTTTCCTGAAGAAATGCGAGTTCCCTTGGGGTATACTCGCATGAGATGGTGAGCATTATGTTTTGAAAGGGCTGAGCGGTGTGGAATGATGAGGTCGCTGACGCCCGTTTCGGAAACGTTGATCAAGTGGTTGTGAGGGCCGTCAATGAGCTGCGCAGTGTACCATGAGTCGTTGCTAGGCTTGACAGACTGGGCGTAGATCCCTAGGTCGGCTAGTTCCGGGATGATGATTGGGCATGCCTGCTTCTTCTTTTCCTTGTACTCCTCACGTGCCCTCTTTGTTTCCTCGTCCTCCGAGTCGCTAGTGTCAGTCCTGTCGGAAATAGCATCGCTGTGTACCTCGCCAGGAATATGGTACTCCACAATGACGGATATCTTGGAGCCCAGCTCTTCCAGCGAGACATGGTTCTCTGCTTGGCCAGCCTGCTCCCTGTGGCCATGTTCTCTGACAGGCCTGTCGAGTAGTCGATGGCCCCAAACTTCGTTCATGATTTGGACGAGTCGGAGTTGGCCTTCGGCGCCACAGTGGTTTTCTAGCGACAGCAGGATGGGTGCTGGGCGGTAGGATTCAGAGGCCGCGGCCAACGCAGCTTCTCTGTCGACGACATCGCAGATGGTCTCGCAGACGGAGCGAAATGAGATGTTGGAGACCAGGGTGTAGCCGTGGGTAACCCTGGGTTCCATAATGTCTTCGGCATTGTCCCATGCGTCAATCTCGACGCATCGTGCGCCAGTATCCAGGGCCAAGGTGTATGCAAGTGCGTTGGATTCACCGTAGAGCTGATGGGCCATCAAGTAAGTATTGTGACTGGAGCTGATAAAGTACTCGGGCAAAGGATGAGATCGGTCGAGGAGCTCTGGTGGAACTTGAACGTGGGGCTTTTTGAGAAGGGCGATGAGTTCTTGAGTGAGTGGAGCTCCTTCCTCGAGTCCAGCATCTTGATCGGCTATGATGCCCTTGTCAACCATGAGCGATCGCAGTGCATGGCTGACTCTGAGATCCGTGGTCAGGTTGCGCGCAGTGTGGCCGCCACCTGCAACTGTGGCGTGGTCAATCATGCCGCCGATATCTTCATTGTCGATGCGACGACGGCTCTTGGAAAAGGGGTTCAGGTTCCCCAGGCGCTCTGCGAGTTCTGCCATGGCGGACGATGGCGAATGTAAATTGTAGGGCTGAGGCAGATGTCAACGGGAAGATGACGTGGGAGGAGGGGCGGATAAGTTGCAGGGAGAGGAGGGCGGGGTGCTGCACCCCAAGAACAAAAACGGGCGACAGGCGCTGTTACGGTGAGTCGGGATTCGGAAGGGCAGCAATGCGAAAATTTCCAAGAGGGCTGCTGTGATGTGGCGGGAATCGTCTTGGCGATGGAGTTGTAAACCGCCAAGCTGGGCGACCATGGAAAATCGGCACAATCAGCTTGCGCTGTTATGCGAGTCGGTGGAGTCACCCGGAGCATCGCCACAGATCCAAGCTCCCTTGCGCTAAGGTGCCGGTCTGGGCCTTCTGGGGCTGACGGCCGGCGCATGGGCCGCGCCAAACCTTTTGGGACTTTGGACCATTCAACCGTCGCCTCTCGTATTAGCCGGAACATGAGACCGTTCAAAGCCCTGTCGCAGCCTGGTGCCGACTTTGCCTGTAGCCTCATTCTCGTGAATCATGAATTGCCATGTGACGGTGCGGGAGACGCGATCAGAGGCATACATCTAGTCGGACTGGTCCTGTTCGCCGTACGTGTCCACCCGCTCTCCCATCGAAAGGAGCTTCATTCTCGCCACGTCCTTCTGCCCCAGGGGCACCCAGTAGCCTTGGCGAAACTCGCAGCCTGCTAATGGTCTCCAGTGTCTCTCGATGTGACCTCCCTGATGCCTTTGCTCGACACGCCACCCCAGCCTCTGCGCTCGCTTGCGATAGTTGCAATACAGACTGGTAGGGATCGCCACTGATACATGCTCGACCTGGGGCTTTAATTTTCTGACCATGTTGTCGACTGGCGCCATGATTACTTCCTCGACAAGAGACAAGCGCTCTTCATCAGACCTGGCCTCGCAATTGCCTAATATCCCTTGCAGAGAGATGTACAGCGACTGTAGTCTAGGAAAAGCAGTCGGGACAAGGTCCAGAAATTCCTGGAATGATTTACGGTCTGAGAGTGGGCCAAGCCTCGATTTTTTCCGTTGGGCAAAGGGGTCAAAATCCCAGAGTATCTCGACAGAATGGATCAATTCGAGTCTTTGGGGAACAATCAAGCGGGATAAATTCATAAACATTTGGCGGCTTGCCGTATTAATCGTGTTTGTTGCGTAGAGAATGTGAATGCCTTCCACATACCTGGGCCTGTTAGCGAACATGGATCCAATTTAGCACATGCGGGGTGGCCTACGCTTGCCGGCAGGTGAGCAGCCATCCCATAATGCCAATGAAGCAATGCCCAGGCCATACGCCAGGCCAGGACTCGCAGTGCACCCATTTCGTGCCGCCGAAGCGGCATTTGTCCTGGGCCGGCTGAACTCTATCGCCCGGGGGCCGTGTCTCCGCTTCAGGAGTATCCCGGTGGCAGACGGAGCTCCGCCATCTCCATTTTTTCGGTTGCTCCGTGTCAACCACCAGCCGGGACTCCTGCTGGTATGAAAACAATTTCACGTTGAGCCCGCAATGTATCGGTAGCGCGGTGACCAGCCACCTCGGATTGGTGACGCTGACGACGTATTGAGGAGGGTGATCAAAAAGGAGATCCATGTGAATCACTCGGTTGCCAAAAGCTTCGACCAGGATCTTGTGCCGAAGCTCGGCAGGCAACTTTTTAAAAAAGAGGCCGTTACTGGGAATCATGGTTTCGTTGCCGCGGGGGCCATGGTTAAGAGCCTGCGGCGTGATGGGGCGTGCCCGATTCTTGGGAAGAGTCGGTATTGAGTGGCTATCTCGTATTTGAGCACATGTGGATTGTAACAATGCCGACAAAGAGCTTGTCATTTCGGTACGGTATTACAGAATATGGTGATTGGCTACTTTTTCAGTGGTGAGTCTGACTGTGCTCTCGTTTCATTCGGGGCGATGTTGAAGCGCGTGCGTCGCCTTGCATCGTCATGATAGCCAAAAGCCAGCCATAGCGCTGCCGAAGTTCGTGCCTTGTACATAAGGCGAAACTAGTTCCCAATTCAGGCATCACAACCACCAGCCCCACTCGCCCACTCTGCGGGAACAAAACCAGTTGAAGAAATTTCGCAAGGCATTTTTCCTTTTCCCTTCTCTTCATTCAAAATTGAACAACGCAAATAACAACCTTCAGGTTTCTCTGTACATTGATGCGAGGTGCGCCGCAAGGCTTGCGCCCAGGACCACTGATAGCGAGGAACACAGAATGGAGAAGAAAGCGAACAATCTTGGGTGCGGTGCTTCCCTCGTCAGTGGGGAGGATCGCAATGATTGAACGTACATACTCATCTGAAAATATCGACTCGACAAGTGCCGCGGGGTGGAGGATAGGGCTGGGATCGATTGTGCCCGACCATGCTTCGCTTCAAAACCACGTGTCTCGTGACTTCGTAGTGCTGTTCCTGATGCTTGCGTGCGGCGTTAGGGCGCCGGTGCAATCAATCCGGTGATGTCGATCGCAAGAGTTCGCATGCGTCAAGCCTGTCCACGTCACGGCCGCATTTGGCTGGAGCGGCCAGACAGCCACTGGAAACAATTAAAGAAACAATCTGTTTCTGCCTGACGAGCAAGACAATGCTTTCGGGCGCACGCCGCCTCCGGCCGGAAGGGGCGCGCCTTTCAGACTGCGACAGCCAAGAATAGGTATGTTCCCGTCGGGGCCGGTACTGCAGTCCCCACGGTGTTTTGATTACAGGCCCAGGTCCCTGGACGGAGCGAATGAACCTCTTCGGGCCCCTGGTGGGCTCCTTGGTGGTGCATGTAGGCTATGTCACTCTGTGTTCCACTGGGTGGGTTTGCCTCCTTGGTGTTGTCCTGGTCTTGGACTTTGTCGCGCCACCACCAACGGCTGCGGACGCCGGTGATGACATGGCCGTCAAGTCTCGACGTGTAGAACTGGAGCCGGAAACCCAGGTGCGTAGTGCATGCCCAGCCGTCCTAACCTGCGACAGAGGCCACCGCACCAGGGATCCTGTTTAAATGCGTTTCGCGGGATCCGTCCTGTTGGACCCTGTTCCTCTGCAAAGCTCCCTTTTCCGTGACCCATTACATCTGGAAGACAGGGAAAGCTACCGCCGGCCCAGGTACCCGCCCCGCGCTAGCCCACCGGAGCGCTACCTCAGCCACTCGTACCTTTCTTAGGTATCCCAGATCCCAATTTCATCCTATGCCATCCTGAGCCATCCATCCCATCCCCCATGTCCAAACCTTGACTCCTACTCCTACATCCAACCTCGTCCCGCCGCCGCGCCGTCGCCTTTGCACAGCCGTGTGCCTCCTCTTCTTTCGCTCTCTCAAAGCACGCCGTGCTCTTTCTTTAGACTTGCATCGTCCCGCCGACGAATCTCCCAATAAAATCTACAACGGCCATCCCATCGTGGAGGCGACGGCTTCGCTGACAACGCGTGCGTGTCCTTGGTGACGAGCCCTCCGACGACCAACTTTCCCTTGCTTCTCTTTCCGACCTGAAAAAAAAAGTCACCCGACTTGTGCTCAATTTCGATCCCACCTCAATTTTTTTTTTTTCGCTTCTCCAAAGGCCATCCCGCGGATGTGCCGCCACCGTTCGATAACCGTGCGACACTGTCACTGGAGACGATCTCGACCCCATCACGACGACGTCTGAACGTGTTGCACGTCCGCCTCGGCGCAGATCAACCCGATTTTTCGTTTGCCTTTACAGGGCGTAACTGCCCGGCATTGGGCTAGGAGGGATGCAGGCCGCAAAGGGGCAGGCCGAGCTGGAACGCAAGGCCAAGGTGCGTTATACCTGGGCTGAGGATGACGCGCGTGCGCATACTGACTGGCATGGTACCAACAGCTTGCCCGCTCATATCAGCAGCTACTTGAGTAAGCCACTATGCACATTCACAACTGGCCTATTACGGCTTGCAGGTCGCTGACTTTTCTTCTTTCTTTTCTAGTGAGTTTGCGAGCAAGGATCTAAAATCCGTGGGCAGCTACCAACTCGGTCGATTAATTGGAAAGGGTTCCTTCGGAAAGGTTTACCTCGCCAGCCACAAGCTTACCAATGGCTCCAAGGTCAGCCGCGGTCATCTGTCATAATCCGCGTTCCATTGTGGGCTGACTCTTCAGCAGGTAGTTCTCAAGTCGGCCAACAAGGCCGACTCCAACCTCGCCCGCGAGATCCACCACCACCGGCAATTCGTTCACCCGCATATCGCTAGGCTGTACGAGGTTATTGTGACGGAGAATATGGTCTGGATGGTCTTGGAATATTGTGCCGGTATTGTTGCGCTGCTGTCATCACCTATTCTCGCACTGCTGACATCACCTAGGCGACGAGTTATACAACCACCTTCTCGAACACGGCCCGCTACCAGTCCCAAAGGTCCAAAAGATTTTTGCCCAGCTCGTCGGCGCTGTCAGCTACGTTCACAACCATTCCTGTGTCCATCGCGATTTGAAGCTCGAGAATATTCTCTTCGATACGCATGAAAATGTTAAGCTGGTCGATTTTGGATTTACACGAGAGTACGAGGGCCGGACCAACCACCTGCAGACTTTTTGCGGCACCATTTGTTATTCGGCACCAGAAATGCTCAAGGGAGAAAAGTATGCTGGAGAAAAGGTGGACGTGTGGAGTCTAGGTGTCATTCTCTATGCGCTTCTCTGTGGCGAGCTTCCGTTTGACGATGACGACGACAATGTGACCCGAACCAGGATTTTGTCGGAGGAGCCGAAATTCCCTGACCATCTGCCCGAGGAAGCGATCCCCTTGATCAAGTCACTCTTGTCGAAACGACCTCTGCTGCGACCATCACTCCCCGAGATCCTCGCGAATCCGTTCTTAGCCGAGCACGCGCCAGCACAGCAGGCGATTCTCGACGTTAAGCCCAGGCGACCATTTTCAACGGCGATAGAAAAGGACTGTCTCCACCGAATGCGAAGTGCTGGAGTGAACACGGATGCGGTTGTGGAAAGTGTTGTCGCACAAAAATGTGATGCCCTGGCTGGATGGTGGGCACTTCTTTTGGAAAAGGAGGAGCGCAAAGCTATCAGGAGGGAGAAGAAGCGGAAGGAAAAGGAAGCTGAGAGCCGAAGCCTGCGCCGTCTTTCAGCTGCATCGAGTCGATTGGAACGAATGGCATCGGTTCTGCATGATGTTGACGAGGATGGTGGTCTCACGCGGCAGTTCATTCGGCTGGAGCATTCTGGGTCGCATGGACGAGGAAGAAGCAAGAGGAGGAGCGCTCATTATACTGAATATCTTGTGGATCTTCCTCAACTCGTAGAGGTTGGCAAGGAACCCGGCGGCGCGAACAAAGATGGCGATCATCCACCCCCTCCCATTGACAAGGATTCGATACGATCCGCTTCAACATCTCGACAACGCAGACCTATCCCACCGCCCAAGGAGGGTATGATACGCAGCGCTCGTTCTCGGGGTTCGACGCTGCACCTGGTCACGACCAATATGGAAGCTACTGGTTCAAACACGACGTCTCAGCAGAATGAGCAAAAGCCCAGGAGAAAACCCAGCCAGGCCATCATCTCTCACTGGAAGAACTGGACGCACTGGTTTATTGAGAATACAACCAGGAGGAAGAAGGGACATGAGCGAAGAACGAGCCGCAGCGCACCGGATTTGCATACTAAAGATAGTACCGCCAGCAGCAAGGATGGAAGTTCACGCCCACAGACGAGCAAGTACCCGGCCTCGATTTCGCCCAGACTGCAGCCGACCGCTGGTCTTCCCAAAGGTGTAGTGGCTAATGGTCATGCCGGCAAGGGACACTCTCCAGCTCGTAGTGGAGGAAACGGTCATGCTGCCCCTGCCAATGCCGCGTTGATGTCACCGACATTTCCCCCCTCGCGTGTGTCTACCTCACAATCGTACAAGCGACAGTCGCTGTCGCCTTCGCCTCTTACGCCGAGATCCACGATGAGACGCACGTCAACGGGGTTGCGTGGACGCAAGTCTACATCTTCATCAGTCTCGTCGGTTCGTTCGATACACCACCACCACCATTCTCATTCGAAGGCTTCGTCGACGAGCTCGGCGGGATCCTTTTCCGCAAGCATATCCAAGTCCCAGATGCAGCGCGGGCAGTCGCCTCACCACTCTGTAAAGGTTCTTCCAGCAACCCCGACAGCGGTGTCGTTTCCATCCAACATTCGCCTAGTTCGCTCAACACCGCCACCACTTACCATTTTTAACGAGGGGATGCCATCTGACGGGGGAAACGCACCCCAAGCGCCGGGTTCGCCTAACCCATTTGCATCCGGCGTGCTTTTTGCCAAGCGCAAGAGAAACATTTTCAAGGGTCCAACGCTCAACTTTGGGGGACCATCGAGCAGTTCTCGAAACTCTTCATCTGGATCACACTCCCGAAGTGCGAGCGCCTCAGGCCTGGGGCGACGCTCTGGAGAAGTGACGATTCAGGAAGAGGATGAATGTCTACAGGAAGGTGACGAAGATGTTGAGGAGGTAGAGGTGTTTAGCCCAGTGATTGGTGGTCCCGGAGAAAAGATCGAGGAGCAGATCTTCGAAGAGGATGAGACTGAATCAATCGTGGGAAAAGATTTGTCAGCCCCCCTTGTGCCTGCAAAGGGACCATAAAGGGGACAGGGCATCAAAAAAGCTAATGCTAATACACAAACACCCATGGGTGTGAAAAGGGGGATGGTCTGAGATGGGGTCTCGACCCTTTTCTCTCAGCTGACGGGAGAAAGGGGGCGGGAGTTGAACGACTTGACGACAGAAAAACGTATTCTTAGCAATCCGGCACTCGCTTGGGATGTTGGCATTTTCTTTTTTTTTTCTTTTCACCTATATTTGCTTTGTTTGTTTTTTCTTCCCTCTTTGGCGATTGGCGGTTTTGACAGCATTTTCGGCGCTAGTCGTCGAGGGGCATCTTTATTTACTATGTGTGTTTCTCTTCTTATACCTCGCTTTTATGAGATTCTCGGCGCTTTTTCTGTTGCCTCCCGTCGGATGATTGGGTGGCTGTACAGTACCAAAGGATACCAACTTTGCATTCAACTTTTTTTTGTTCTATTTTTAATGATAGAGGGTCTAATAAGCCTTGGCTTTTTTATTTATTTATTTTTATTTTCTTTGTTGCATGCAGTAGAAGGTTGGGCATTTTGTTTTTATGTGTTTTTTTTGCATAGAAGACTGGACCACCGTTTGATTTATTCCTCTTCATGTCGTGTTTTGCGGCTGGAGTATCCATGTTGGCGAAATCAGATGGTTCCTAGATGTCTGACTAGCGTAGCTGCATTGTTGGTCAAGTGTTAAAAGAGGGGTCAGCACTTTATTTGGGTCAAAGATGGGCGCCAAGAATACTTTAAGCTATATCAAAGACAGACTAATACGAGTGATGAGTGAAAGCTCGAATTCGCAGCAAACAGCAGCGCTCCATTACTATCCTATGCATTCATTCTATTGTTCTACTCCAAACATGATCCGTAGCATCTCTCATCATATGCCTAACTAGGCACGCTCTTACATGGAGCGGGAGACGGAGTCTCTGCGTCTACGTGACTTCTTCTCAAGGATGACATTGCGCTCCTCACGCAGAGTGACCCAGATCCAGAACCAAGTCATCATCTCAACAAACATGAAGGTAAAGAACAGGCGATTCTTGAGGCCGTCGCCGCCCCAGCCAGCGGGGCGGTATGAAGGGTTGTGAGAGCTCGGGGCGGAGAAGTGGCCGCGCGAAGTTGTCTGGTAGACGGGTGACGAGGGGCCGAAGAAGAAGACGTAGAGGACGAAGACGAGCGAGAGGAGGAATCGGAGGGGCGCTGGATCATGGGTTAGCTGTTACAAGGTTCTCCACCGGGGGGGGTGCGGGAGTTGGAAAGGAAGAGAGGAACAGACCTTGGGTTCCCCAGTGGAAGATGAGGCAAACCTCATCGGGCATGGACAGCGAGACGAGGTCGCTGAAGCCCACGAGGAGCAGGATGGCGGCGAGAAAGGCCAGCGGGGCGCTCTGGGTGTCGAAGCCTCGGGCGTAGGGCTGCAAGCAGTCGCAAAGGGGACCATGTTAGCTCAGGGTCGCGCATTTGAGCATCACGAAGCTGCGCGCGGGGGAACTGACCATGCCCATGCTCTCGCCGAGGATGTAGACGAGCGCCTGGCTGTCGACGGAGCTCGGGTTGGTGAGGAAGAAGTAGGCGAGGGTGACGTGGAAGAGGGAGACAGAGGTGATGATTGTCTTTGCGGATATGAACGCCATGGTTGCGGGCTCCGTCTGCTTAGACGTGGTTGTTGTTCGTCTTTTTTTTTTTTTGGAGCGGGGTGTGTCGTCCAGTGTCGCGCGCGCGTGGGGGCGGTAGGAAGAGAGGGTGAGAGACTTGATTGACGCCGTCGCAAGACGAGATCAGCAACTACCGTCGGTTGAGCTAGTTGGTCGCTCGATGCTTGATCCGTGCTGTCGCGTGAGGACGTGGCTCGGGCAGAAATGCTAGGGACTGGGTGGGGAAGGGAAAGGAGTGGCGGGCCGCATGGGAAATGGAAAATGGAGTGCGAGCAAAAAGGAATTAATTAGTGAGCGAGAGGATACAACATTGGGCCAGAGACAGACAGACAGCGATGAGATGGGATGGGATGGGGAATCCAAGTTGATTCGAGAGACAGCGTCGCAAGCCGGCAAAAGCCAGCGTATTCTGTTGGTCACACTGACACCACAGACGACGTGCACTTTGCTACCGAGTGACCCAACGAAGGACGGGCCATCGTCCACTCACACACTGACTTTACACGTTGGCCTTGCGTCACGTCACATGTCTTCTTTTCCTTTCTTTTTTTATCGTCTGGCCCTTTTTTAGGGTCCCTCTCTTCTTATCGCCAGGGCTTATCGCGGGTTTGGCTTTCCTACAACTCAGGGGACTTCGTGGCTTGACGCTGCTTTTCTGAAACGTTGCAAGTGTGGCGCGCGCCCGCCCTCCTTTTGAGGCTGGAGCTAGGACGTGGGGTCGTCAGCCAAGGTCCTTGGTAGGACCTCTTTTTGTCCTGTCCCATGGAAGCTTAGCCCCGTCAGCTTGCTTGCTTGTAAACATGCCATAAGGAGATGCAATTCAATCACATCTAGTCTCCCCCTTTATCACCTTTGTGATCTCTGCACTCTTATTTTACTTCTACCCTCCCATAGGCAAATAACCCCTCTTCATTTCTTCTTAAACTTTGCCCGTGTCAAAGAGAAAAAATATCCCATCATGGCCAATGAAGCTGAGGGCCAAAATGCCCCTCCTCAGCTAGACAAGGCGAAACACATCAAGTACTGGCAGCGCTGCCACACAAACTTTCTCCCGTCTCCCTACACTGCCTATGACTCCACACGCCTCACATTCGCCTGCTTCACCATTGCAGCCCTCGACCTTCTCTCCGCGCCGCTCACCCCGGCCCACCGCAGCGCCATCCGCCGCTGGGTGCTCAGCTTGCAGCACCCAGACGGCGGCTTCTGCGGTAGCTCCACCCATGCTCTGAACGGCCAGGATGCTCCCAAGGGGACCGCAAACTTGGCAGCCTCCTTCTTTGCGCTGGTCCTCCTGGGCCTTGCTGCAGATAGCGAGGAGGAGGCCAAGGCGGCCTTTGCAGGTGTTGATCGGACAAAATTGCTTCGGTGGCTGAAGACACTGCAGAGGAAGGATGGAAGCTTTGGTCAAATGATTTGGGATGGCCAGTCGGTGGGCGGAAGCGATACGCGCCATAGCTATTTAGCAAGCTGCATTCGATGGATGTTGAGGGGGGATGTAAAGGAAGGGGAAGAGGGTTGGGTGGAGGATGTCGATGTTGAAGAGCTAGTTGCTCACATTCGAAGAGGACAGGTTCGTTTGGTTGGATCTAAGAGGCTACAGAATAAAATGAACTAACATTGACAGACCTATGATGGAGGAGTTGCAGAGTCATCACAGCACGAGTCTCATGGTATGTACACCCAATTGCAAGTATCATAACGCCAGACTAAACTATTCAGCTGGATACGCATACTGCGCCATTGGGGCTCTCTCCCTTCTCGATCGTCCACTGGACTCTACGGCTCCGCAGACCGAAAAGGCCCTCAAGGATGGCATTCCTAACCGTGAGGGCCTGTTGCAGTTCCTGGCCTCGCGTCAATTCGTGTACCTCGCTCAAGCGGAGGAGGCGGATGAAGTCGAGGAGAACTTTATTGAGGCCAAGGTCGGAGAAGGGGAGCTTGGGCATGTAGGTTTCAATGGACGATGGAACAAAAAGGCCGACACGTGCTACTGCTGGTGGGTAGCTGGAACTCTCAGAGTAAGTCTAAGTCCAAGGTTCAAGCTCAACTCGAGAAAACAAAGGCTCTAACATGCAACTATTAGATGCTTGGCAATGCCTCGCTCATCAACGTGCCGCCCTCGCGACGGTACATTCTCGACATTGCCCAGCACCAAATCGGTGGTTTCTCAAAAGCTGTAGGAGGCCCTCCCGACATGTACCACTCATACCTCGGATTAGCAGCGCTGGCAACCATGGGCGATCCATACCTCAAGGAATTTGATGTCGGTCTCTGCTGCAGCAAGGATACGACACGAAAAATTGAGCTGGCAAGAAATGGGTTACTAGCAAAAGTACGGGCTGGGAAGAAGACATGGGAGAATGATGGGTTCTGGTGACGTTCCACGAGACGACGGCACGGCCCTATGCGGACATGTCGCGCGCCGAATCGCTGAAAGGCACATTAAAATCTTCGTTACCACCCAAAAGACAAAGTAAAAAAGCAAGATCATGATCCGATTCTGCAATGATAGTTACACGGCATTGGCGCTGATGTGACATTCATATCCGACATTCTGCCGATCATGACTTCACCTGGGCGGCCCGTCTCTTCTGACGCATTTCGCTTTTGCCAGAACTTCCCCAACGCCCTCAATGTCGTCGCAGGAACCAAAAACACCCACGGAAACAAAGGCCCCCGAGCAGGCCTCGGGAGCTGCCTCAGAAACCCCAACAACAAAGACCAGCGAGGTCTCCGCCTCAGCAAAGGAGAAGGCTCGGAAGTTTCAGAAGTAGGCTTTCTCTCGTCGGAGGGGGGGGGGGGAGGTTCCCCAATGGGACCACTTGAGCTAATGCGACCGCCTGCAGCAAAAACCTGTCCGAGTTCTACGACCCGTGCCAAGAGGCTGCGCAGGCGAGCTACCGATGCCTGTTCCGAAACGGCGGCGACAAGTCCATGTGCGGCGATTACTTCCAGTCAGTAGCCATGTCGCCCGTGTGGAGGCAATGGATGGGCTAACCCGATGAGCAGGGCGTACCGTGACTGCAAGCAGGCATGGGTACGTGTTTAAGCACTTGTTGAGCCGAATCGCAGGCGATTGTGAACTAATCGTGTGCCAGACCGAGGAGCGCAAGAAAAAGACTGGCGCCTGGTTTTGAGGCGCACAGCACCAAGACGACGCGAGCGACGCGATGCGGGGATTGAAGCCCACGAAGGCTCTCGGAGGCGATGCGCAATGCTTGAAGAATATGTATAATGTCAAAATAACTGTACAGTATCGTGTATATGGAACATCATGGGCGGGGAGGTCGAATGCTGGGGAGATGACGGGATCGCTCGATATGAAACCGTCTGCGTTGGTGGCGCAGGCTATACTCAATCATGCTATAGGCGATATGCGCTTCATGCTGATCAACTATCAATTCGAAATCACCACTCGTAGCACAAGTTCAAGACGGGGAAAAAAAAGGCATCGCCTTGGATGCGTAGATGCCGCCCACATTGAATGAGCCCACCTCCCATCCCCAAGTTCGCATTGAATTGACGGGCAGTTTTTGTGTGGCTCAGCCACTAGCCAGCCACAGCCCGCAGCAGCCCCGCCAAAGCTCCGGCAACACCCCACGTCACACTTTGAACCCCTCCAAATATTCGCTGGCCCAACGCATGTTATATACAATTGACTGCCTCAACCCGCAGGAGAAATGAGTCGCCAACGGCCAAACCTGCGCAACGGCGTCGACCTCCAGCTCCAGTCGGCCTTCAACGACGGCAACTGGGCCAGCGTCATCCGCCTAGCCGAGAAGCGAGCTCGCGCCACCAATGACCAGTATTTTGAGGTCCGTCAGCAAGTTTGATCCCATCCTTCTTTTTGCGGTCTAGTATTTTTTTTTTTCTTTTAAAGAAAAGAGAAAATACATGAAATAAGAAGAAGAAATTTAGGTGTAAATGTGTCGGGAAATTAACTAGGGTTTAGATTGTCAAAATCTCCGCAGAGAGTCAGCTCGATGACCCAGCAGCAAAGTTTGCGGCCATAGGCGCCATTGCGCAGTTTGTCAAGGATGGCACCGTTATCAAGGATGCTGAAGGCATTGATCTGCTCGAGTGGGCAACTCAAGGCCTGGCGCCCGACAATGAGTTTTCAGAGACTCTGGGTCCCCTAAGGGTGCGGCTTGTCAAGGCGGCCCCCAAGGACAAGATTGCCGCGACGCGATGCTTGGAGTCGTGCTTGTTGCACTGGGATTTGGTCAGCGCGCAACAGGTATGATAAGTTTTCGCGGTAGGCAAAGCGGCGCACTAATATGGCTTCAGATTGCGGCGATAATAGATAGGTCATTTCCTCAGGAGAGATCCTTTATGTTCTGGAACATTGTCATTACCCACCTGCTAGCGGTATGTTGCTTATCATCGAGTCCAAACCTCATACTTACAGTTCCTAGATCAGCCCTCAATCGCCGCCCGAAAAGAAGAAACTCTACGGAATGCTAGCGCTTAAGCAGATTCAGAGGGCCGCGCAAATTGCGGAGCAGGTAATTGCACCCCAATTGACATGACAGAACTCGTCTAACAGTTTCGGAACAGGCCGAGGCTGCTCAGGGAGACGAGGCTGCAAAGCCCCAGCCCCGAAGCATCCAGACCGAGGAAGAGATGCTGCTTCTTTACGAGATTGTTCAGAAGCATGGAACAAGCGAAGACTTTGAAAAGCTCATCAAAAGCCCCGTCTTTTGCCCCCTAGTCCAGTTCCGCAAAGGCCGAAAGGAATTGTTCACCAGAGTTGTCGCCAAGCAGGAAAGCGAGAAGGACTGGGAGGGAATCTACCAGCTTTCCAAGGACTGTCTTTCAACTACTGACGAAAGCGGCGAGCCCAACCTGATGGCTTCGGATTGGTCTGTTTGGCGCAAGTTTATCGAGGCTGCGGCTCAGTTAAAAAATGTCAAAACCGAGTATGCGATTCCCTTTCACATTGGCTTCACTCAGCTTACCCTTCATCAGCGCCGAGTCGACGGTCCAGGAACTGCTACTCAAGTTCGCCAAGAGATCCAACCTCGCACCCATTTTCAAGCGAATCATCTTCCTCGCTCGTGTCTCAGCTGCGTTTAACCTTGCCTCAAACGATGCCGATGACATTGTTGACGGCCAGCCTGCGTCGACAAGACTAAAAGAGCTTATTCACTACATCAACGATCAGGGAACTAGTGTCGCTTGCTTCGACGACATCAAGGCGTTTGTTGAAAAGCTCACGCCATCCGCTATCCAGCATATCTCTTACGATTACACGCCTCAACTAGCCAAGTCCAACGACGACAAGCTCAGTTCTGCTAGGATCCAGACTTTGGCATTCAAGCTACAATACTTTGCCGCCACTTGCCCTTCCATGTACATCAACATCCCCGGAGAAAAGCCCTTGAGAAAGTGCATCGTTTCCGGTGTTGAAGTCGACTCTAACTCCCCAGGGCCAAGCTTCGACACGATATCCCAAGCAGCCCTCGAGCTCTACAAGTCCCTGACAGAACTTGCGCCTGATCACTACGCCGTCGAGGCCGAGATCAAGCCAGATATCGCCGTGCTGATCGCTCTCTGCAACGTTCAAATTGCATTCCCTCCCTCTACCAATCGCTTAAACTTCCCCATCTCTCTCACGCCACTTCTGCGCGCCACTTTGCTCCTGGAGCATCAGCTCGACCTTACCCCAAAGCATGGTATTATATCTCTCCTCCTCGTTCAACTCCACCTTCGCCTCGGCTTGCCCAATCGCGCACGCGAAATCTGGGAAACCTTGGGCGTGAAGCGTACTATCATGGACTCGCTCGCCCCGATATTCTATGATCGCCTCTCTACCATTTCACCAGCTCTCATTTCGTCAAATGATAACTGGGGATGGGAGCTTATGGAGCTGCTCCATTCCCACTACAGCGTCTCCTTGAAGCTCCGGATGCACAGACGGCTTATCGATGCTTTCGAGTCAGGTAGCTATGGAAGCGTAATTGACATTCCAGCATACATAGATGCGCTGCGTTGGAGCTGCACCCGGGCAATGAGCCTGGTTGAGGAAACAAGAACGGAGCGTCTTTTGGGACAGAACTTTGCCGAGGTGCTCGAAGATGAGCGATACGGTAAGAAATCCATTTCTCCACTTGATCATTGCTAACAATAGCTGCAGCCGAAGTGACTGATGACACACAACTGAACGAGGCCATTGACTACGGCTCATTCCCCTCGTGGGGTTGCAGCTCGCAACCAACAGTCTACGCTCGTCTACGCATAGGTCCACCAATTACGGTACGATTTTACCCTCCATCCCTCCGTTCCAATTGCTCATATCTTTCCAGAACCGCCGAGCCCACCTTTCTCTCTTGTCCGAGGCATTCCACGAGGTGTTATCGTACAAGCCCCCACCAGTTTACAAGGCGTCCGCCGCCGCTGCCCCTGTGGAACAGGTGTTTGTCCTGGAGATGCTAAACCAATTGAACAACTCATTCACAAGGTTCCTCAACGGACCCAAGTCAGACTTGACTCTACCAGAAACCCTTTACTTTGACATCATCAGCTTACTCACCACCCTGATTCCGTTTTCCATTGGCATCAGCCGAACGGGCCCCTTCCCTGACGTATTTACCCAGATTATAGATGGAATCAAGGCCGGAATCGAGACGCTCGCAGCAGAAGTCGCCCCACAGGGAACCGGCGCTGCAAGCCAATTAACCACCCTCAGCTCAATGCACGGAATCGCCATCCTAAGGGATGCGGCCGACGCAACCAAGCAGGCTTCTCAATGGATCATCAACTTCAACGAGCGCCAAAAGGAGCGCGACAGGTCAGGGAACAGCAACCTCCCCAAGGAGGTCATCAACCAGACTAAGGCTCTGCTTGCCACCGCCGAGGGAGCACTCAAAGACGGCAAGGGCTGGATATCCAAACTCAAGGAGCAGGTCAACGGCAGAGACTTTGAGCCGGCTGCGCGACGATGGATTTTTGAGAGCGGCAAGGAGATTCAGGAAGTGGTGGGCGAGGACGCTGTGGGCAGGCTTGTGAAAAACTGGGAGGCGAACGCCAAGGGATGGACCGAGGTGAAGTGGACTTAGACGGTGGAATCGCTATTTTTATATATTCAGGGTCAAATAGCGTGCAAAAGCTGACTAAATACATTTTTATTGTTTTTTTTTTAAATTTTGTTCAACGTGCTCGCTCATGGAACTGGAAAATCCGCTAAGGCTTGGCACATAGATACCCTATAGGAGAGCCCGATCACAACAATGATGACTTGTGTGCACACTCAAGCGCAGAAATGTATTGAAGAAAAGGTGAAAAGTTGAAATAAAAATATGGTAATGTTATATAGTTCATTCTTGTGTTTTTCTGCTTTGAATGAGAGATGAATAATTTTTGTGAAGGTTGTTTGTGGAGTAAAGAAAGGTGTCAACCGGGGCACATATGAAGTAGTTTGTTGGTTTCATTACAGTTTGAGGTGTGTATCATTGCTGCCCTTCTTCAAAGAAAAAAAAAAAAAATGTATTTAAATCATTGGATACATCGCAAGCAGACGACTACTGTCTGAAAAGGAAAAATGCAAAAAAACAGCAAAAACTAAATCAAAGCTCCCCCGGGTGGGCTCGAACCACCGATCTTATGATGTGCCATTTGGTAACAGTCATACGCCTTAGCCAACTGGGCCACAGGGGATTTGTTCATCTGGTTTGTGATTGGCACTGTCCTCTCACAGCTCATAAACTCTTGCATTGCTGAATAGGATTTTCTAGGCCAGTCCGATACTCCGACAGTCTTTGGTAGAATTGAAGTCATCTCTAAGATCAATGCAAAACCTTTCAAGACTAAGATCGTATCGAGTACGTCTCCTTTTCTTTTTTCCCTGCAAACCCTCTGTAGGATTGCGCAATCGTTTAGGTTATTTTTGTTCGGACTGAATGTAAGTTCTCGCTCCGTCGCTTCCCCTCCGATGATCAAACATGGCCTAGCAAACCACCAAATCATCTGGCATATAACATCATGCGATCCCAATCTATGATATATTGGTTACGTTTATACCTTTCACCTCATTTCTTCTCCGCGGGGTCTGTCTGCAGGACCCGCGTATAATTGGACGCCAATGTGCCTCATCTCCAAAGTCTGCATGTGGCCTGGTTCACATTGATGCTCTCGCGCCATCCAGATTGCGGTGCCCCCTCCCCAGAGCCTCAGCCACGATCGAGCCATGATCCTTAATCGCTCAGCGTGTGCACCGCAAGCGTTGAAGTTTATTTGGAAGAAATTTTTGATGCTGATCTGAGTCTGGTTAAAAGAGCACCCATCAATGCGTTGTGGTTACACACGCGGGAGTCCGGAGGCCGCGCGCTCCGCCGGGTGGTGGTCAGCGGCGCTAGCGCTCGGAGCCGATGCGCCTGGCTTCAAGTCAATCTCTCGGCATGGCTCAGACCTGTGAATGGACGAAAGAAGAAGTTGCCCATCCCCCTTCTTTGACTGACACATGTGCAAGTTTACGTGTCCAGCGATTGATCATTTCGTCAGTAGCATTAAAATATACAAAAACCTTTTTAGTCTAGCAGCGATCTCATAGGTGCAATCCTTGTATCAACGCCCGTTCCCGTCTATTCTTCTCGGCCTGCCCGATCAGCAAGGTTCGGAGAGGCAGTATTCTCCTGACATTCGACTCATACACGCCGATCCATTTTCGTCAACCAGCCTTCGAAGCTGCACAGTGAGGCCGTTCAGCGCTCGTGCCAGCGGGAAGAAGTCCCGTTCCTCATTTGTGAGATATGTGACCCGCTCGGCGATCTGCTCCAGCAGCTCCAGGTCGGGTGTAAGTGCGGCCGGACTGGGTGCCTGAATTATGTTGCTGGCCAAGCATGAGTACGGCACAAACGCCTGGAAGAAGCCCACGGCAAAGGACAATATCTCGGCAACAGGGCATCTGGACAGTAGGCGGTAGATCATGTGGAGTACGTGGCGCGAGGCTTCCAGCGCGAGCGGCGACCTGGGCACGTCGGCGTCACTCACGACTGGTGTCGGCGAGCTGCAATCCAGGATGCTGCATTTGCGAATCATAAAGATGATGCACGTGTATCCAGTGAGATATACATCACTGAGAAGCCACCAATGAATGCTGTTGACATCGTCCTCTGCTTGCTGGATCCACTCGAGCTGTAGATTGTTAGCGAGATTCGCGTGCAACCAACAATCAGTCATCAAACGTACTACTTGCCACTCGCGGATCAACTCGTCGACCTGTTCGCACAGACGTTCAACCTTTGCTAAAAGTGTTGCATCTTGGGGGCTCTCATCGATCAATTGGAAGAAGTCGATGAGAGTGAGAGTGATGCGCGAGCTGATGAGAAATGTCATGGTCGGCACCGCGTGCATGTCGGGCTGCGACTCGGGCGTCAGCCACGGCAGGTTGACGCGCCAGTTGCTCATGCTCCCGGTCAGTGTTGGCGCCTTGTTGTAGATTAAGCGAAAAAAGAGATCGATCTGCATTAGCTCCCAGAAACCCTTGCGATCGGCATCGAGCGTGGCTGGGTCAGCGTAGTTGCTGCCCTCGTCGCTATCGAGAATATGCATGTTGAGGCCTGTGGCATAATCGCAGGCTTGCTTGTACATTTTCCAGCTAAGATCGTAGTCGAAACACTCTGCAGCAGCTCGCGCCTGGAAACTTGTAAGCATAGCGACCACTCACGGGCATGCCAGAGGGAACCTGCCATGAAGATGGCGGCTATAAAATCCATTGTATTGCCTGTTGCCTCTCGCTGCCAGTTTGGTAGCGCGCGTAAACAGCACAGATAGATCTTGGCCGACAGCTTGTGCGGGGGAAGAAAATTGTTCATGGTCGTGGGGAGGGAACATCCATGGTAGAGAATCCCGTAGTAGACGACCTGAATGGCTGCGTCTAGATGCACCTGTGGTATGTCGATGATATCAGGAATTATCTTGATGAGTTTCGCATCCACCAGACTGATGAATGCCTCGGTGTGCATGTGTGTAAAATAAGCTAGAAGGAATCCAACATCAGCATGTAGATTGGAAGCAGAGGAAGCAAGGAGACCGTACTGTGAATCCATTCTTTTGCTAGCTCGGGAGGAATACAAATCCCTTCTGTCAGAGTAGACTTGGCGATTTGCTGTAGCCTCAGCTTCTGGACTTGGTTGACGGCATCAGTGAGGACAGACGCGATATCAAGGTCCGTCAAGGTGTACTTTGAATCAGATGTTTGAGGAGTATCAGCTTGTGCACTAAGCACACTTGGGGCTACAGGTGAGGCGGGGCTAGATCGGGGGATGGCACTCTGGATGCGGATCTGATGAGCTGCGTTGTGCCTCGACGGCAGAGTCTCCGCTTTGGCAGCGTCAGGGCTGACACTCATATTATTGCTTTGTCCTGGGCTCAAGCCAGTGACATGCTCCTCGACCTTCTCCAGCCTCTCAAGGATGGCAGAGAGGGGGCTGTTGGGCGCGATGAGGCCACTTGTTGGTCAACATCTCGATGTGACGTTGTGAAAGGTTCGTGTCCCTACCTTAATCGAGATACGGCAAGACCTTTCCGAGACTTTCTCTTCACTCTCTCCGGGTAGCTGCAATCGATGCCATGAGAAATACATCGACCACAGCTCGGCATTACTCGACTGCAGCGGACTTTTTTCAGCTTGCACGTCCTACACTATCCGTATCAAGAATAGATGACTTGTTAGTCGCAGCCCTCGATACCGGCCGTCTGGTCACCCATGTTACTTACGGAAAGGGCATTCAGCGTATGCGTCATGTTGGCGGAGGTGGACTTTCGGGTTTTGGAGTCAGGTCGAGTCTGGCTGTTTGTGGATATGCGGTGGAACAAACGAGTCCTCGGTCCCTTGGTCTTGGGGAGTCCGGCGACTTGTACTCCCCATTTGCAGGACGAATCGTCGATGGGAACTCCGCTGTAAGCGGCAACATCCTTGCCATCCCCACTACTCTAATAATGCATGCTGTCTGTGCTGCCGCCTTCCGGAACCCGGACGCCCCGAAAGTCCGAACCACGCTAAGCATGAGGTCGAGCTGCATCTTGGCAAAGTCCGTCTGCCCTGTAAGGCGGTGCTCCGGACTGAGGACTCGGACTCGGCCTGGAGTGAATCATGATACAGTCCGGAATTGGCTTGAGAATGGAGAGAATTGTTTTGCTGCTTACGACGCAATCTTTGCATTGGTTATATAAGGACGCCTGGCTGGCCAGGGAAAGAGATCTTGATTGTCGATTTAGTTCAGACTGGACGTGGTTCAGAAATCTCACCTACATTTCTAACTATTTCTTACATGCTAATTTGTTATTGCGACACAACTTACACACTCTTTTGATCATTTTCCTTACTTGTTGGCAATCTGCCAAACCACCTGAGCCCTCTCAGCCATGTCAGCCAACGACAACGAACTCGGGGGCTCTGAGCTGTCCGGTGACCCAGAGAAGTACAGCGAGAAGCCCCAATCTTCTTCCAACTCGGAATCGAACTCGACTATTTGCCCGACTGGAAAGGAATGGGTCAACAAGGAGGTTGAGGATGCGGAGGCTCGCATGAACGACGAGGTTCACGAACTTGCTCGACGATTGACTACTCGATCTCAGGGTCCTCCTGGTTCACTCTTCCCCGTTCCTGCCACAGGACCTCTCAACCCAGCCAGCCCTGAATTCAATGCTCGCAAATGGGCCAAGGCCTTCTACGAGATCCGAACCGACACCTCTGAGGGAACCCCACCGAAGACCACCGGCATTGCTTTCCGCGACCTCAACGTCTATGGTTTTGGTTCTGCGACTGATTTCCAGAAGACTGTTGGGAACTATCCCTTGCAGGGTGCCACCTTGCTCAAGAAGCTTACAGGTCAGAAGCAAGACCGTGTTGATATCCTCCACAACTTGGAAGGTGTTGTTCACAGCGGCGAGATGTGCGCTGTCCTGGGACCCCCTGGCTCTGGATGTTCAACCTTCTTGCGAACTGTCGCTGGTGACACTCATGGATTCCACGTAGACGATGCTGCTACCCTCAACTATCAGGGTATTCGCCCCAAGGAGATGAGAACTGCTTTCAGAGGCGAGGCCATTTACACCGCCGAAGTTGACCACCATTTCCCCCACATGACTGTTGGCGATACCCTCTACTTTGCTGCCCGCGCCCGCTGCCCCAAGAACATCCCTCCTGGTATCACTCGAAGGGAATATGCCGAGCATCTCCGTGATGTGACCATGGCTATGTTTGGTATTTCCCACACCATCAACACCCGAGTTGGTAACGACTTTGTTCGAGGTGTTAGTGGTGGTGAGCGAAAGCGTGTCACGATTGCCGAAGCTGCCCTGAGCTACTCTCCCCTCCAGTGCTGGGATAATAGTACCCGAGGTCTCGATAGTGCCAACGCTCTCGAGTTCTGTCGAACCCTCCGCACTCAGGCTGATACTATGGGTTGCACGTCTTGCGTTGCCATTTACCAGGCGTCTCAGGATGCGTATGATGTAAGTAAAATAGACGATTGACATTGTGTGCAGCTTCTGACACTCTACAGGTCTTTGACAAGGTCATTGTTCTTTACGAAGGCCGTCAGATTTTCTTTGGAAAGACCACCGAAGCTAGACAGTATTTCGAGCGCCTTGGTTTCGTCTGCCCTGAGCAACAAACCACTGCTGATTTCCTCACCTCCATGACCAGCCACCAAGAGCGCATTGTCCGTCCCGGCTGGGAGGGAAAGACTCCGAGAAGCCCTGATGAGTTTGCTCAAGCCTGGAAGGCCAGCGACACACGTGCTCGTCTGATGGAAGAGATTGACGACTACCTGGAGCGACACCCGTTCGGCGGAGAGCACTACGACCGATTCCTCAAGTCCCACAAGATCAACCAGTCCGAGATGCAGCGCTCCAAGTCTCCATTCACTCTGTCTTACATTGAACAGATGAACCTGACTTTGTGGCGGTGCTGGGTCTTGTTCAAGGGCGACCCGTCCATTACCTTGACCATGCTGATTTCCAACATTTTCGAAGCCCTGATTGTCGGTAGTATTTTCTACGGAACGCCTGCCAACACGAGTAAATTCTTTAAGCGCGGTATCCTCCTCTTCTTCGTTGTCATTGTCAACGCATTCGGTAGCATTCTCGAGATTTTAACCTTGTACGCAAAACGAAAAATTGTCGAAAAGCACGCTCGCTACGCCCTGTATCACCCCAGCGCTGAGGCCCTGTCGGCTATGATTATGGACTTGCCCTACAAGATCGTCAACGCAATCATCCTCAATACCACGCTATATTTCATGGGTAGCCTCCGGCGCGAGGCTGGAAACTACTTCTTCTTCGTGTTGATTAGCTTCATGATGACTTTGACCATGTCAATGATGTTCCGGCTTATTGGATCTGTTACCAAATCGGTCTCTCAGGCTCTTGCTCCTGCTTCCATCATTCTGCTGGCAATCGCACTGTACACTGGTTTCGCTATCCCGCCCAACGAAATGAAAGATTGGCTTGGATGGATCCGCTGGATCAACCCCATCTTTTATGGCCTGGAAGCCCTGCTCCTGAACGAATTTGCCGGACGCAAATTCCCATGCTCTACATTTGTTCCTTCGGGCGACGGCTACGAGTCAGTGGGAATGGCAGAAAAAGTGTGCAACACTGTAGGATCAGTTCCTGGTCAGGATTATGTTAATGGAAGCGATTACCTCCGCATCTCGTTTGGATTCATCAGCAAGCACAAGTGGCGCAACTTTGGTGTTCTCATTGCCTTTACCATCCTGTTCATGGGCCTTCACCTGGTTGCCACTGAGTATATTGCTTCCGAACGCTCAAAGGGAGAGGTTTTGGTTTTCACTCGCAAGAGCCTCAGCAAGGCACGAAAGCGACCTAGCGATTCTGAAGTTGGTGGCGACAGCCGACCAGTTCAAGCAACCACTGATGAGTCCGATGGCGCAGGCGAAATGGAAAAGCAGGCTTCTGTCTTCCACTGGAAGGATGTTTGCTATGAAGTTAAGATCAAGACCGAAACCCGCCAGATTCTGAACCATGTTGATGGTTGGGTTAAGCCTGGAACTCTGACTGCTCTGATGGTAAGGACTGACATTCCCGGAGGTATGATGGATGGGAACTATGTGCTAATGGGAAACAATAGGGTGTCTCTGGAGCCGGTAAGACGACTCTTCTTGATGTGCTTGCTACTCGTGTGACCATGGGTGTCGTCACAGGCGAAATGCTTGTTGATGACCAGCCCCGTGATTCCTCGTTCCAACGCAAAACCGGATATGTCCAGCAGCAGGATCTCCACCTGGCCACTTCGACTGTGAGGGAGGCTCTCAACTTTAGCGCGCTTCTCCGACAGCCCGAGCATTATTCGCGACAGGAAAAGCTCGACTATGTGGACAAGGTTATCTCTATGCTGAACATGGAAGAATATGCTGATGCACTGGTTGGTGTGCCTGGCGAGGGTCTCAATGTTGAGCAGCGCAAGCGATTGACCATCGGTGTTGAACTTGCAGCCCGCCCGCAACTCCTGCTGTTCCTCGACGAGCCTACCTCTGGTCTGGATAGTCAAACTTCGTGGTCGATCTGCAATCTGATGGAAAAGCTCACAAAGAGTGGTCAGGCCATTCTTTGCACCATCCATCAGCCCTCTGCCATGCTCTTCCAGCGATTCGATCGTCTTCTGCTCCTTGCTCGTGGTGGCCGAACTGTATACTTTGGTGAGATTGGTAGGAACTCAAAGGTTTTGGTTGACTATTTTGTTCGAAACGGCGCCAAGCCTCTTCCCAAGGGAGCCAACCCGGCCGAGTACATGTTGGAAGTCATCGGTGCTGCTCCTGGTGCGACTACGGATATTGATTGGCCGGCTGTTTGGAGACAGAGCCCCGAATACGAGGGTGTTCAACAGGAATTGGCTCGGCTGTCTGCTGGAAGAAGTGCCCCAGCTCAAACAAACACGGATGCCTCTAGCTATGCCGAGTTCGCAGCCGGTCTGGGTACCCAATTCTTCGAGGTGACCAAACGTGTCTTCCAGCAGTACTGGCGAACCCCAACGTACATCTACTCCAAGGCTTTCCTTTCTTTTGGCTCGGTAAGTTGCGCGCTTTGCAAATGAAACTACCATACTAACCGGGCACCTAGGCTCTTTTTATCGGTCTTTCATTCCTCAACGCGACAAACACGATGAGAGGTCTTCAAAGTCAGATGTTCGGTGTTTTCATCTTCATTACCATCTTCTCCCAGGTAGTCGAGCAGATCTTGCCGAACTTTGTGCAGCAGCGTACTCTGTATGAAGCTCGTGAACGACCATCCAAGACGTACTCGTGGAAGGCATTCATGGTTGCTAACATCACAGTTGAGCTTGTCTGGAACTCGGTAAGAATCGCTACTTCCCTATTAATTCGATATTTTAAATGTTAACATACTTCAGCTCATGGCCGTCTTTTGCTTCGTCTGTTGGTATTTCCCCATCGGTCTCTACCGAAATGCACGCCCCACGGATGCTGTCGATTCGCGTGGTATCACCATGTTCCTTCACGTTTGGGTCTTCTTCCTTTTCACCAGCACCTTTGCTACCATGAGTATTTCCGCTTTTGAGAGCGCGGAAGTTGCTAGCGGTATCGTGAACCTCATCGGAATCATGATGTTTTCTTTCAACGGGTTAGTTGCGATTGAGATCAATGTCTGTGAAACCCTGACTAATGAATCGATAGTGTCCTCGCTGGTCCCAAGGAGCTTCCGGGCTTCTGGATCTTCATGTACCGTGTCAACCCTTTTACATACGTCGTGGAAGGATTCCTCGGCACATCGTTGGCAAACGCCGCTGTCACGTGTGCTCCCAAGGAGATTGTTACATTTAGCGCACCTTCGGGCCAGAATTGTGGAGATTACATGTCTTCGTACATTGACGCTCATGGAGGATACCTCGTCGACACCAACACCAGCAGCTGCCAGTACTGTTCGATGGCCAAGACCAACGACTTCCTCAAGGGAATCAACATTGACTTTGACAACCGCTGGCGCGACTTTGGACTCATGTGGGTCTACATCATCTTCAACATTGCGGTGGCCATCACCGTCTACTGGCTTTTCCGAGTTCCGAAGAAGTCAAAGAAGGCGTGATGCACGATGTAGATCGCTAGCTACGAGACACGGAAATGCACACCTGCTCCGGCGGGGTGGATGTTGACTAATGTAACTTGTGCGACATTCGGCATGGAACATCGGGACGATCACGTTTGGGTGATTGGCACGGGAAAGGACCTAGCAGGTCTTGACGCCAATGGCGTTGCAATATTAAACCATCTTATATCTCTTTTAGACCATATAGAATTATAATCAAATAGACTAGATCAAACAAGGTTTTTCGTTCGGCAATAAAGTTGTAGTGGACTGCAGGCCAAGCCAACGGTGGTTACGAATTCGTGGAAATCTTCGCCACTCTCCATCTGAGCTGAAAAAATCCAGCCCCACGAAAGCAGCCACCACCCAAACGTAGATTGACTCGCCGATTAGAAAAACCTTGGGGCATCTCGGCTCGCTCGGAAAAGGCAAGGGAGCACCCGTTCCTAGACATGCTAGCCGAGGCCCGTGCCGTTCTTTATGACGTGTATGCAGGATGAGACACAGCACCATGAATGGAACGTGACATGAAAAAGGTCACCATAGGTGATGGGATCAGCCTTTTTTCTAAGTCAGAATGCGTTGTCAGGGTCGTTGAAACCCGAAGCGCTGAAAGGCCAGAATCGTCGAATGCAGATCTGCTCCGATTTGTGGCGTCTGCTAGAGCTGGCTCGGCTCCGACGTTTATAACGAAGTGCTTCACGAGTCACTACACATCTGAGCTTATTCAAACTTTGATCGTACGCACTTGAAAAACCTGGGGACTTGGGAGACCAATTTCTTGCAATCAATTAGTGCCCCTCCCGCCGTAGCCGGCCTTGGCCGTGTTTCAGCCATGCACGTAGATAACAACACTCTTTCTCGTATTGTTCCCGGTCTTAGAATGTGATCGAGTTCGACTTCGGATGTCGGCGATAGGATAGGGCCCGCATATGACTAGAACAAGCTCTGAGTTAAGAATAAAGTTGGAACTTTTGCGCCAACTGCCCCTCCCTTTCTAAAAAAAATCTTCATCTTACTACTTTGGGGAATGTCAAGCGGAAGAGGAATGCGGCTGGAATTCCTCAACATGATATGATGACGCGCATCTTTGTGTATTTATGTATATAAACATGCGTTCTTACTCCCCATTGAAGTCATGCTCTTACCAACAAGCAGTCTTGAGCTTGACAAGGAAAACGAACCAAATCCAATCTCCTTTTTGAATTCTTTAAAATGCATCTGTCAGTTCCCGTCATCCTTCTATCCCTGGCTGGGGTTTTGGCTGCCCCTGCGGATCAGCGCTGCCCGGTAAGTCGAGACTTGTCCAGTACCCAGCTTCGGTTTCTAGATACTAATATGGCATTTTGGGATGTAGCCCAGTCAGTACTGGTCTGATTGTGGACCTTCCTGCGACAGAACCTGTGCCAATGCCGACGCGGTGTGCACAGAAGTGTGTGTTGGCAAATGCCGATGCCCAACGGGCAGCGTTCTTGTCGTGAGTAGTCTCATGCCGAAGTACAGAGTTGTGTCTAACGTGTTTCTAGGGGAACTATTGTTTTCCTCAAATACTTTGCAGTCTGATCCCAAGCTCTAAGAATAAGGCATCTCCGCAGTAGGCAGGTGGCTTGCCCGTTTGTGTCCACTGCAGGATGGCCATTGAGCTTTAACTGGATTTGATTGAGATTCCTCAGCTTTACTTAATCATGAAGATTGTGCTTCTTATACAAGAGGTATGGTCCATAGGAATAATAATAACGTTGCTATTCAAGACGCTGCGATTGAGCGTAGGAGTGTGTTGACATAGGTACCCCATCACACCACGATTGAAGCCACGTCTTGAATAAAATGCCTGCCCAAGTGAATAAGAAGTAAATGAAAGGCCTCAGTCTTCAGAGTACCATTGCCACAGCCGTCGGGGGTTGTCCACAAACATCTTGCGAACCTGCAACTCGCTTCCGGCCCACCCTTTGATCGTGTCCAAAATAGCAGCGTCGTTGATATCTCTGTAATTTTGGACATTGAGTCGTCCACCAACTGCCTCATTACCCTCTTCGCCCAAGGTATGCGGCCAGTCGCTTCCGTACACCACCATATCCGGCCCTGCATTGATGAGAGTTTCAGCGACAACGCGCATGTCGTCGTAAAACGGACCTTTCTTGGAATTTTGGTACGGCGCCGAGATCTTTACAAACAAGAGCTTTCTGCGGACGAGGTCAACTACCTCGGGGAACCCTTTGGTCTTGTACGGGTCGATTGTGTTTTTCGTATTGTTCGTTCTCGACCCCACCACGGCGTGGCCAAAGTGGTCTGCCACGACTGTGACGCCCAAATCCGGGATGATGGAATGCAACTCCTCAAAGGCTTCAGCAGGTATCCAAAGCTGTAATACCCAATCGAAGAGGCGCGCGATTTTTGCATTCTTTTTCACCGCAGTAACGACTTCCTTGGTCGGAGCAGTTGCGAGATTAACACGTACGCCGCGGACGCCAGCCTCATGAAGCTCCTTCAAGGTCTTGTTGGTTACCGCATCAGGGTCAATGACTGCCACGCCGCGGAACTGGCCCTTGAAGTGCCGGAGAGCATCAAGCAGAACGGCATTGTTTGTGCCATACACGCTTGGGAGTACAATCGTGGCATGTTTTATGCCGTATGGCTTGAAGTATTCAGTAGCATTGGCAACAGTGGCAGCTTTCGGTGTGTACCCTGTAGTAAAAGCAATCACGTTAGTAACGGATTGATACCTGTGGATGCAAATAAGCCCACCTCTATCTAGATCCAACGGAAACCTGTCAGGGTCAATGATGTGAATATGCGAGTCCCTGTTTTTATTGTGTTTAAGCTTCCTTGTGTATGACAACTAGGACTCAAGACTAACCATGAATAATCAGGAACTCTTGATAAGTTTGCAATCTTAGCAAAAGCAGAGATTGCAACGAAAAGAATTTGTCTCAAGGATGGCATGGCTGGTTGGTGTGTCACTAGAATTACTCTGGTTACAAATGAATCTGAAAGGCATCTCCTCCAACCATTTATACCAACGCACATACAGAAACTCCTATTACTGAAATTTTGCTTCGGGACCTGCCCGATTTGGTACAACGGATACATCCGAAGAGAAGAATATATCATCCATTTCCGCTTCCAAGATACCCTGGTTTTATCCGTGTCATGGGTTCATTCCCAATGCATCACCTGCACCAAGTCGCAATCTCTTTTCCGATAGCCTCAGTTCTCCATCGGCTTGGGGCCGAGGCAGAAAATAACTCTCACGAAATCGACAATGATACGCTGCCATCGGCAGACCTGGCAACTTGCTCTTCCCCTGGTTTAATCATTCGACCAACCCCACCTCCAAACCCTTGCTGTGGGGGATACAACGATGGGGGGAGGTGGATCTTTGCTAGGATGATGAATGTGGGGGAGTTCATCAGTTGGCTCTTCCAATGTTCAAATCCGTCCACTTGCATTTCGGGCAGGCTGGCTGGCTCCTGAGTGTTGCCTGGTCTCATTTCTTGGCACTCAGCCCTTCGGAAAAATACCCGACTCAAGTACCGGTCGGTCATGCGGAGGTGAGAAGAACAGGGGATGAACGGGAAGCCAATTGACCCTTGTCCAGTTGTCGTTTGCGAGTCCATGGAGTTCGGGATCCGAGAGCGAAATACGGCGCATGCAGGCCGCCGTGATTTGTCCCAAAGCAAGGTTTGGACTTGTACTTAAATGCCACAGCGCTTATCTTACGACTAGGCTACGACAAGGTTTCAGTGGCAAAAGCAGATCGACATTGGGACAATATAACGAAAGCGACACACTCATTGTGGCTTTTTTTTTTTTTTTCTTTTTTTAATTGGATAATTCGACTTTCAATTTCAATCTCAGGTATATCATGTATCATAAAGGTGGATGTAGAACTTGTCAAAAAACTCAAAATAACAAATCTTGCTTCTAGCTCAAGTACTTCTCCTCTAGAGTAAGTTCCTTGAGCTTATAGCGGGTGGTTCTCATGTGCGAAGCCACGTAACCCATGACATACGCATGCCAGACTTCATCATAAGGGTGCTTGCCCTTCAGGATCTCTCGTGCGCGCTGGTAGTCGGCCACGGCCTGTGATATTGTGGACTCCAGTACATCAATGGGGCTCTGCCCTCTGTAGAATGCCATCTTATGCATGTAGTTGTGCTCCTCTCCGGCCTTCTCCTCTTTGTAAAACCTGGTCATCGGTGTAAGCCCACAGAGGAACGACAAAAAAATATTTTTGAAATTAGGTGGTTTGGGCAACTTACGATAGAATGTCATTTGTCAGATTGATGAATGTGCAAATGTCAGGAATCGCTGGTAGAAAGACTGAAATATCCGGGTAGCGATACTTGGGGAAGTTGAAGTAGGCATAGACCTCTGGCATGCCCTCCTTGTCTCTGAAGTAGTAAGGCCAGTTAATGGCGTCCTTTGTGGGGTTGATGGTCTTGTACTCGGGACGCGCCTCGGTAGCGTTGGAGTTGACAAAGGCCAATGCTGAAAGAACAATAGAGTTGGCGATAATGGGATCGTACAACTTGTATGTTCCTCGGAGGACGATGGCGAAGTGCTCAAGAACCTTTGAGCCCTGAGGCTGGCCAGTGGTGAAGCGCTCCTGGAACGCATCCAGATCAGCTCCGGTTTGCGTGTTGTCGTCAATGACGAAACCAAGCCAGGTGAACATTCCAATGTGCAATTGGACCTCCAATGGGTGGAGAGGGTACATGTGCTGTAAGCAGCCATTGTCAGCTTTCCTGGACATGTTCATTCGTATACATGAAATTCATACCGCCGCAGCAGACATTCCAGTCTCGAAACACATTCTGTTAAAGGTAGTGTCGTTGAAAGGGATTCCCGTCTTGACGGCACTCTCAACCATGGCCCGTCGTAGGGCATCTGTCATGGCATCCGGAGGAGGAGTGTAGTCCAGAGCCACGAGCAAATCCGTGATGAGAGGGCTGAGTTTTTGGGTAAGGGCCTCCCCAGCTGGGGAGAGAGTCTTGCTTGCAACCGCTGAGCTAGGCATTGTTTCCCAAAAAAGTTGATGAAGTTGGGATGCAGTGTCAAACTCGAATCCCCAAATTGCGCGGGCTTATCTAGATATTTGATGATTGTTCGAAGTTGCCTAACCACCACCCCCCCTGACCCCCAGATCAGCAAGCTCCATAGCCCGGACCCTCTCCAGGGGTAGCCAAGAGCGACGTGGGATATCTTCTTGGTGGGCCTCGCTTCAATCCTCCGGTCCAGACAGTTCCAAACTCAATAGAGATTTGACTTCCTTCGTCCGATAGCAACGGTCTTTTAAAGTTATTATTGTGTAGGCCGTCGGCCAACTGGTCCAGATTGGCATAGATTACCGGGTCGGCCCACAATACCCTGGACAGCGGGTAACACGGCTTGCCTGCGGATTGACTTTGTACTATTTTCCGGTGACTGGGATGGCATGGATACGGCTCCTGAGACCCCATGGCAGGATGGCGTTGCATTCGCCGTTGACTTTCGTTCGTCCGCCTCACCCACCGGTCGAACCTGTCACAATTGGGCACTAACACGGACAGTTTGCGAATCTTAGAGTTTAGGTTCGTAGGCCGTGCCTGGCCCCCAGCCTTATACATTGCAGCCTGTCCGACGATCCCATGTAACCTGCTCAGTTGAGAACCGTGACGACGTCAAGCGGAGGTGGAATAATCCGCGTCTTAATGGACCCCTTGCGAAAAGCGCTTTCTCGCCACTCCCGGGGTTGCCCGGATCGGAACTGACGTGAACCCCGCTGAACCTTGAGCGGCGGTCCGCACCCGTCACCGCTGGTCTTGCACGTGCATCGGCTGTGCAATTACTCGTGAAGGTTGGCGTTCGGCGGCCCAAGAAGATTGCGGATAGACCAGTCTCAATACGAACGGGCGAGCTGGGAAGATGCTAGCTGGCTTGGCCAGCGCTAGCCATGATCGTCCACTAAGTGCACCACTTCGGTTAACGTGTGGACCCTGAAATGTTTCAGGCCCTGAGAAATTGTAACATTGTTTCCCGCACTAGGACAGATGATGAAGGTCCTCTCAGGCGTCTGCTCAAAAGCGTCTTTCCCAAAGTGGGACTCACTTTAGCTGCATCTGGCCCATGAAACCACAAATCCCAATACATTTTTACCCTTCCAACGTCTGCCCACCTAAACTTTGGACAAAGCTCGGCCACCAACCGTGCGGCCCCCCACCCCTTTCGACTGGGGGACGTTACTGACCATACCCCAGGTAGTCAGAATTTGCCCTGTTGGCTGAATCCGACACCAAGCAGCACAAAATGCGCACACAGCGCTTGTGCCATTCCCGGGCCGCGGCTGTTGCGAGGCACAGGGCCGCTATAGGCTAGGCTAGGCTCAGGCTCAGCTCCACAATAGGAGCCGGGCCCCGTTCTTATCAAATCCCTCGACGCGTACGTAGTCTGGCGAAATACCAACTCCTTCAACGCCTCTATTCCAACCACCGGTACAGCGTGCGTGCGTACGTGCTCTGTCAGAAAACTTGCCGAGTTCCTTTACTGGAGGCGATCCACTCGACAAGGGGCCCGCCCTTGACCCGACGATTCCGCTCCGACGGACCGGAAATCCTTCAATGGCACCGTAAGACTCGAAAGATCCAAGGCAAGGCCGGTGGGTACTGAATCGAGCCTCGATACCGGCTCCATAAATCGCGAAATGCGCACGGATGGCCAATGGGATTTGCACGGAACGACGTGCAAAAAGTAAAACAAATTAGTGTTTTGCAGGATGCCTGGAATATCAATCCAAGGCAGAAACTTGCTATACGCCCCCTTCAGGCGAATACATAATTTTTAAAAAAGTTTAACGTCGCATCGTTAATTATTGCCCTAAATCCATATATACGTGGAAACTTGGTCGCCCCCGAGCTACCGAGGCCGAAGAGGCCGGCATCCATCCATCTATCCATTAGGTAATGCAGCGTCCCTAACTTAGAAGGCAGGTTCCATCCGGGAGGATGAGCTAATCGGGCATTCGTGGAGATATTATCGGAAGGTGTCACTGTGCGTGTCAATGTATCTGAGCAGATGTCATGATGGCGCCTTCCTATTGGGGGTTACCGAATACACGCACCCTGATGTCTGTAGTATCCCACGCAGCTTTGCCTGATTTGGCCGCTTATACATACATAGCTGACGTCGCTTGCTTGCGACATTAGTCGGGAAGATACACCCGGAATAAATCCGAGCCTCAAAACCACCCTGGTCGATGTCGTCGCCAATCCTTTGCGCATGCAAGGTTGTGCGTTATTGGCCAGGCAGCTAGCTCATGTCCATCTCAGTCCCCATTCGAGGATTCCCGACGGAGGCCGAGCGTTTCCCCCGAGGCCTTTATCGTTAAAGATTTCGAGCCAAATAGGATCTTCGCTTTTGAGATCGATTTTTTCCGTGGACTGGTGGGGCGTGAACGCGGAAGTGCATCCAATCAATTGTTGCCGTTTGTTGACCAATATGCAACGTCGCGGCGGTTGAGTTGAGGCACCATCACAAATGATAGAACTTCCCGGGCTAAGCCGGGATCGGCTCTGTCTTCCGTGCCATATTTCTCACCTGGCTTACCTAGAAGCTGGGTTGTAGAGTAGTTATTTTTTTTTCTCAATTTTATTATTTTTATTATATAATTATTTTTATTATCATATTATATTATTTTTTATTTTTTTTTTCCAAAAAAAAAAAAAAAAGAAAAAAAAGAAAGAAAGAAAGAAGAAAAAAGCAGCTGCCTAAGGTCGTGCCTGCAGTTCAAGTGCCTAAACCCGTTTGTTCCCATCGGTATCACATTCTTAGAGTTCAGAGCTAACCAATTGTTCAGATCAGATTGACTCTGTCATTTTTGCGTCACATCTCAGGAACGCGCACAAAATGACGCATGTTCCCGTCTATAGCATTAAAGGCCGCATTGCACAAAGTCATATTTGTATACCCATGCTGATATGACATGGGCCTGAAAACAGCATTTGCTGTCAATAGGCACTATTCAGCCTTTTTTGAAGCGGCGCCCTGGTCTCATTGGGCAGTTAGTTCGATTGATGTTGCAGTTATCGCCCGAATGCAACCTCGTGACTCCACAGCGAGGATCAATGGGACGCACCCTTGGTACCTTGGTGGCAGTGATCCGGAGAAATTTTGTGACGTAACGCTACCTCGCTTAACGATTCGTATCTGACGGGGGTTGAAACGTCCCATAGCGCATAGGCTGTCCAATCGTCCATTCTGGAGGGTAGGCGATCGCTGGTGACAGCTTTAAAACCAATGCTTCAGAAAAGTGGTTCGTTCATTGAAGGCACTTGAGAACCAATCAAAGACAATTATATCGTAGACTATGTTAGATAACGATGCCGCTTGGCCCGTTGTGGTTTGGGCACAAATGGCATTCTGTCCGTATTTGTGATGTGGTTTGGATTGCGTGTGCTAGAATAGGCTAGCCACCTTTTATTGCCGCATCGGATGAAGATTTTCCCTTGCAATGTTTTCGTCTTGCATAGGTTCTTGGTTGATAGTTTGTCGCAAGGGCAATCGTACCGCGTGAGTGAGAAGTCGATCTGTTCCACAGGTAACCGTGCTGAGCTGTTCCTATTTTCAAAAGAACTCAAAAAAAAAAAAAAAAAAAGAATTGATCTCTTGGGACTACTGAGTTCGTACCTAATTATTTTCATGACCAACAGCTTGCCGACTTGGAGCTTTGACATCAATTCTGATCATGGCATCATTCATTTTGGCGCATTCACGGTATTCCATTTTTAATGAAGCGACAACAAAATGAAGTACCTATTGGACTGCCTGCCATACAATCAATTCTGCCTGTATTGAACTCGTTCACGTCTAAAGCGGTTAGTAAAAAGAACTCTAGTCAACGGGACGTAGACCAGCATTGCAGTACGCATGAGCAGAGTGTCACTTCGCTTCCGCAAGCCAGCAATATGGCAACTCTAGTTTTACATTTAAATTTTTTTTTTGAACAGATGTAGTGAATGCTCCTGAAAAAATGTGGCAACTCCATGCTTTGAAGTATTTTAATATTGTACAAGAGTTCCCTAGGACAATATATACAGAGAAGCTCATCTGGATACAGCCAAAGGTTGCCTAGTCAATTCACCAAACGCTTACTCAACACACTTCCATGCATCTTCATCAGTATAGTTACCTGGACCGACATAGATATTGTGACGGGGATATCTGCAGTGCTTTCGGAAGTACTCCGCCGTCTCTCCATCTTCTGACCTCGCGCCTCGGATGTACTCTGGCGCAACACCATTCTCAACCCAATCAACAAGCTTCAAGAGCAGGTTATCCTCCGGCACACTGTCAAGATAGGTTTGCGCAGACTGGCCGATGTAAGAAGCGCCATTTCCGCCCCCGCAGTGGCCCATACCACTGATACCAAAGAACCTGTAGAACTCGTCCAGCTCAGAGGAGGTCAAATTCATCGTCTTTGAAACGCGGTTGTAGTAAAGCTTCGTGTCCTCGGAGCTGATGATGGGATCCGCTGTGCCATGGTAAGACAAGAGTTTTCCACCTCGGTTCTTGAAGGGAGAGATATCGGCGTCAAAAGTTTGGATGTTGAAAGGATTCTGCTCAAGAGCCGTCGTTGCGTCTTCAGGGGTCCAGGTATTTGGGTCCCAGGAGGTGTTGTTGTAGACAACATACCGGTACCAATCAGGCCCTGTAGTGTAAGGCGTACCAGAGTAGTAGATGGCAGCAGCACCCTCTTCAGCTCCTGGGTTCAGTCGAGGGTAATACAACTTTCCATCAGGGCCATAGAAGTCGGAAAGAACATTTTTAACAGTCTTTGCCTGGACTTCAGTGAGGCAGGTAGAGCTGTCCGAGGCCGTGCCATTGCAGATAAGGCTGTCGTATGTGGCATTGCAAATGGATGGGTCCTCAATAATTCCATCAGCTGCACCATCGAGTTTGTCGCACTGTCGGAGAACTTCCTCATGGACTGCAGTCCACTGGTCTGTGGTGACAAAAGTGGAAGAATTCTCGGCACCGGTATAGTAATAAGCAACGGAGCCCCAAGAAATTAGGTTGATGAAGTTGATGGCGGGTGAGCCAGCCAGAACACCATCGAAATCCTCGGGGAACTTTTGAACCGACTTGTAGCCTTCTCTTCCGCCAGTTGAGCAACCAAGGTAGTATGATTTATTGTATCCGCTCTCGTAAAACAAGTCTGTTACTTGTTTTCCGACCACCACACCAGTATGAACTGAACGGTAAGCAAAGTCTTCAAGAACCTCGCTGTTGTTGAAGTAAATGCCAGTGTTTCCATCATGGCCATTGTTGGCACCCACAGTAGCGAAACCAAACTTGGTTCCAAATGCAAGATCTGTGTACTGGATGCCTAATTGAACGAATTAGCGATTCATATTGAATCAGCCAAAGAAAAGCTTGATCAGACTTACATCCCCCAAGTCCACCGTTACCAGTACTCAAGAATCGGCCATTGAAATCTCGAGGGAACCAGGCCTCCAGCCGAATGCCACTGCGGTCAGAAGTGGAAACATTCATGTAAACACGGCAAAGGTCTACATCGACCTGCTGAGCGGTAGTTGAACAGACGCTCGGCACGTCGACCAGTGAAATGTTGCTACCTGCTGGCACGTATTCAACAATACCAACAGTGACATTTTCGAGGCTAATTTTATCCTTTATCCCATCACAAGCAGACGTGAAGGTGGCATTGTCTGTAGGTAACACGGTGCTTGTGGCTGCAGACACCAAGCCAGCCCAAGCCGCCAAATTGGATAACTTGGTCTTCATGATGAATCGGGAGAGAGACCGAAAAGATAGGGTTTGAAGCTGAGGGGTGATATTTTTGATAGGCTAGTAAACTATAATAACGTCTTGGCTCTTGGCCGGGCCGATGATGGGAGATATATATAGTCTATCATTTCCAGGATGCTTGAGAACTCTTGCCGGATTTCCGGTCAGTGGTAAGTTGAATGGGACTCTGTAAATTAGATGTGAGTCGATCATAGGGATTACGGGCCGATCGGCAGCGGAACTTGGGGCACCGAATAGCCCAAGTGGTAGAATAATTGGTCTCGGCTGATCGGTGCTAAAGCCACATGGTCGATAGTTGTGAGATATTGGTGGCAACTGCTGTCTGCGGATCACTTTCCCAATCTAGCCCGCAAACCTTATACCGCGTTGTCATGGGACGAACCCCGGAAAGTGGATAACCTCAGCCAATGAGGGATATTCACTAGTCGTTGTTGAACCCATTAAACGGCCCGAGGCAGAATATATCCATCTGCTGGCATTTCCCAAGGCAAGGCTTCCGGCAAATCGAATGCCCATGCATGCATGCGTGTTGCCGCACGTGCAGAAGGAATGGCGGACAACCACTTAAGCCCATCGCCATTCCGTTTATTCATTCGAAGAACAAGATCTAGCCGGTGATAAAAGAGCCAGCATTGGATCAAGTATTCAATTCAACTTACCTCGTCTGATTTTTATTTCTTATAGCTAGTTCAACTGCGATTCGGTGGATGCTTCAGAGCTAATCTCAGCGATCAAAACGCGCATGGGGAAACAACCTTGAACGAGACCCTCCCGTTACGCCAACCGTGAAGAGGCATTGACAAATACTGAGTGATATACTAAAAATTGACGCAAAATTCGGTTGCCCGACGGTAAGTCATTGATGTGGTTAGACTTGAAAATCAAATCGTTTTGTAATTGTGTTCCTCAATGTTGAATGAGTGGGGGTACGCGATCAGAACCACCCCCACAACCCGTGGAACCAATATCCCACGAGCTGATACAGCTGATAACTGAAATTTATGAGACCAGAATCTGCGGAGACCCGCCGGGATTTTTCGCAATCAGAAACGAGGCCCCGTTCCAAGTGTGTATCTATTATAGTTCCAATCTATTGATGTATTACAAGACAGTTGCACCTAATCTCCCGCCCGCCACGCCAGGGTTATGAGATATTAGCGTAAGATCAGTGGCCAATTCAATCCCAAAAATCATTCCAGCCATAACTTACGGACCCTCAATTGGCTTCTCTGCTTCCACCGGAGTTTGAATCCCTGCCAAGCGGGACAGGGCTGAAAAGGTGCACATGTATTCGTCTTCAGGTGCGACTTCAAAGTCAAATCGACAAAGATCTTCCTTGTATGGGAACATGTACGTTTGAGTCACCCTGGGTTCGGTATCAGCAAATGAATTCTGGTCCCATAACAGCTCATGCTGTGATTTGTCGGAATGAGCCTAAAAAGGGTCACTCCATCAAACAAACGTACCAATGATGCTCTTTACTCGCTTGATACTCGTCAAGAGCTGCCCGGTTCTCGTGGAAACTGAGAAGCGCAAACTCAAAACCTTTGCTCCTTTCGATTGGATCGGTGATGGGGGGCCCTCCAACAATCAGGCGATTGTCTTTGACACAAGGCAGATGCTTCAGCTTCTTCAATTCCCGTACAAAAGCATCCTTGTGTTCTTTTGTAACCTCGGCACGAAACCGGAAGAAAACTGCATGGTAGGATTGTTGTCAGCCGATGAGAACAAAGCAGAATGGGTTGAGTACTTCGGCTTACCCATGTGAACGATGGTCATGGTGGCAATATTTCAGAGAGGGCTAGGTTTACGTAAATATTAGAGCAGGGAAAGACAGATGATTGGAAGCAGTGACGAGCCAGGTTGCACGAGAAATCTTGCAGCAGGGGAGGACAAAAGCGGTGTCTAAAGGAGGCCCTTGGAGAAACATCAATCCCCTCTTTGCTTCAAGTCCTCTTTGATAACGGCAAAAGTCCGATGGTACAATTCGGGCTGTTCCGATGTCTCGGCGTCAGCCCAGCCCCTGGCCTACCATCGGCTTTTGACCGGTCGGTCCCTAAGTGCAGGGCCCCGCTGCAAGTTTGTTTAGACGGTACCTTAGTTTCCCACATCTGACCCCAAATCCGGGGTAACATTGGGGTATTGCAGTAGTTTAGTTTAGCTGGCTTAGGCTTTCATCTGGTTAGTCGCACAAGGATGCGAATATGGTCCGTTTCTTCAGCCCCTTGATTAATGGGCGTCTCAGGCGAGTGACGAGGTTTTGAGCCGACTGTGCTACGGCGGTTGGGGTACATATTACATGGTTCCGCCTAGAGAAGTTGGCATGAAATATCCACGGTCTTCGTTTCCATCATACCTTGCTTTGAGTCAACATGCCTTCCAAAAGTCTTGCAGACATGGACAAGGTCAACGTGGAGATAGAAGAAACAAAGAATTTCGAGGAGCAAAATCGTCTTGCATCTGCTCAAACCATGTTGGAGGAGGAGTTCCTCGATGCTGAAAAAAAGCTCAAGAGAAACATTGATCTCCGGCTGCTGCTGCCAGTCTGGATCATCTTTGTCATGAACTATCTGGATAGGATATAAGCTCTCGCTGCTCTCCATGCCCCTCCATCATCCTAACACTTGATAGAATAATATCGCCGCGGCTAAAGTCGCGGGGATCGATGCCTCACTGAACATGACGGCGAAAAAATATGCAACTGCTGTTGCTATTCTCTTTGTCGGATACGTCCTAATGCAAATCCCATTGAACCTCTTTCTGGCTCAGCTGCGGCCCTCAGTCTACTTGCCAGGGTGCACGGTATTTTAGGGCCTTATTTCGACCTTGACTGGGGTGTTGAAGAGTGCTGCAGGTTTGTACGCCTGTCGCTTTTTCCTGGGCTTTGTCGAAGCCGCATTCTATCGCAAGTCGAATCTAACCTTCAAATCTTCTCCCCCCACACCATAATGAGTCGCCATGCGCTGGTAAATATTGTCAAATTTCGGGATAGCTGGCGCTCTCTTTCTGATTTCTTCCTGGTATAAGCGATCAGAGATGGGGCTTCGAAGCGCCATCCTTTTCTCTGCAACCCAGCTTGGCAGTGGACTTTCTGGGCTGATAGGAGCCGGCATCCAGCATGGGCTGGAGGGAGCGCGGGGGCTTGAGTCTTGGCGGTGGCTGTTTCTCATCGAAGGCTCCATTGCCTTTTTTATTGCCCTTTGTTCCGCCGTCGTGCTTCCAGACTGGCCCTCCACCACAAAATGGCTGACTCCAACAGAGCGCGCGGTCGCTGAGTGGCGACTGATCAAGGACGCTGGTCAGGTCGATGAAGACGATGAGAATTGGAGCTATGGCTTCAAACTCACCTTCAAGGACTGGCGCATGTATGTGTTTGCCGCAATGTTCTTCTGCCTTCAGGTGGCTACGGCAACATCAAACTTCTTCCCCTCGGTCGTGAAGACGCTTGTATATAGCCCCGTCAACACTCTGCTCCTCACCGCACCGCCTTACATTCTTGGCCTCATCTTTTCCATCGCCAATAATTGGTCTGCAGATCGCCTCGACAATTCATCATTCCACGTCATGTGGCCCTTGGCACTCGCAGTCATCGGCTTCGCTGTTGGAGCATCGACATTGAATGTTGGGGCAAGATATTTTGCCATGATGCCCATGGTCGGAGGCGGTCACGGAGCCAGTGTGGTGGTCTTGGCTTGGGCACAGAAGACAATGCTGCGGCCGAGGATCAAGAGAGCCGCAGCAGTCGCATTTGTGAATGCTTTTGACAACATTTCTCAGGCAAGTAGCGCATGAAATTTTGAAACACCAAACTATCCTAGCCTAATGATTAATAGGTTTGGACAGCGTACTTGTATCCAGATGACGCAGCGCCGCGCTATGTCTTGGCAATGTCAGTGAACTCTGCCTTCGCGTTTGGCGTCATTCTTCTGGCTTTATTCATGCGTATTGTGCTTCAGCGCGCAAACGAGAAGCTTGATTCCGGTGCAGATGTTGCTGATGTTATGAAGGGTGAGGCTCAATCTAAAGTGCAGGGAATATCCGAAGAGGATCGCGCAGCAAGGAGAGCAGCATTCTGCTATGTTGCCTAGTAATGGGAACTCATCTAGCCTAAATTTCTCTGCTGGTAGTAACATTTGTCCACCAGATTTAAAGCTCACCTTGTCCGTACTTTCTATAGTCATCTAATTTTCATCTCGGATTCTTCAACTAATGAAATCAGTAACATTGTCTTTTTAATCTATCATCTCTCTTGATCTATATCTCTAGAGTCCTTGTGTAGGATATTCAATTACTCTTAACTGCCTGGAGCGACCTCAACGCCTCTAATGTGGCCGATGTACTCAAAATGTTTCTAAGCAACGTTTTGTAATCCCATCCCAAAGCGGCAGCAGCCATTAAAGTCAAGCTTGCTTGATCATCTCGGCCAGGCCTTCCAGGGCCAGTCATATTCTGTTAGACATCAAGTCAGTCTCTTCAATTAATTTCCCATCATAATTACAAAGTCCAACTTACCGGCTTCATGTTTACATCAAATAGGGCAAACTTTGACCCCTCTCGAAATCTTCTGACATCAATTCGGATGGGTGCTGTCACGCCAAGTAATCTTGCAACGTCTTCACATTCCCTCGCAACTGTCTCATACGCTGGGTCAGTCGAGTCTGTGACGGCTCTAGAATTAGCAGTGACTGCCACCACTCCGTTATAAGGAGCGATCCCTTTATCATGGTTGAACCGCGTAACGACGGGAAGAGACCAGTACTCTCGATCGGCTGTTCGTGGCATAACCGTAACTGTTGCCTCTTCACCACCAAGAAACTCTTCCACGATTATCGAGTTCAGCCCCTCTTTGCGCAAAGACTGTACATGTGATGCAAGCTCGGCAGAGTTGTGGCAAACTTTGACTCCATGGCTTCCACGTCCACGAGAGGGCTTGGCAACGACTGGGAATGATGAATCTTCCAAATTGTCTGGCACACTCTCGCTTGGTTGGATAGACCAAGTTTTCGGCATGGTGAACCGGCCAGTGTTGCGGAGAAGCTTGTTGACGTAATCTTTGTCGTCGTATTTTTCCACAACGAGAGGACCCTGGCCGACAACACGAAGACCGGAGTGGCTACCGATGCGTGAGGAGGTCTGCAAAGGGTGAGAGGCGAATAAGATGGTATTCGCCCAGAGATGCGTGGCACCTTTCTCGATGGCGCTCAGAATTCCGGCCTCATTGTCGGGGAAAGCCCAGCCTTCGTGCTTGGCTGGGTCGGGATTCGCGGAAGCGCAGAGGACGTCAATACCTTCGCATTGGCTCAAGTTGTAGGCAATGTCAGCCCCCGAATCTTGGTAACCTGTTTTGGGCTCCGTTAGCTCAATGCTCCGCCAGCATGGCACCGGAGACCTGCCGCCTGGTTTCATAGGCTTGCGAGTCCCATTGATGATCGGAGGCTCAATTGCCTGGTACAACACCGCCACCCGAGGACCTTTGCCTGGGGACGTGGAGACCCATCAAGGGTTGGCGGCGCAGCTTAGCAGGGATGATGTGACGGAGACTGCTGGTGCAATGCGAGTGCCACGCATGTGCCAGGTGCTGGACCTGCACAAGTATCGACTAAGAGTCGCCATGTTGAATGCAGACGCCTGATTATTCGACGCGCATTTCTTGGGATGAGATGATTGGATTTCTTTTCAATTTGACTCGGTCACCATCCCACGTCATCGGCTTTAGCCGATCAGCTAGGTCATCGGCATTTGGCCGTGTGGGTCTTCACACTCACCCACAGCTTGGCCAGGGTTTTCCTGCTTAATCATGCGAATTTGCATGTCCTTTGGCTCTGAGAGCAGTCTTGAGAGAAAAGAATTGAGATTGGAGAGATGAAACGACTGCTTAATTAGAGCCAACACTTCTGCGGAAATCGCGGGAATACGACGATGCAAGGGACCATGCACGATAGCTTCGAGTTCGAGTGTAGTCTGCATCCCACATTGCATTCATTGCTTCTCTTTCTCTTCATCAGTTTGTCTACTTATTTATGTTAGGTTTGTTTTTAGCCTAACTCATAATGGTTCAAATGAATATGAAACATCTTGTCCGACGGCATCTGCGTTCGCGAGCCAGTCGAGGTCAAACCAACTACTCATATCCCCCAACTCAGTAAAAAATTGCCCAGGTTCAAAATCAAAACTCTGGTAGTTTCTATCATTCATTGATAACATATTCGCCTCTTCAGGTCCCATTGTGGTATCCTCGCCACCTTCGTTATCCACCCTTGACTGGAGACCATTCGATTGTGACATGGAAACCAGTGACTGGCCAGCGGCCAACTCGGGATTGCGACTGTCCTGCGCAGCCTTCCACGAAATAGACGTCACATTGATTAACCGTTCGAGCTTGAGCACCGAGTCTGCGGCTACACTCCAGGTTTTTGCCAAATACTGGAGAAGAGATATGCAAGCACCCGCAATACTCTGGAATTTTTCCAGCGTCGTCTCGGCCTTAATTTCCGGCTTCGCCCATAGACAGTATAAAAAGGTGATTCCGCTCACAAAAACGGTGTGGGCTGTTAGCCAGCCATTAGAAAGTTTGGAAAACCTGTGAAGCTCCGAGTTGAGGAGAATCGTAGCGATGGCCGAGTCACAGCATGTCTTCCAAGATTGCAGCGTTGGTCGAGGCACCGCAGGCGAAGGACGATGCAGCAATTGCAAGCAATGATGATATTTTAACTCCAGAGTTCGGATGGCACTGTCCGACATGTTTCGACGGGATCGGCGCCGCAGGTCACTCTTTAGGTTGTTTAGCAGCACATCGCAGTTTGATTGTATATCTCTTCTCCATGAATCAAGGTCCTGTGGCCACGGGAAGCGATTTGGTAAATTCACCACCCGATGGAGCATAAGCTTGATTTCGGCTGTTATTTGATCAAATCGAAAAGAATACTGAGAGACAGTATATGGGGAGTTGGAGAGCCTGGCTCGCTTATTTTCGGGGCTTGTTTCGTGAGGATCGTTGAATGGATCACCGATGATCGGAGACATTGCATCACCAGGACCAACTTCTCCAGGGAACTGAACATCAATAGCCTCGTCACGGAGGGTTAGTGGGCGACCAAGAACGACAGCCAGAGTTCTTTCCAGCGAGTACGCCGACCAAAAGATTCCCCGCCGAAGGTTATTGTGGACAAGAAGTTGTTGGTGATTTCTGCTTTCTCGAGAAGATGGAACATTCCATTTTCGTTGGAAACCCAAGTCCAAACAGCTAGCAATAATATTCGAGGTTAAGAACCACGCATTGGGACCATCTTCAAAATAAAAACTAGCCAATGCAAGAAGAAGCATGATCTGAAGGCCTTCGATGCTATCGTGGAGAGCTAACGATCCAATACGCTGCATCGCCGTAGCAAGGTACCGTTCAGATGAGAACTCGGTTGAGAGTCGGACTTCCAAGACTCGAGCACCTAGTGCAATCACAAGGAACATCTGCACCGTGTGGGCAGGAGACAAGGTGGCTTCCACCTCGGACAACTTGGGCACATGGAGGGATTGAACTGCCGACGCCGGCTTTGCATAGAGACGCTCAAGACGGTCTGCGACTGCATCTTCGTCGAGGAAAGGATAGAAGGGCTGGTGAGTCTCAAAGTATGCATCGACAAAATGTTGCAGATCCACCTCAGATGTCCAGTCTTCAGGGAAAGGCTGGGTTTGGGTGGGCTTGTTGGCACTTGGCCCCCCCTCGGGCGTTGTCCAGCTTGTTGCTAGGCCTTGGGATTGTGGGATAGCTGAGAAGATCAATCGGGCAAATGGCACCCCCGATGAAGGCCCGAGGTATTTTGACTCCTTTGAGTTTGCAAGTGACAGCATACCAACCTCGTGCGCCAGCGGCTCACTGGGCTCGATCTGAGTGGATGCGGCCGGGCTTGCAGAGGCCACATAAGGGCCAGTAGAGGGTACAGTGGGAGAGGATTGTCTCTGGCGCAACACATGATTCGATGGATTATTGCTTAACGGTGCTTCACTGTTCGTCAGGCCCGAATCCGACTGTTGGATTGGCCATGGTGGAGAATCAGGCCGAACCTCAGTGTGGCCTGCCTCCCTACCAAGAACCTCAACCCGAAAGCTACTATCGCTCACGACAGGAGCCTTTTCAAGCTCTTCCGGAGCGACGCGACGAAGCGACTCCTCCAAGGCGCGCAATCGTGTCTCAATTTGGGTGATGTGGCTAGTAGACTGATGGTCAGACTTGAACCGCACTGCTACGGAAAAGATGGATATACTTGATAGCCTCCTGCTGGTTGGCAAAATTGTTCCGTATGCAAGGCTGATTTACCCGGGAGCAATTGAGACACGGCGTCGTATCATCGCAGCGGATCTTCTGGCTTCTGCAGCGGGAACACGCCGTGCCCTTCTTTCGTCCTCGAGCCGGCGGAGGCGGGGCGCTGGAATCCGGGGCCTGACCGACGACAGTCGTGTCCATCTCCAGAGATTGTCGCTTGTGTCATTCACTCCGCAATGTCAAGACAGGCGAACGTGAGCATCTCATCTCGGGCTAAGAGCGAATGGCCATTGGGCTCGGGGAACCCCGACTCTTTTTATCCATCGAGGCCAATCCCAGAGCGGACTAAAAGGCCCACATCGGGATAACGCCGATGTTTACTCTCAATCAAATACTCGTCCCTCTTCCCCGGATCGCCTCATCCAATTATACGGACGAACCATTACCTCACGAGGCACCAGGTCACCCCCGCATTTCCAAAGCAATCGTCCGGGATTTCCAACCATGGCGTCGCAAGCACGTTTCTACGCTAAGCCCAGTGAGGCCTCGGATTTCGCAAAGGCCCTGCTCATCAAATCCGGCCTCCCTGAAGACGATGCCAAGTTGATGGCAGACTGCCTGGTGCAGGCAGACACACGAGGAGTGGTAAATATCCCCGCATTCGCAATGTCACACTTCACTTCTCACATGTTTCAATCGGGTAGGATACCCACGGCCTCGCCCGACTCCAACAATACGTCGAGCGTGTCAACAGCGGCCTAGTCAATGCCAAGCCCGACATCCAAATTACCCAAAAGACGCCCGTCGCAGCTCATCTCGATGGCGATAATGGGTTCGGCTTCATCGTCGCAAGCAAGGCCATGGAGGATGCCATTCATCGCGCAGAGACATACGGAATTGGCATCGTCACGGCCAATCACTCTAACCACTTCGGTATGGCTGCAACCTACGTGCTTCAAGCTCTGGATGCCGGGATGATTTCGTTGGTTTTTACCAATTCTGCCAAGCAGATGCCCCCCTTTGGTGGCAAGGACACTCTCCTTGGCATTTCACCCTTCGCCGCCGGCGCCCCCAGCAAAAATGAGGTCCCGTACATTCTAGACATGGCTCCCTCTGTGGTAGCGAAGGGAAAGATCCGTAAGGCAGCTCGTCGTGGAGAAAAGATCCCGCTGGGTTGGGCCTATGACAAGGACGGCAAGCCAACAGAGGATGCCAACGAGGCTTTGAATGGTTCAATGGCTCCCATTGGTGGTCCCAAGGGTTCTGGAATTGCCATTTTGATGGACATCATGTCGGGTGTGCTCTCTGGAGCCGAATTTGGAGGTCAGGTTGGCGACCAATACAAGGAGTCGCGCCCACAAAACGTTGGACACAGCTTCATCGTCATCAAGCCTGGTATTTTCATGTCCTCGGAGGAATTCCGATCGAGGATGGATACGTTGGTTCAGCGGGTACACGGTGTGGCTCCTGCAGAAGGCTTTAAGGAGGTTTTGTTTCCAGGCGAACCCGAGTATCGACTTGCCTTGGAACGAAATGCGCAAGGTCTGCCGTTTGCGGGTGCGGAAAAGAAGATGTTTGATGAGCTTGCTGAGAAGTACGGCGTCCCAGCTCTGAGACTATCTACCACACCCTTCGCTTAGAAGACAGATTTGTAAAATATATCATGAAATAAGATCTGCTCCACAGTATTTGCTATCAAAGATCAATGAAGAAGGAATGGTCTACAGTCTCCACCAATCTCTAGCAGCTGCGAATCAATTTCACATAAGGCGAAACAAATGCTGTTTCTAAAACAAATGAAATTTCACTAATTATTTTGTCCAAGTGTTTTTGTTTTCGCAGTTTCAATGCTCTGGAAGCTAGGTCGTTCATCGCATTAGGCAACAAAAAGGTAACCATTGGCAAAACCTTTGCATTCATAAAGTTGTGGCAACAATACTTATAAGCCGAATTAAATACTCTATAACGCATATTTCTAAATCATTTTCCTCTATACGTGGCGAAAGCCTCCTTGACCGTCATCCCGCCCCGAATCGCCTTGGCGCACTTTTCATCCGCTGCTGCAATCCCAGGCACAATCTCAAGGACCTTCTCAGCCAAATCTCCCGGGAGATATACTACACCATCCAGGTCAGCAATTATGTATCCCCCTGGGCTAATTATGGTATCCTGCTTCGAAGATTGAAGCTCCACAGGAACCTCGATTTCTGACGGAAAACACACTGCCCCGCCAGCTGTCGTTCCCGTTCCTCTGGCAAAAATCTGCACACAGTCAACTATCTATCCTAATTCATAATCCTCAGTAAATTAATCTAGCTTACTGGGAATTCAAGGTTTCGATGTTCCTGAAGGTCCCGCAGGAAGCCATCAACAATCACACCCCTGGCGCCAAGAATCTTGGCCCTTAGGGACATGAGTCCTCCATAGCAAACATTGATGTGAGGCAATGGCTGCGAAATGAATACAACAGATCCGTTGGGAATCTTATCAATCTACTGGCATATTAGTAGGAAGACCCCTTCATACAGTTGGGCCAGAAATAGTGGGCATCAGCTGGACCAAAGGGAAGACCCGCAGTATGGCAAATTGGGCTGGCCCACGGCATGAGTGTCTGCGAATGCGGCGAACGATTCGACTCACGTAGTTTCCCTTGACCTTCGGGGCGTTTTCATCGCCCTTCGGAGCGAACTTGACAGTGAAGACTGGACCCGCAATCTTGGTTTTCCCGGCCTGGAGCTGTGGCGAGTACATAATCAAACCTTCGAGGAAACCGCCATGTTTGTGGCCAAGTTTAGACAAGCCATCAGAGATCTAGACAAACCCGTAAGTCAATTCATTCCTGAATAGGAGGAGTGGACGTACGTCGCAACTTGACCACTGCTGAAGTCGCTCAACGATGTCATTGGTTGATGTCATGTTGTCGCCCGTGACTCCGAATGTGCTATACACGAGATGCTTGCAAATGATGGTACAGGGCTTTGGTGAGTCCAATTATGCATTTACCATCGCATGGTTTTTACCACTCAGGGTCGGCTACCTGAGTACGCTTTCGGTCTCCATACGATCGGGTCGGTGCCGAGCCGAGTGGATAACACATTCTGCGCAGCCAATCGATCGGGCGACTCGATGGCACCTCACACCAACTCCGGCCACCCCATCATGGCAGTAGCTTTAGTATCAAACACGGGAATTACAGAATTTGCAAGTTGGCTCCTCTTTCGGTTAAATCATGATGAATATTTTGAGAGAAGGAGAGTGGTCATAGGCAAGACCCCATGTTTACCCAAAGTAGACTGGGACATGGCATCCACTCAAAGGTGTTTCTGTTCTCTGCAATGTACATTTTTTATATTCAAATCCTCCATTATGCCTTTCCAGCTGATTCCACAAACTCCTTCATCACTTTGATGATGGATTCTATGTATACTTCCAACGCCCGCTCCTTCATCGCCGTAAATTCCATTTTACCAACGTTTTCAGCCACAAATTCCATGTGTTCATCCCTCACTACGTGGTTCAAATTAATCTTGACCATGCCATGCTTTCTAGCGGCTTTGGTAAGTTCCTCAGTGAGCCCTGTTGTTCCGTGCAGAACAAGAGGGATATCAGGAATAGTGTTGTGAATCTCCATCAACCTGTAAAAGGCATAAGCCATTAGTTTCCACACGGTTGTAGCATTCCGATATCTTCATCACTCACAATGGCAGTCTCCAAAATCCCTCTGGGCCTTTCGGTCCATACTTTCCGTGAATATTGCCAAACGCTGGTGCCAGGAATTGTACACCTGTTTGTTCCACAAATTCCTTGACGGAATCAGGTTGTGTCAGAACGGCTTCCATATCCACGTTTGGAAGACCATCCTCGCCGCCGTTGATACGCCCCATTTCTGCTTCAATCGCAATTCCCTTTGAATTGGCGATTTCAGCCACTCTTTTGCACTCTCTGATATTCGCCTCGGGGTCGTGGGTTGATGCATCAATCATGATGGAGTCGAACGGAAGTTCAAGTGCCGCCTCGACGTCCTCGGGCTCAATGCAGTGATCGAGTTGAACTGCGACGGGCACTTTCGCAGCGTGGGCGGCCCGTACGACATAGCGAACAAATTCGGGACCATGGTACTTCAGGGTCCAAGGGAAAAGCTGAATGAGCGCAGGGGAACGACATGCTTCGGCGGCTCGGATCACAGCTATAACCCCGTCCTCATTGTAGCTATCTGCCGTTAGCCTTTCTGGCATGCATCACCGCAAATGTGTGGCAGTCAAACCAACTATACGCCCCGACAGCATAGCCACCTTCCTGAGCAGCTTTAAGGATCCGGAATGTCCTGTTATTCTGGGGAAATCCCGCCATTGTGCCAAGCGTCTTGGTGAGACAATGCAGTCAGTGTACGAGTACATAGATACTCATGCTGCTGCATCATTATTTAACCAGGATATCATGTAAATGCCGACCGGGAGAAAGCCGCAGCCACCAAGCGCTAACGCGGGCTCTTGAATATGACCAGGGTCAGAGTCAAATACTCGGCTCCATTTTCGGCACATTGCCGACAGCACCAAATGCGAACAGTTTTAAGAAGACAAAAATTTTACAACAAGCATAGAATTTCATCAATTTGAGGATGCAATATTTATGAAAGTTGTCCTCTCAGGTCTATGGGAAATCGTATAACTTGTTTGGGTTATTCACCCACATGTCCTCCCATTCCTCATCGCTCAGCCATTTGCTCAGTGAAGTAATCCATGAAGGGTTGTCAACTTCCAAAAACGGCTCCTCGCTCTCCGCGCTTCGCTTATGTCTGTCCTCGTGTCGTTGCGTGTGAGGCCAATCGCTTCCAAAAACCATTCTCTTCGGGTTGGCCTGAACCAGCTGCTTGACGATCGGTTCCAGGTCGTCAAAGCTGGGGTCGTCTCGTGAGCATCGGTATGGAGCCGAAACTTTTACCCAAAGGTTTCCATCTCGAAGAGCACCCAGCAGATCCTGCCATTCAGTAGTCTCGACCACCGGGGTCGATCCTTCAGGGGCCATGCTCGGGGCGTTGACAAGTCCCATGTGGTCAAGAACGATTGGAACTTTCACCTCTTTAGTGACTTCTCGCAATTGCTTCCAATGAGACAGATTTGGTTGTTGAATCTGAATGCTCCAGCCCTTGGCCGAATCTTCCCATTGGAGAAGCCTTTCTGCAGTCGCACGAATCAACTGTATCTGCTTCTCTGGATCATGCATAGCCTTGGCTTTAAAAAAGTCCAAACGCACGCTCCTGATTCCTGCAGTGTGGTATTGGTCAAGCTGCTCGTCGGTGACATTCTTTTCGTCCAATACACAAATCCCTCGTGCCTGCCCCTTGAACTGTTCCAAGTAATACAGCAAAGAAGAGCAGTCTGGGCCGTAAGACAATCCATGCGCAATACACACATGAGAGACTCCAATGGAATACTCAAAAGCTTTAAGCTGCTCCAAAGTAGCTACAGAAGGAGTGAAATGTCTTCCTGCAGCAAATGGGAATCGACTTGGTTCGAAGATGTGGTGATGTGTATCCCAGGCGCCTTTGGGTACTGTCTTCGGGGTGTGTTCATTTGCAGTGCTTGGTGCCATCTTATCCAGATTATTTGGTCGGATAATTTGTGCAAATCAATACAAGTACGCAAAATCTCGGCCTGTTTTGCGAAGCCTGCGCTCATATAATATTGCCTTCCCTTCTCCGGGGATGATTCTTCGGCATGGATATCTCGAGGTGAAAACCATCGGCCTCCTACCGATGTAGCACGCCGGATGAATTCCGATGTGCTATTGCTCGTATGCAAGGAATTATCTGAGAGATCCCGAGCAAATCAGCACTAGGGGTCTCGATTAGTATTCGATGATCTGTGCCCTTGCAATAGAATGCGCCAAAGGTCCATAGTGACCCCTCACAAGCTGCCCACGGGGTATGGCACTTTCTCCACGTTTGATGGACACGAAGCAGACCAGGCACCCATTAGCGTGAAAAGGGGCCGGGGAATGCTGTTCAACCCCGTCTTCTGTCCAACCCCGTCTTCTGTCCAACCCCGTCTTCTGTCCCTGGCATGTGTGGGGATGGTTGGTGACCTGATACATTGCTTAAAAAAGTAGGAATAATACTGCTAGGTAGGTGACCGGTTTACGCCCGAAATACTACAAGTGCGGCGTTTCGTGAAATCTGATTTAAAGGATTCGTGTCCAATTTGTACCGCAGTCCATCATACTGCAAGTCCAGATTCCTAATAGCTGGCAGAGAGAAATAAGATGCCACTAATTGAGAAACCAGTCCACCCAGAGACTCCCAAGGAAGTCATCTCTTCGAAGATTATCTTCTATTACACCCTCTTATCCTTCTCAGGTGCCCTCCATGGTATGTGTGATCAATCTGCATCGACCTACGTTCCTTGACTAATAATCCGGGTGCAGGCTTCAACACTGCCAATATCTCCGGTGTTCTGGCCACGAAGCCATTCAAGGAGCATTCTGGCTTGAATAACTTCTCTGAAGGCTCTTTGGCAAGCTGGACAGGATGGATCACTTGGAGCCTTTGTTTGCGCCCCAGTTACCGACAAATTCGGACGAAAATTCTCCCTCGCGTTCTTTACGATGCTCTTTTCGATTTTGGCCATGTTTATAAACGCCAATAAGGGAGGGAAACATGGTCGAGTCGAGTTTCTCGTCGGCAGGGCATTGTCGGGGTTCGGCTCGGGTGCTGCCAGCGTTGTTGGCACTAGCTACCTTGCAGAAATCGCCCCAAAAGCGATTGGTGGCGGCCTCACTGCGCTGTACAATGCAAACACGATGCTTTCGGTCGGTCTCGCTTATTGGATCAGCTACGGTTGCTTAGAGAACATTGATTCCAGTAGCAACACCCCATGGCAAGTGCCCATAGGTGTACAAGCTTTGCCTGGTGTGATTCTTCTCCTTGGACTACTTTGTATTCCAGAATCACCTCGATGGTTAGTCAATTGCGGGAAGGTAGAAGCTGCGAGGGAGCCGTTGGCGAATTTGCGATCGCTCCCAGCCAACCATTCATTCGTTGAGCAGGAGCCTCGGCGAAATCTGCTCTAATGTCGAACAACAGCAATCCGTCCAGACTGGGGGCTCTGGAGTTGTCAAGGGGATCATGTCCAAGTCAATCCGCAAGCGAATGATTATAGTGATGCTCATTCAGGTCGGGTTCCAATTTTATGGAGGAAACATCATCACGTACTACAACACATCCATTCTGACCTCGATTGGGTTGACATATAAATCAACCAACCATCTATTTTCTGGAATTTATGGGCTGGTCAAGTTCATCGCAGTGCTTCTCCACTGCCTCTACGTTATTGACAGATTCGGACGGCGTGCAGGCTTATTCGGTGGCTCTGTCCTGATAATTGGCTCACTCATCTACTTGACAGTATACCTTGCAGTCGCCAATCCATCAACAGACGGAAGCTCCGGGACAGGGGCAGCCGGGCGGGTGGCTGTTGTTGCCATCTACATTTTCGCCATTGGGTATGCTGTGTCTTGGTGGACGATTCCTTGGATCATTAATTCGGAAGTCTTTCCTAATCGAGTACACTCGACATGTATGGCAATATGCATCACTTGGCAATATCTTGTCAACTTTGCCTTGACGAGAGCACAGCCCAACATGGTCATGTCGATGCACTCTTGGGGCCCGTTTCTGCTGTTTGCTGCGACCACGACGTTGTTCACAACCTACAGCTATTTTGCTTATCCAGAAACGAAGGGCATGTCAATGGAGCGGATGGACGAGCTTTTTACCATGCCGTGGTATAGGGTTGGTCGAGCAAGTCTCCAAATGAAGCCAGTGGCTATTGACGAACCCTACGTGTCAACTGAGAAGGAATATGGCGTGCAGCATAAAGAAGTGCTCTAAATATTTTTGCTTTATTGTTTTTGTTTTTATTTTTCGTAAAAAAGCAACACGAATAGCTAGGTATTATTATTATCATCCTTGAGGTCCAATACGGCCCAAGTCAACACAACAAGCTTTACACAGCAAGGTTCACACAGTTAGGCTGCAATACCCAATAGCCTTTTACACACACAGTATCTCCAATAGCCTCATACACCACATCGGAGATAACCTTCTAGAAAAAACCTTCAATATGACCACCAATATAAAATGCCTGCCTGTGGTTCGGCAGTTAAATTGGCGTTAGGCATCCAGAAAAGTTAATCGACGGTTTCTTTGGTTTCACACATTTGCATCACACAGTGGAATAGCTAGGTATTGTAGCATAAAGTCATGACAAAATCTTAAACACATAGAAAATACAGGTATTCTAGTCGTGGAACACAACGAAGTACACTGACCCTTTTGGTAATGCATAATCAGGCCGTGATGAGTGATCGAATTATGCACAACTTTATCTAGATTGTCATGGCTAAGTAATCTCCGTCACGGTCAATTCACCGCCTTTCTGCCCCTGAAGACGTCAATTCCAGCCGAAATTATCCCTTGCTGAGCTTGGACGAAGCCGCATGCTGTTGCCGTGGCCTCAGCGCTGTCGCTCGGGTGAGTCGGGGCATCGGAGAAACCTTCACACCGCTATAGGCGGCCGTCCCAGCCGCAATCAGCCAGCGCTCGGGCCAGGTCATTTCCTGTATATAATCTCGCCTTGCCCTCGCCCTTTTCCATTCCTTTTCTTCTCTTTTTCTCTTCATACTTACCTTATCTGGAGACTTGCCGCTCAAGACTGGCGATTCTCAGCATGGAGGGCCTGCATTGCACATCGCGGTGTCGCTCCCTGCTCCATTGTCCTTCGGGGCCATGGCGGGTGCAATTTTTGATTTACCACTCTTTCATTGTGGCTTGCTGTTTACGGTGGGCGCGAAGAAGGATATCGCGTTTGTGACTTCGGTAAGTGAAGTCAACGCCTGTAATTTATGTAAAGTTTGTTATGTTGGTGTGTTGCAGTCGGTTGGTCCCAATTTGACGCAAGCGCGATGATGTGTGGATGCTTTCCGAGTCCTCCAGAATGAATCGCCCCTGAAAGTCATAAGGCGCTCGGGGCATTGCAGGGGTGTTGACCACTGTGGGCCCCCATCAGCGTCCAAAGTAACACCCTCCCCAGTCCCATTTGTTGTCAACCTTGACGACTTGAGGCTCAAATGCTCACGTGCATTCTCCGTTGGATGGTAGGTGGTCGAACATCTCCAGACTTGGTGCTTTCTTCCTTGGCCAAATTGAATATGGGACGGGCGAGAAAAGGATCCCATCACATGCGCCAGGCGGCCAACAGTTGGCCAGTGTTTTTTCCCGTTCCACGAGTGTATACCCTGAGAGAGGATCGCTGTCAGGAGAGGCGAAGCCGAAAAGCTTAAAAAAAAAAAGACACATTCAATCAGGGTCAAGTTTCGATAACACACATGGCATCACATACGGCAGTCTACACTCTGCAAGAATCTTAGAAGTCGTGATCTTGATGCTCGATCTACATCCGATGCTCGGATATACAAACAAGATCCATCCCACTTTTTCGTATTCGCCGAGTGTGACCGACCAGGGTCAATAACATCATCGATAATGAGAAATCGCTCAAGGCCCATGGGACCTGAATCCAGGACCTTTATTGGACAAAAACCCCTATACGATCATATCGGCGGATCTTGGCGTCGATGTCACCAGTTTGCAGAGGCTGAACTGCCGTCCCGGGAGTTGGGACGCCGGTTTATGACGTGGCATTTTGACCCAAGCGAATGGAACATCGATATTTAGACTAGCTAGAGCAGCGTGATTCTAAGAAGTGGATAATGAACGTCAACAATTGGCGCCGGCCTTTCCGAATTTGCCTCGGGATAGCAAACATCAGATTTGTACCACGGAGCAACCGATAAATCCGTCACTGTGGATAATGCAGGTGGTGCGATGCCGTGGCATTGCCAATTGCAGCCGCGTAGACGATGATTCACGTGGTGTGATCGACGTTTGGCGGTGATAAGGAATCGATTGTAAGCAGCGGTCCGTACCCACTTGTACTGAGTGATTGGTAAACCTGTGAAGCGTCTCGTGGTGGACGATCCACCGTGTCGGTAACGACCATTGCAAGTCGTGCATATAAATGCGACATGCTCAGCACGTATTTGTCAAATCAATATTTCCGAGCATCTTTGCCAAAATAAGAAAGACTCAATTATTATCAAAATGCAACTCCCCGCATATCAAGTAAACACACCCCTCGATCCTTCGTTTAAGAAGGATATGGAGGACACCCATCTCATCTACGACTACGACGCCCGAGACAAAGACGGAAACCCTGAGAAATGGCGATACGAAATCTGGTTCTTTTCGGATAACCGGGTTGTCTATGCCATCCACGGCGGCCCCATGGCCGGCCGTACCAACTACCAGACTGCCGCATATCAATGCGTACGCCCAGGAGAGATTTGGCAAATCAGCTGGCTCGAAGAAACCGGCACTGTTGTGTCACTTGTCTACGACATCATTAACAAGACTATCAGCGGCTTACTGAGCTTCTCCAAAGGTCACTGGGAGAATGCGGTTGAGGCCCACGGCGACAAGAGAAACCCCGAGGATTTTGAGCGTTGGAGAACTCTGGCAACGAAAGGAACACAGGTTGACCGATTCATGTTGGTTGAGCAAGCAAACATTCTCGAAACTTTTAAGGGCAAGGGAGATCTGGTGCCGATTGCACCGGATGCTGTCACTTTTTAAAGGGTACTTTATCTATGTACATATATTTAGGCACGACTTGTACTTATGATGACTATTATGACCGATACGGAATGTCTTGAATTATCTTTCATGTCTTACCAAAGAACAATTGTTGTGTGATGTATAAACCTGGCGTTCAGCCTTGCTTAATCGTTGGCAACACAGTCGCTCAGCACGCCAAACACACGAGGATAATTATGAACCAACAAACACATAATCCAATCCTATCATAAAAAAATTGATCGGCCGCTCATCTTCAAGATTAATTTGGAATTGCCAGTTGTGCATCTTGTGCACCCGATGGCTAGCCGACTTTTTATTCGCCGGCACGCAAAAAAGCAAACACGTCCACTCAGGCAAGACCTAAACCACCCAACGCGTCGCGTGCTCCGCAATTCCCGCGGCCGCGCCTGAACAAATTGTTTATTTTCCGCAACCCCCCGTATAACATACGCCCGACGCCCCCCAAAAGCCGGGACGGACAACGCACCATGACGACGCACGAGGACAGGCCCCGCATTGTCTTACTCTCACTCAACCACCAGAGCTATTTTGACGAGATGTACGCATCGCTGATAAATGCCTTGATGAGAAGGGGCCACGTGCAGCGCGCCAAAGATCCGGAGAGCGCCATGGAGCTGCTCGAATATGGTCCCCCGCCCATGGTGGTGCTCATGACGGACGACGGCCTGACGCACAAGGAGCACAGGCGCATCTGGGAGACGGTGCTGGAGTACGTCCGCCACGGGGGAACAGCCGTAGCCATGGGCCACTTTGCTTCCTACGTGCAGCCCTACAACGTCAGACCCTTCTTTGACAAAGCAGGCCTGCCGTGGGTTCAAGGTGCCTACCAGCGGACCACCGTCCGCCTCAACTGGGCCGTCGCAGGGCCAGAGTTGGCCGCCAGCCTTTTGCCCGAATACAGCCTCAAGGCAATGTACCTGGCCAACGTTGCCCGTGACGACTCGTTGTATCTCACAAAGGAAAACTCCCTGGTCGAGTCCCTGTCGGGGGCGAGAGGGAGTGCCCATGCCCCTGGGCAGTCACCCGTAACCTTGGCCCAGGTTGGCGAGGGCAGGCTTGGCTACGTGGGGGATGTCAACGCCGAGGAGGGTTCTGACTATGTTGTTTTGGCAATGTGCGGGCTCGATGACTGAGCTGGATTCGCAACACGATCAGGGCGCCCGTCATTGACAAAGGAAGTGAAAGAGTTTCTGCATGAGAATGGAGTTGAGAGGATTGGGAACGAATATTGTAAATGTAATAGTAGCGCTCAGAGCGTGGGTGACAAACTCATTGTTGACTTCTTGGTAGGCTTGGTTTCTCAAATACGGACCCTTGGATAACGGCGTTGGATCTGGCTCTTGTCTATATTCTCAATTCATGGAACTGGTGCGACTTCTGATGTCTGACCAGTGTAGGGAGTTTGAATGGCAGCACCGATGGTAGTTTTGCACGATGAAGCTTGCTGCCAGGCACATGTTTCTTTCCCCTTGGAGAGGATATATTGGCAATATGTGTTACCTGTGCTTAGACGGCTTTGATATTATGTGTTGTTGTCAGCCGGGGCACAGGTAAATCCCTGTATCAATTGGCAACAGCGTTATTTGGAGTGTAGCCAAATAGGCCTAGAATCTGTACAAGAAACTAATTTCTGAGAGACAACCAGCTCAAGTATGCAAGATGTCCAGAAACCAAGAGTCAATTCACGTGCAAACTAGGACTTCCCTTGAGAACTACTAATTGGACCAAGTCAAAGAAGACGATCAGACGCAGAACTTGCTGTAGGATACCTCGTACTCTTATGATACCACGGGCCGCTTTATGTCATTCTATTATTTGGTACTCTTCAATTTCACTCGATCGTTTCAGACTTGGCATCTACGTTTACGAGAACCAGCGCTCAACCCTGTTGCTCCTTTTGGCAACGGAATACATCCACAAACCTCTGATTCATCATGAGTCTAACTTGGTAAACATTTAATGATAGATTGGTGCGTAGTGAACCTAATGTTTAAGCACTGTTGTTTGTTCTAGGTACTCGTGCTCTTTTATTGACCCGAGACTCATGTATTTTGTATGGACCAGCTAACCTAGGCGTTGGTCCTTTATAGTTTATCGTTCTTTACCACTCACTCAACGGCCAATATATGGGTTCAGTCGCATCGGTTCCGTTGAGGGGCGTGGTGGCTTACCAAGGAGTTCCTGATTAAAGTTGTTCAGTTTATTTGGGAACCCTTGTAACGCTTGCGGCCAGCCTCTCTGCCCCCCCAGACGTTACCATTCACTTGTAGAAATTAGTACCCCAACGGCAGTAGTGCATGCGTTTTCACCATGGCGTAGCGGTATAGAGCTAATCGGTTTGGTCCTATTTACAAGCATCGCTCTGGAATCTTCAAGAGTCATCGTCCCATACGGATATGGCGGAACAACCTTTCAGATTTGCTAGTTATGTGCCAGTACATATTCATATCCTATAGTATTGTCGCTAGTGAGTTCTGGGATGGCTTTTTTTTCTTTCAGAAGAATTCTGGATTTGAGGTGAAAGGCAGCTGAGGTGGCCATGTGTTGGACCACCCACAGTGCAGTGGCCGCTGGGCTGTACCTAGATTTGCACTGCCGCAAACTTGACTCTTGTCGATCTTCGCCCGATATTTAAAAATAGCCAAGTTCTAGAATCAAATTGAGAACCATGGTATTTAGTCCAAAGTGGCTACGCTTGACGGTTTTATTGTCCTGTTCCACCTGTCATGGCTACAAATGGGCTGGGCTAGGAGGCTTCTAGACTGAGCCACGCATGTACCTAAAGTGGCAGAGGGGCCCGCTGATTGGCCTACATTTCTACGGGCGCGCGCCTGTCTTGGGGGGGGGGGGGGGCGCGAGATTGTGTGGAGCGGGGCCTGTGTGGCTGCTGGTTCAATGGGAATCCAAGAGCGTCAATCGACTGCTTTCGAGACCGCGCCGTGCGAAAGCGCCTGCATGAACCATTGGGTACGTTTCGCTGCAACCCGATCCCGCTTGGAGGTCTGTCTTATTGATGGCTCGGTGGCGAGCAGCATGATTTGCTGCAAGTTTCCGCTCGTGTCTCGCGGTGGTGCCGGCTGCAGCCTCGCCCCCAATGTTCCAGCACCAGGGCAGAGAAATAAGCATATGCCTATTTTGCGCTGGACAGCAAAAGTCTATTTCCCGCCTCCGGTGAGCATCGCGCTGCCTGGTCGGCCCCCCAGGCTCCAATGCAGCGCGACTGCAGATGCGCACTTTAAGTTTGCTATGGCACGATTCTGAGACGCCTACGACCGCGTACAAGGCCGTAAAAGACCGCAAGTCCCGAGTTAAAATACGTTTGCCGCACCTAATGTCCGGTGCGGACTGGGTAATCGCTGCTTGATCGATTGGGATCCCACCGTGGAGGTAGCTCTCGGATTTCGACTGCCCGAAGTGACGAGCAAGGTTCGGCTGGCGGGGGTGGGTTGTCACGAGAGACGCAAAAATTCATCAGGTTTGATCAGTAAGCGGAAATAAGAACCTTGAAAATCATTTTGCCGGCTCGCTGCCATGTCATCTTGTCCGTGAACCCGACTCGATGGTTGCTTTGCCTGGATGGCAGCCACAATGCACCTTTTGACGTCATGATGTACTCGTTCGGCCATCTCGCCCATCTGGTTTGCCAATAATAATGGAAACACAAGGTCTAGGGCATCCAAGACACAGCTCTTTATCCTCCAGCACCAAGGTGGGATTTGACTGCATGCCCGCCTTGCCGCGCTATCGATAGCATGCAGCCAGTCCAATGCAGCTCTTATCAAGGGCCGGTTCCGCTGGGACACCAGTGGTACACCAGGCCTGTCACCAATTGATCCCTGGAGCATGACGAATTGCGTACCCCGCCCTCATCAATCTTCTCCACGCTTTGCGCGGTTGCAGGCCTGGGTTTTGTGCGACGCCGAACCAAGGTTTTTATTATTTTTGTCCGGGAGCAGCATTTTGGATCGGGTCATGTACCTTGCATTCATGATGAGGCGAGGCCATGTCCAAGGGACGCAGGGCCCTAAGATGTAACCCTGCGTCGTGATTGTCACGCTGACTCTGCATGGTAACCACGCAGATGGCAATTTGGCATAGCCAGCCTCTCCAACAATCAAGTTGAGAGAGATCGGTTGTCGGCTTGCTCTCGGCTTATTCCACTACGCTTGTATGCATGAAGTTAACATGAACACAATGAGATACAATTGCCCTGTGTCCTTGGTCCGCGGGGCATAAATGCCGCGGCTCCGTAGTGATGCAATAAAGACTGGATCATTGCTACCGGATCTCGAATTGATTGACATTACTTGGCCCGCCGTTCGCGGTACACGGCCAGTACCGAGAGCGAAACGATGAAACGATGAACAGGAGACAGTCGACTCAAGCCCGGAAGCATAATTAATTAGTTGACAACAGGCCGATCTGATGTCGATCGAGGCCCACACCTGGTTTCAGAGGCGCTGGGGCGGCTTTTGCGCTGCGCTGTGGCGGCTTGTTTAGTGGACGTGCAGCACAACACAGTGGTCTCCGGCAATGTCGGTAAGGTGGCAGGCTTAGCCGCGTCTTTAGGGGATGCGCAAAAGGGGGAAAGGAAAGGCGAGGCTAAAGGGGGTGGGCTCGGGAAAAAGCAAGAATGCTGTGGCAAAAGAACTGGTCACAATGTTTTCAATTTTAGAGAAATTCTGGAGACAAACGACGGGCGACACAGTAATACATGAGCTTATTCGCTGCGAGAGACACGCAATGTCTTGGTCGCATTGGGGGCCGCAGAGCCAATTGGCGGCATTTTTAGCAGCCATACTTCGTATAGCGAGCCTCAAAAAATGTGGCTTGACGTCACGCTATATGCGCCTGGTTCGTATCTGATGCGCGGAAGTGAAGCATCTAATGCATACCTACCGGAGCTACAGCATTACACGTCGTGGTGGACAGCGAGGCGGGAACAAAATTGATATAGCCCGGCAGTCGAGGATATAGACAATTGCGCGTCCCCCAAGGCTCCACGGTGACATTCAAGCGAGCTGCCAATTTAGCTCTCCAAATAGACCGATGCATCGGTCGATAAGGGGGCCCCCTTCTGTATCCACCAAAAATCCGGGCCTCTGAGAATTTTCCCTCTCCCTCCCTCTTAACGCGTCTTTTTAGCACCCCGAACGTCCGCCCGGTTCGTAGGGGGCCCGTGGGCCAGCAGGTTGCATTATTCGCCCTCTTGGGATCACCGACCGGGAAATGGGCCGGATGAACAGAGTATTCCCACCACAAACCTGGCAGCGTTAGCGGGCGATTCGTCACCTCATTTGCAGAGGCTTGGGGACCCCTGGCTGTGGCCTCCTCGCCTTGGCTTGTCCCTTGGAGATAACCGCGAACGAGGACGGAGAGGGCTTGTCGCCTACCGCTGTGGTCCTTCCAAACCTTGTCTTTCCGTGGCCTCCGTAGTCTTCTCACCTCGCTTGCTTCTCTTCTCGCAGTCGTCCCAGTCCCAGTCGCCGCAGGCCTTAGTCTGCATCCCACATCTGCACCACCTTCCTCGTCAAGCAAGCAAGACAAGGCAGGCCCAAGCTTCCTGCGCCTGCGCCAGCTCGTGCCTGCTTTCCCCAATCGTGCCATCCAGCACCAACCATTATTTCCGCTCTTGCCGCACTCATTCGGTGACGGGCGGCTCCATACCAACTCCCTCGGTGCTTGCCAGCTAGTGTCTTGCCTCGCCCCCCCTCATCCCGAGGCCTGTTCGCAGTCGACCTTTGTGAAAGATACGTACCCCGGACGGTACGTACCAACCTCATCTGGGCCCCACCGAAGCTTGGCACGGCAGCCCCTACCACATGCAGGCAGGCCCCCACGGCTCCTTCCCCCGTCGCAGTCGACTTGTGAATGGGTGTGGTAGGTAGGTTTTCTTGGGGCGGCACAATCCCGCGTATTCAAAGACCCTTGGGCCACTTCCTTTTGCCCCCAGCGGACAATATCGACAGTCCTTTTTCATCCATTTCTCAACGGGGCACTTGGCTCAACTTCCGATTTCTCTCCAAACCCAGACGCCTCGTGCTGCAGAGCAGACGGAACCTTCTTGGGATATCTTCAATCAGTCGTTTGGATACCGTTTTTAACCTTGTTCCGACGCCACTCCCTAGTAAACGGCTGTCACCACATACCTGATCCCACTTCATATCCAGCCTGCTTCGCCATTCCGACATTGCCTCGCTGCCTCGCCTTGTCCTTCTGTCTCGCTCGCTCATTCGCTCGACTGCTGCTGCGATCACTCTCTACAACCCGCATTTCCTTGGCAGAACCAACCTTTTCCCTCACGCGATGCCAGGACGATAGCCGCGCTTCGATCGACTCAGATAACGCGACCCGCGATAGCGATAACGCCTGCTGCCGACGACGTCGAGTTACACAGCCGCCCACAACTTTTGCCCCCCGGTAACACCACATGCACTCGAACCAGACGCCCATGGTGCCGGGTTTTGTCAACGGCGGGGAAAAGTCCGACCTGGTGCCAAACTGGGGTCGTCCATCCCGCCGTCATGCCAAGCGGGCAATCCCCTTCTGCATGCCTCCTCCACGTCGAAGAGCCGTTTTCCTTTCTGTCCTCCTCATCCTCACCTTCTTCTTTCTAAACTCCGACTCGAACCTCGAATACACACTCCCCTTCGGCTTCGGCGAAGACGCACCCGACCGACCATCTCTCCTACGCGCACCCTCCTGCGCCCCTGCGATAGACCACCTCCGCCGACCCTCGTACGGTCTCACAAGAGACGTCATTTACCAGAAGCGATGCATTCGCGCAGTAATCAACGACACAGTCGACAGGGCTGTGATCGCTGAGCAATCCCGCCCGCTCATCGGTCAAGGCCAGCTCGTTCACCTTGACGAGAGATGCCAAGGCTGGCAGGAGCCCCAATGCGAGCCCGTTACAATCAATGTGCCCGCACCATACCCTGTAAAAGATTACTCGCACATGCTCTTCGGAGTCGCCACCTCCCTAGATCGCCTCGTGGAGTCCATGTTCCAGTTTGAGACGTGGCTCTCCCATTCGGGTGCTCGCTTGATTGCAGTCATTGTGGACTCGAAACCCACAGACGCCTCCATGTTTGACAAGGTCATCAAGAAGTTTCGAGAGCACGGAATCGACCTCACAATTGTCAAGCCATGGAACAAGAATATTAGCGGCAACGAACAGCACTTTGCCATCGTGCGTGATCTGCTCCGCCATTCTACTCCTACTACCAAATGGGCTGCCATTGTTGACGACGACACCTTCTTCCCCTCGCTTTACCAGCTGGACCAAGTTCTCAAGAAACACGATCACACTATCCCCGCATATATGGGCGCTCTCTCAGACAACTTTGACGCTGTCAAGTTCCACGGATACATGGCGTTTGGCGGCGCTGGTGTCTTTTTGAGCATTGGCCTGCTTCAGACATTAGATCCTCACATTGAGGAGTGTCTTAACGAAGAGCACGTTCCTCAGGGAGACGGCCTTCTGAAATCATGCATTTATACAAAGACGGACACGAAGTTTACTGTCATTGAAGGACTCCATCAATTGGACATGGGCACCGACCTGAGCGGTCTTTACGAGTCTGGCCGCCTTCCCCTGAGCCTTCACCACTGGAAATCATGGCACCATGCGCCAGTCCATGAAATGGTCAAGGTTTCCGAGTTCTGCGGCAGCTGTTTCCTGCAGCGCTTCAAATTTGGAACCGACACCGTGCTTTCAAATGGCTACAGCATTGCCGTCTACTCCAATGGCACAAATAATATCGACTTTACTCACACAGAGGGCACCTGGGATGGATGGCCTGGATTTGAATGGAGCTTAGGACCAATGCGGGATCCACTGGACCGCCACCAGAAGAAGAGCTACCGCCTTGTAGAGTCGGAGAAAGTGGGAAAGAATCTGCGCCAGATCTTTGTCCACAGGTTAGAGGATGACCTGCCCGGCCCGGACGAGCCACCATTGCCCGAGGATTTTAGGATATCAAGTATGAAGGACGAGGTGGTGGAGCTCTGGTGGGAGTGGTAAAGATTGAACTAGAGGTTACATATCAACTGGCACATAGACGGGGAGTGTATGTATACAGAGATGACAGATGATACCTGCTGGGTGGAACTGGACTAGATGAACCGGCCACTACCGGCACAATAGATAATGCTAATGACTTTGTTTTTTACCTATCTGACTGAATTGGGCCTCACCCACTACGACCTGGCCACATGACATGGCGCCCGCACACCAAGATCGGGTACCAGAGGCTAATCTGGTTAGCACGCGATATCGGACATGCAGAGAGGGGCAGGGAGACCTAATCAACTGCGCCTTACTGGACAACTACTTGGATAGTCGCGGCCACGTCTGGATGGCTATTTATTCAATGCTGGCGCTTTACAGTCCCTTGTTGTTTGCCTACTATCATCTGACGTCTTGTTTCTTCTTCTAGAGCCCTCAACTATTGCGACGCTGTTTACCGCGCTGCGCCTCGACAGCATGGACTTCTTTACAAAATCCACAATTCTCCCTGTCATCTGCTTGGTTGTATTGGCAATTACAAGCCTGGTCAGTTCTTCATACTCCAGAAGTAACAAGTCCAAGCTCGCTCATTTTCCTTAGGTCAAAAGATGGATGCAAACGCGCCGACACCAAGCCAGCTCCAAGGAGATCGAAGCGTTGCCTGAAAAGGTACTGCCCATCGAACCTCTGCCTGACTTTGACTGGAAAAACGAGGCTCGAAGACAGCTACGGCCATTTAAGCCAACATACCACATTACCATGGGTATGTAGAAGATGTGGATGCAACAATGCAGGGTGCTAAAGTCTGGCAGCTATCCGGGCTGATACGCCCTCTGAACTCATTACTATTGACCAAGACTACGTTGACCGTGTTACACTGCGGCGCAACCTCATCGCAACCCATGGCAACAAAGTTCACGGCTTCATTCCCAGTGGTGAAGCCGCAGTGAAAGAAGTGTACACTTACCTCCTCGCAGACTATCTTCCCACTCGTTTCCCATCCATTTTTCAGCTGTCGAGCGACAGGACCTCTTGCACAAACCTCGCCACCGGCAAAGTATTTCCGACTCTTCCAGGGGATGATGTGGATTCTGCTCTGCGTGTGTTGGGCGAGTCGGTTGAGGAAGATTTGTTTCTACTTCAACAGGAGCCCGAGGGACACCGCTCCATCGCCTTCATGTGCTGCTTCCCCTCTGGCTTTGACCCGGCGGCCAAGCTGGGCAAAACACTGGCCGAAATCCACGACCCAGTGCCATCGTACGACAAGATCGGGGCGAGCATGGAGCGATTCTTTGGGAAGCTGGAAGTTGGAAAGGGCGTGAAGCGGACAAACGCAAGTTGCTGCCGCCTTTTGGACATGATGCACAACGCTAACCACCTGTCCAGTGGTCGGTGCAGACACACACAGAACTGTACGACAATTCGATGAACCACATTAACGAAAACGACGAATATGTCAAGGACGAAGAAGTAGATATTACAAAGGTTTGTTCATTTATAGCAGTCAGCTAAGTAGACCGTTGTCTAACCAGTTAACCAGACATTTTTGCGTATCGAGCTCCAGACGCTCACCCGTCTTCCCCAAACAAAAGCCATTCTCTTCTCTTTCAAGACGTACCTCTACCCGGTACAGCAGATCAAGGAAGAGGGCCTGGGCCCTGCGTTTGCAGAAGCCATCGAGGGCTTGCAGAAGGGCAACGCGCCAGGCATGTGGACCTACAAGAGTGCAGTGCGGTGGGGAAAAAGTGTTTGCGAGTATCTACGGGCGTAAATTAAAGCTGTGGGAAAGATTGCCAGGGCTTGGGTTATACGATATGGATGTTGGGATTGGATTGCAATCATGTATTGACGTTAATATGACTGCTATGAATAAACTGTTGGTATGGACTGGACATTATGAGTTTGACCCAGACATTGGGAGTGTTGTTTTGTGCGCTGGACGCCGTAAAACCCACACGGCAATCGGCGACTCGACGATATCTGAGCGCCTGCTCTTGGTAGACACATGTTTGTCTAGATATGCTGCCGAATATCGGATGCACAAGTCTCATGATTCACGTCTCAGCTTGGAAAAAGTAAACACGCGCTCGCTTGTTATCACCCAAACCAGAGCGACCTAGATGCCCGGGTATGCCGTCATGAGTGAGAAAAAACACAGCAGCTGGCTGGTTGGCTATCTTGCTACCCCGCGGTGGGTGGGATGGTAGCGCCGACAGGGTGCTCTCAATCGGCCTACCGCATTAGGAAATGGAGGCTTGCTGGAGGGTCGAAAGCCGATGAGGCCCGGCGTTCGCATGGCAGGTGGGGCCGATGAAAAAGATGGAGGGAATCTGGGGGGGTATGGGTAATAAGAATGATGTGTTTGGTGTCTTGGCATCGTATTGGTCTGTCGTTGGTCGCGATTGAGAGTGATGATATCTGGGTGACGACACTGGCTTGGTGGGGAAGGGATATTGTCCATCTACACCCACGAATGACGAAGTACAACCAGTTGGAAACGATGGTGTAAAAATACAATTTATTTCGTCAGGTCAAACAGTTTAATATACGTGATTGTAGAAACGGGCTGCCTTCCAAGTGATTGTTTAGTTCCACTTCTTGGTCACCATTGGGGATACGAGACGGCGTCGTTTGAGCCTCTGTCCGCCACGGTCGGATACTTAGTCGGCAAATCAACTACCAGAAAATCCACGCAATCGGAAAAGCGTTTGAAAACTAATTGCACTTGTCAGCCGAAGCCCTGTGTTTCGTTTCTGCCTCAGCCATGTTCGCCTGGGCAGCATTGGGCAGGCTGGTAGCGAAGGCGTCTCGGCTCTGGGTCGCACGGTCGCACCAAGCAACGTCTTTGTTACCAGCAACCAATTTGCTTTGCTTGCCACAAGGGATGATCTGTATTTATCTTCATTACAGTCTAACCCTTGGATGTAATCATTGGAACAGGTACTTCTCTCCCGTACCCACGATACAATATTAACCTTTGCTAAAATAATTACTTTGGAGTAAAACTAATCCTGATAAAGAAACGAAGGGAGACTTTTTAAATAATTTTTTTTTAATTTATTTCAACTAAAAATACTAAAAATTAAAAACCATTCAAGGTTGTATTGTATTCTGTCGATTGAATGCAAACAGCTATCAGATTTACCGACTCACTGGAACTGTGCCAGTCACCAAAGAGTCAAGACAAAGTGGAGACACTCCTAAAAGGAGTTTTCGGAGTCAACTCCGGATCTTTCCCAATCGAGACGGCCACATGGACTTGATTGGCCTACTAGCAATAAGGGACTCAGCGGTGACGACTCCATGGTCCCCATGGGATAAGGCCAAAATGATTGATGATGTCTGTCGATGGAAGGGTGGAAAGTCTTTAAAAAGACGTCATCTCTCGCATCTAAATCGGGCGCAAAGCTAGTTTTTGAGCGATGCGGCAGTCATCATGACATCGTCTCGTCGAATCTTGGCTCTGCACGAGCCCTACAACCTTTCAGCACCAAAATCTCCTGATAATGAACCCCCCGATACAAGCCAACAACAAAGAACCTCTCTCCTGGATCTAATTCTACAGTTTAACCAGCTTCAACTGACTCATCGCATATTCTGGCGTTGATCTCGTTCGTCGCACGCGCTGCTGACTGCGCTGACAAATTTCCATGTGACCCCACAATTACCGGTATTAATCCCCCTCAGCTGTCACGGCTAGTCATATCAGCCATTGTCCCGCCATCAAAGTAGAAAAGGGCCATCATTGTTTTCTTCATCTCGCCATCAATTTCAGGCCTGAAACTGTCCTATAAACGCCATGTTTACCGTATTCGGCGTCCCGACACCAACGCCCTCATCCAGCTCCAGCGAAAAGGCATCGCCACCTCCGCAGCCGCGACCAAAGCGAGCCCAGGTCTCGCGGGCCTGCGATTGGTGCCGTCTCACGAGAGTCAAGTGCGATACCGTCAGGCCCTGCCGCAATTGTAAGGAGGCCAAGCGAGAGTGCGTGAATGCCGGCCGCGATGACTTCAAGAGCGTCGCCGCTGCGACCAAGTATGTTTCTCCGAGGGTGAATTGTAAAAGGGGTTCCCAAGTGGCTAACTGGTGACGTAGGGAGGTCCAGAGACTGCGGAAGCAGGTCCAGGAATTGGAGGCAAAATTAATGACCCCGTCAGTACAAGGAGAAAACTCTTACAAGCATCATGGCAGGGTAAAGTGGAAAGGTGTGAAGAAGAATGCCATCCAGTACGGCCCTTCGTCTCTGTACTATTTTACACATCGACTCAGCACATATACGAGGATGACCATACCCCAGGACTCACCGCTAGCGGCGCATTTGGCTTCTCCCCTGGATTCAATGCCAAATTCTGGTCGGCTTCAGAGACAGCAGCAGGACATATTGCTCGACCTTTTCTGGCAGGGACATCACGCCATATACCCGGTCCTCGACGAGGCGTGTTTCCGCAAGCATTACGCATTGCTCTGGGAAAGCCAGTCAAGTAGGAAGCCATGTCCGTTGGTGGACAGCGCCTTGGCGTTGTGCATTCAGTTTGGGTCGACATACATGTCGTGCGGGAGTGCGAACGGCGACATCCCAGGGAGGGACTACTATCTCCGAGCGCAATTCTACCTAAGCCAGAACCCTGGGGTGCCGTCCCTGATAACTGCTCAGTGCTACTTTCTCGATGCTCTCTACCTGTTATCGACGAACCAGTTGGACTCCGCATATGTCATGACCGGGACCGCCGCTCGGATTGCCCAATCTCTCGGTCTTCAGCACAAATCCACCGATGACGATGAACTAGTCGACCTGGATCAAGAAGATTGCAAAAGGAGGCTTTGGAGCTGCCTTGTTATGCTGGACACTCAGATTTCGCTGCATCTTGGTCGTCCATTCGCCATTCAGGACTTGCCACCTACAGATTCGCAGCCAGATTCTGACTTGAAAGCTCAGTCGATTGGTCCCACGTATACCCTTGGACCTGAAATGGGCATCAATTGGCTGCGGTTTCAGCATGAGCGTCGCCGCATGTTTGATCTGGTGCGGGAAATCTACGAAGAATTCTATGCCGCCTGCGAAAGCGTCATAGACGGAATTGAAGGGGACGACTTCTATCAGCATCCCACGTCACGGGAGAAGTGTGCCCAGTTTCTGTTTCAAAAGCTGAAGAAGCTCAAGCATTGGGCGGAAGAGCTTCCAGACGGCCTAAAAACGCAGAGGAGAGATGGTATTCCCCTGTCTACTGACCGCTCTGGGTTGGATCTGAGCAACAGTGACCCGCTCTGGCTACAGCGCCAACGGCTCATCCTCGAGCTGGAATATCACAACTTTGCTATCATCCTGCGCAGGCCGTTTATCTCGTTTCTTCCCACTCCGGCCCTTGGGACACTCTCTAGCGATAACCACTGCATTGTGTCAGGGAATTCAGCCATCACCATTACAAATATCCTGCACCAGGTCCTTAGAGATACAGACATCCTCACTGGATGGTATCAGGTGACAGACTGGCAGCTCAATGCTGTCTTTGCGATGGCGGGCTTCACGTGCGGATATCCTATTTGTCCGCTTTCGCCTACGCTGCGCAGGACTATCCAAACGGCGAAAACCGTGTTCGAGCTAGCCAAAGCTGCGGACAAGGCGGAGCTAAGCGAGAAGCTAAAAGACAAGACGTTTGAGATTCTCGCCGAATTTGGTCACAGGATTGGAATCACCAATTTTGTCCCGACATGCCCTCTCAGCAACGAAGCCAGCACTCCTCTAGCGAGTGCCAACGTGTCTAGCGCGGACGGTCCGGACTTGTCCACGATGGATCTGGAGAGCAAGACAGCGGAAAACTGCGATGGGATGATCGGCGTTGACGCGGAAAACCTGTGGGTGGCGGATTGTTCTGGGGTAGGCGGGACATTGCTCTGGGGAGACTTGATGAAAGATTTGGGGGTGGGCATGACGTCGCTCGGCGAGGCTGCGTCACTCCCGGTGTCAGAAACGATATGACGAGGTTTGTGAATTGTGTTTGAGTACTTGTGTAATGAGGAATTGGATAATAGACTTGGGATTAGATACATCAATTTTATTATCAACACTTGGTGAAGAAACTAGGACGCCTTTGCCAGTCACGGTTGAATCTACGCACTTATCCCAAATCAGCATGTTTTTTTTTCCATGGTGATTTCTAGCCAAAATATAGGAGAGATGTCGGTGTAGAGTTAGTAGACTCATGACGTCTGTGTGTCGATTCAGCCACCTCGGGATATTTATTAGCTTTAGCAGAGCAAAGTTTAGGCGTCACCTGAACAAGGATGATCGTGAGCTGCAAGTTGTACGTGTCAGCGCAACCGGATGCAAAAGCAGCTGGAGTTGCGAGACGCAGCGCTGGGATGCGACAAGGGTCGTGGCAATTAAACGGAACACATGGCGTGACAATTTCTCTGAAACGAGCTGTCTGGGCATGTTTTAGATTAAGCCAGTCACCCAGGCCTCCAAACACCCAGTCAGCGAGTGAGAAGATATCATTTTCATCAGCATCTTACAGGTGACAAGAGCTGGGGCAGTTACAGCGAGCGTGCGCCGCTGCGGTGCTCCCCGCAGGCGCCAGAAACCCAAGACACTGTCAGCGCTAATTAGTGGGGGCGCAAGGGAGGGTCGCCCAAAAGGGCCCAAGCCGTTTGGTGGCAGCGAGACTAGACATGGCCTGAACAGGCAAGGAGGTTGCACAGCATGCGCTGGCAGACAGGCTGCTGCTGCGCCGATTCGGTGAGGACCGGGGTTTTCTTTTGTTCTTCTTTTTCTTTTGATGCTTCCAGACGAATGAAAATTTTCTCATCCGAGAGGGTTGCACAATGGAACAAAGGTTGCCATTCGGCTCATGCATTTCCACGTGACGACCCAAACAATGGCTGATGGCGTTATCATGCCAGATTGGCTGTTGGGGGACCAAAGTGAGGGGAAGCAGTGACGACGCGGGGACGAAAAGGAACAACGGAAAGGAACATGGCAGCCCCCCATGCAATTGGAGACATGGATTGGGCGGCACCTCCCCCCAAGGCCCGGCAACAGAGCGAACAGAGCGGACTATGATTGGACGGGGCATGTCACTCGCCACAGAATTGCCAGACGACAAGCCACAGCCGTGATGCCATTCCCTGCCATTCCCTGCTCGGCGGCGGGCCACTCCCCCATTCCCCAGCCACCAGCCACACACCACACCACGCACGCTCATCGTCGGGTGAGCCGCATTCTGATGGCATGGCTTGACTCCGAGCCCCATGAACCAACCAAGCCACGGCTGCATCTTCCACCTCGTCCCGCTCCACAACCACGACAACCACCACCAGACGCGAGACGGCAGCGTCTGTTGCCTCGCTTTTCTTTTTCTTTTTCTTTCTTTTGGTTGGATTTTTTTTTCGTCCGCATCCCCATCTCGCGCCCGCCTCCCCCTCTCTTTTTTCCTCGCCCATCTCATCGCCTTCATCATCCTCGTCGCCAGAGCCCGTCCGATGCCCGCCGTTTGGCTGGCGCAACCCACCCAACCCTCCTCCACCGACCGCCGCCGCCGCGCCGGCACTGGGCAACCAACCATCGTCATCCACGGTTAACCGCGTCTCGACTCGACCACAACCGCTTCGTCCACCACCACCGCCCGCAGAACCCTCCCCCCCCTCGACTCCGGCCTCAATCCTGCTCTGGGATATGCTCTGATCCCGGCGGCCAGGGCGCAACACAACCATCTCTTTTTTTTCTCCTCCCTCCCTTTCTTGCCGCGGGCTTGTGTTCCCTGTCCCTGTCATCGCGACCCATCTCCACATCAGCCTTGCCCGCTGAGCCTCGTCTCATCGCCTTGTTTGCGCCCTCACTGGCCTTCCCGCCCTCCTTCGGTCCCAACCGCTCCTGCATCCGCGTACGCATCCGCATCTGCATCCCGCATCCCGTGCGCCTATACTGCGGGCCGCCCTGCTCAGGTCTTGCTTCGGTCTCCGTCTCCAGTAGGCGTCGCCGTCGCGCCATTCGCATTCCGCCATCATGAGTGCCCCTTGTAAGAAGAAAAAACAGCAACCACATCCCCCGTGTGCCCTGCGTCCTGACAATGTTCCACTACCAGTGTCCTCGGAGGAGCGGAAGAACTACACCGCCATCATTGACGGCATCCTCGCCACGGCCGACCTCGAGACAATCTCGCGAAAGAAGATCCGTCAGGGCCTGGAGAATGCCTTGGGCGGCAAGGACTTGAGCGAACAGAAGGTGAGAAGCACGTCTTCGCCCGGGCTCCTTGCTCCAGCGGCCACAAACAACGTCTTCACCCGCCTGCAGATTCTAACCCGACGCCACAGAACGCCATCAAGAAACTCATCGAGGATCGCTTCGACGCCATCTCGGGCGCTGATGGTGTCCCGCCTTCGTCCGTTCCCGAGCCCGAACCCACCCCGCTCAAGCGCTCCGCCAGCCATGCCACCTCGGACGCCGGTGAGACGGACCCGTCCGCATCCCCGGAGCCTGCTCGAAAGAAGGCCAAGCGCTCCTCGTCGGTCGAGGACGCCGATGCCCGCCTAGCCGCGCAGCTTCAGGCTCAGGAGAACAGCCTGGCCCGCGGCCGCAAGACCCGCGGAGGCGACAAGCCCAAGGCCACCAAGAAGAAGGCGGCTCCGCGCAAGAAGAGCGCCAAGAAGGTTTCAACTGGCGACGATAGCGATGTTGATTCGGCCGACGGCGCGGTCAAGAAGAGAAAGGCAGGCGGTGGGTTCCAGAAGCCATTCAACCTCAGCCCAACTCTTTCAGAGCTTTGCGGTGAGACCCAGGTATGCATTGCCATCCCCCCGAAGCGGTGCCCAAGACCCATGCAGTTGTGTGTGTGGTGGCGCATCAGGTCGAAGCGAATTCTCAACTAACAAATGTCCCAGCTCTCTCGCCCGCAGGTGGTCAAGAAACTTTGGGAACACATCAAGGCAAACGATCTGCAAGACCCCAAGGACAAACGCCAGATCATTTGCGACGAAAAGATGCAGGCCATTTTCAAACAGGCCAAGGTCGACATGTTCAAGATGAACAAGGAGATTGGAAATCACTTATATCCCGTTGGCGAAGAGTAAGCTGCCACGGTTTAGCAATGGAGCAAAGGTGCGCTGCGGTCTGACAAGAGGATTGCGTTTCCGGCGCGCAACGGCGTAATTGGTATTCATTTACTTTTGTGTATTTTTCCTCGGCGGGGCGGTCACATCACATGAATTGGGGGCATCTCGGATGGTTTTTGTTGGAAGAACCAGGGTATCAAGGTTTTTACGTACGGCTTCTAGGCCACTCTACTGTGTTGGGGATGGGCGGGAGCGTATGTGTCTCGGGTTGGTGCGAAGGGGTTGGACGACGGATGGCAACGTTTTTTGTTTACCGCTGAATAGTGGTTGACAAGGTCACCGGAGAGAATTGGGCTCGTGTCTGCCAGAACAAGAGGCAATGTTCGGGTAGAGAGAAGGAGGTTTTGGTGAGTTTACAGCGAGATGATACTGGTGGGCGGAATAAAATAGCCAAGCCAAATTCACGATATGCTGGTAATGGCGATATGACATATACTGTTATCCCAGACTTAGACATGCTAGCCAGCGTAGCTGTATGGCAGTCATGACATTTCAATGGCATAGATTGTAAGACTAGACTTGGGTTGTCATGTCATGCTGGTGTGTAGGGCATCTTGGTGCAGTTATTGGACACGGTAGCCAAACCATCAATGGCCACGCGATGTTTTCGTGGAATTGTTTGTATCGGTTATCGATCAAGAATCCTTCAATCGTAGGTACTTGTTCACGGCTAAATGCGGAAAGGAGCTTTACGCGGAGATGCGATAAGTCCCAGGCTAACGGCTTTCGAATCGTATATTTGGCGTGCCATGGGTTCCCCACTGGTTCCATATCGACAGTTGGAGAAGGAATTGGATTATTTGCAAGGTGACACGAACAAAGGTAGCGGTATATGCAAAGTCCAAGGGCGAACATAAATAGAAGTCGAGTGGTCAGCCTGTCGTCCACACACACGCACGCACATACAGATTCACACACACATTCCCATACACACACAAGTGCCACACGTACCACACCTCTATTCTCCGAGGCCTTGGAATATTGCCGCGCAATGTCCGCCTAGCGGCGAAGTTGGGACAATGCGGCTCTTGAGTATTCCCAAAAATGCCTCCTTGCTCGACACGAAACGCTTACCATTGGGTAAGGTTGACCAAGGTGGCCAAGGTGACTAAAAAAGGGCAGGGTTGTGTCCCTGACGCCTTGCATAGGCTAAACAGGGAATCTTGTTTGCGCTTGGCTTCAAGCTTGATTTAGAAGACGAGACTTGTGTTCGGAGTGTGTTGCAGGGTGCTATTTCTGGATGGATGACGCAGAAGGGTTACGCGTAGCCAGTTTTTGGTCCCCGAAGATGCATGAATGCATGCATACGTTTGCGTTTGCGTTTGCGAGAGTCCGCATTCCACTCAAAGCTGCCAAAGCTACTTGCGTGGGAAGGATGATGACCGATGGAGGGGGGGAACCAAGAGGTCAACAACAGCTGTAGCTGTGTACCTGGGCCAGCCAGTCCTTTTTTAGGTAAGAGGAATGAATGCAGCTGCTTGCGTCCCAACATGACGCCGGTGGTGGGTTAGCTAGGAGGCCTCAATTGATGCTCGTCAATGGCGCCTTGGATGAGCAGGATTACGCCCCAGGTGGCCATCCGTGTTATACCGACTCTTTTGAGCTTCAGGCCATTCCTATCAAAGCAATGCATGTCTCATGTAGATGTGGCTGTCCTCCACATGCATTTGCGTCCATTTGCAGCAGAACCTCGGGATATGCAGGAATCGAGTTGGGCTTGCAATTGCAAGCACATGTTTTCTGCAAAGACACACACACGCAAAAAAAGAAGAAAAGGTCCAGCCCGTTAAGCAGGCGGGGTTGGTTGGATTTGGACATGTGTTGTTTTCAGGGACCAAATGCCGAAGAAGATCTGGACCCAGGATGCGCGCCTCCATTTGGGAGCTGGCGCTTAGCCCCCCAAGAAGGTCGAGAACGCACATCTCAGGTCGTCAAGGTTCGGAAATGTCGGCAGTGCTCAGCCCGGGTTGGCCTTGGGCGAATCCACACAGGTCGGGGCTGTAGATCGCCCGCGCGAGTGGGGACGTGCCGAGATTCCGGATCTAACACTGGGCTGCCGTGTCGCCATTGGCGAGGCCGGCGCCGCTTAGCCGACCCCTGAATCCATCGGCGACAGGTGGGCCAACGACGGGCCAGGACGATTGGCGCGTACCGGGAGAAGCTTTGTCGCGCGGGGGGAGGGGAGGGGCCAGAAGCGACCCCTCCAGGGAGCCAGAGAGAGCACGGCAGAGAGAGACAGAGGAGGAGGCCTACGCATACAGCACAGGCGGGGTGTGTTCAGGAATGTGCTGCTCCCACAGGGCGGGCCCCAGGGACCGACCGCCACGGGGCCGCATGAATCGCTGGGCCACGGTATGACGTACGAGCATGACGCCAGATCCGGTGGCCCAAAGTCCATTGAAGCTGAAACTAGGTTGACGACTGCTTCTGGACCCGGAGCTAATCGTCGGCGTGGGCGTGGGTGGTGAGAGCAATGAGGGGCTGCGAGGGGTAGCTTCTGGACAGCTATATAACATGCTCCAGCTTTCCCTCTGCCATCGAGCTTCTCATTCTGCATCAAACAATCTCAACCATACATCTTCTTCTTTCATCTTTCTATCCCACCACCAATCCATCAAAATGTTCGGATTCGGTACGCTTCCCTCTTCCATGCTCTGCCACCTCTCCCCCCACTCCATCGACCCAAGTATACATACATGCTGACACCTCACGCAGACGAGGGCCGCCAGAACCGCGACGAGGTCTACAACAATGACAACCACCACGAGGGCAAGCTGTCCCACGAGCTTCTCGGTGGTGCTGCTGCCTTTGAGGCCATGAAGCTCTTCGAGGACAAGCAGCGCAAGGAGGGTAAGTCAAAAGCTTTATCTCTGCCCCATGCTTTGCCGATTCTTTTTTTTTTTTTTTTTTTTTTTGCTGACACGATTTCGTCTTGTAGGCAAGCCCGTCGAGCACGCCTTCGCCAAGGAGTTCATCGCCGGCATCGCTGGCACCCAGGTCGACAGGCTCATCGAGACCAAGGGCCTCGACTTCATCGACGCCCAGAAGGCCAAGCACCACGCCAAGCAGCAGGCCGAGCACTTCTACGAGCAGCAGTACGGCCAGTACGACCAGTACAACCCGTGAGTAACAATCCACACAAATATGCTCTCGCTCGTGCGGGGCAAAAGAGTTTGGGTCATGCTGACAAGAGTGAAACAAACAGCAACGAGCAGCCCCGACACCACCACCACGACTACTAGATTATATGAGATACCAAGAGCAATGGACTTGCCTCTAGATACAAGCCACAATGTAAAACCACATCTAGGGTTGATGATGAATTGAAACGAAAATTTTAAGTTTATATTTAACTCAAAAAAACTGGCTTGGTTGCACCAATGCATCTGTGATGTCAAAACGATGAACAAGTGCATGCCGCCGTGCCGATGGTGGCGTCGCTGTGGCCAGGGGTCCCGACGTGACATGGCATGGACGGCTGCTACTCTCCATCAAATATCCCATGTCCCACACATTGCGGCTTGCATAGTGACCTGGTTCCCCTCTGGCGGGATCCAGGGGACCTGTGACGTGAGCTTTGGGTGTGTTCGCCGCATTTCGCCGACGTCTGCGTAAAATCTAGTGTCACGGACGCGCGGAAATGGTTAAGCGCCGCGGGTGTCGTCCCTGCGAAGTGATTCCAGGATGTTTGAGGGCCAATTGGTTCTCATTCCGAAGACGAGTCCTCTTGTTTCTTCACGGCTGCATACTGCATTCTCTTTTTCAGCCAGAAGCTGTCCAAGATGGAATTATCAGCAACCGGGTTTCTACCAATAGGGAAAAAAAGAAAAAAAACAAAGAAAAAGCAAAAAGCAAACTCACATGATGAGCGTGACGATACCAGCCAGTGCCGGTACACCCAAGCCCACACTGACGCCAATGATGGTCGCCTTCGAAACACCCTTGCCTTTCTTGTCCTGACTGCTGGAGCTCTCGCTTCCTTCGTCTCCCGCATCGCCACTTTCCTCTGGGGAAGCGGTGGTGGTTTCGGGAGGGGGGGTGTACGATACCGGGCTGCCGGATGTTGCCAGCAGCTTCTTTGCGCCGTCGCCAAACGGAATGGTGCTCACGACAGTGGTTCGCGTTGCCTGTGGGAAAGTGGCGTCAGACTCGGCAGAGATGACTGTGACGTACGTCTTTGTCGTTGTAAACTTGGTTGTCGTCTGCAAAGACACAGGGCAGTTGACCAATTCCTGGGACATGCAGGCCACGCCAACGTATACCGTTTTACTGCTGATGGTTGTCGTGGTCAGATCGTCGTCGCCCCTGGCGTCTAGTGACTTGGATGCGGCGGTTGTCACTGCTGACGCAGTTGTAGAAGCGCGTCCCTGGATGGCACACGCCTCTGCCAGGGTGGTATAAAAGATGGGAATCTCCGTTGCTGGCACCGGGCCCCAGGTGTGCTCGTCAATCGCAATCGAAGCACCCGCCATGGCTCCGAGGGCCAGCTGGTAAGATTCGACGACTTGAAGCGCGCAATCGCTGTCGTCGTCAAGGGAAGCCGTGACATTGGTGATGAACTGGGCCACGTGAGCGTACACGCCAACTTCAACTCCAACGCTGGCCTCTGTAACTGATAGGCCCCCGATGCTAACATCAGGAGACGCAATTTCAAAACCTACAGTCACGCCAAGCCGCAGAACAGCCTTGAGCACGACGCCGGCACTTTCTATAGTAACTGGCAGAAATTCGAACTGACCACCGTTGCTGTACGCAGTTTTTAGTATAATCAGTTATACAATGGGCATGCTTATACTTACAGCTCTACGTTGGAAAAGTCTTTGGAAAACATGGCAAGGTCCAGAGTAACACCGTCATCTAGCTTGATATGAAACCCGGAGCTTATATCAATCTCTCCATCCACGCTGAGTATCAGGTCAATGGCAAAGAGAACCCCAATCTCAAGGCTGTCACCCACGGAGAAACCTATTATGGACTTTGACGTGTACAAGTTAAGAGTGTAAGTGGCACCGGCGGACAGGACCGTGTCCATGAGCATGTACAGCTCCATGCCGTCGAACCGAAAGTGCAGCTTGCACTCGGGAATCTCTGGGAGGTCCACGTCGAAGCTAAAGTTCATGGGAGGAAAATCAAAGTCCTCGAGGTCGACGCCATCTTGCAGCTTGTCCACCACGCCGTCAAAGTAGTCGTCAATGTAGTCGACGACCGCAGTGCCCAGCTGGTCAATCTCGTCTCCGACCTCGGTCGTGAAGTTGGAAAACGCCTGGCTGGCGTTGAAGCTCTCGGCGATGGTGAACCTCGCCGTGGCGTTTCCCTTGACGTAGCACGTCGTGCATGTGATTTGCACCCCGGCCGAGACTGTCGTGTTGCCCTTTTTGGTCTCCACATCCGCCTCCCTAGTTCAAGTTAGAAGATTGCCGTTTCGAACCAAACCCCCTCGTTCAACGTGTACGCACTCGGTGTAAGTAAACAGCACCGCGTCCTCCCAGCTCGTGTCCAGAGACGCGCTGTTCTCCTGCGCGGTGCTCCTCTCCTCCAGCGTCAGGCCCGAAAGAGCCCGACGAAGAAGCTGCACGGCATCTTCTGTCTTAGACGTTGAGGGCGGCGAGTTGCGGGTCCTCGGGAACGCAGGGCCCGGCGACGAGATTGAAATTCCAGAGACCAGCACAGCCCAGAAGATGCATGCCAGCGCCCAAATGGAAGGATAAGCAGGCGTCATTGTGGAATGCGCAAAGACGCGGGCCGCTCGCTATTTTTGTTGTTTCGGGCCAAGTTGTTCAAGGGGGGCAATTCTGCGTCGCTGGCTTGCAACACAAAAATGACTTGACGAGAAAACTAGAGACAGACAAGTGGGATTTTAACTCAATTTTCTTCTCTACTTCCTTCCTCTAGGCCTAATTTACATTTGGGGGCTAAGCTGGTGATGGATAAGGATCCTCCTGAAGGGGTTTGGGCTTCTGCATGTTGGTCGTGAATGTAACTTAGTTTGAGTGCGGCACAGCAGCCAGGGTGCACGAGGCCGATATGAGGGCCGCAGAGGTTACGCAGGGTATTCTAGATTGTGGTGCGGTTAAAATGCATTTTATTATCATTTTTGGGAAGCCGTGGTGGCATGTATGCGTGTTTTCCATCGTACAGACGTTGGCGGGCGATAGACTACTAAATAGATACACGTTTATTCAAGCTCCGCTTTAGAGTAGGGGTCCCGAACTAACTAGGACGGATGAGACGATGTGGGCCTCACGGCTGGGGAAGGATTCTATGTCACGTCAGGTCCAGGTGCAAGTTACACCTGACGGTGGTCTGCGATGCGACCCGGCAGAGGTTTCGGACCCTTGGTCAGTGACATGCTGGCCGAGTTTCATTTTGAGGCCCGCGGGCCATAGCCTCTCGTCCGGGCTGAGCTACAAGGCCAGGAGCTTGGCGTGCATAGGGAGCAATGAAGCCGGGGTTTTAGAGACCAAAGAAGGATTCTATTCCGTCCATCGGAGCGGTGACCCCACTGCGGGAGGACGCATAGCCCCAATCCATTTGCACTCGAGCCATGGTCGATTTTTTTTCTTTTTTTCAGGTGTGCGCCATGCCTCGACCCGCAGGTGTTCCCGTGCAGAGTTGAAACCAATTGAGCTGCTTCGGACGCAGGGGGAGCATCAGGTGGTTGCAGAGGCGCGTATCTACACAATGTATTCGCCAGAGTGCTGCTATAGAAATCCGATCCAATTGTTGATGAGCCCTAGCAGATAAGTCTTGGGAAAGTCACCTGATTCCATACAGCGGACATTTTTTGCCCCAGATAGAATCGCTAGTCCGGGACCAGGGTGTGGGAGATCATCTACAATCGGGTGCTTTATTTTCATTTCCATCTATGAAATGCCCCAATTCATCCGATTAAGCCTGGATTGTTCCGTGCTTGCCCGCCCATGATTGGCACGGCCAGTCGATCAAATGTGATGCGATGGCGCGGCACGTGCCCGGCTACAACATGTGGCAGTGCTCCAACTCCATTTCTCGGGGATAATCACGTCTCTGGAATGCAAAAACGCATGGCATTTCCTTCAGCCTCGCCTGTGTTGAATCGAGTGGCCAGCCAACCAGCACATGCTCTGCCGATCAGGATCGAAACCCGTGTGCACTAGCGCTATGGCTCGTTCCGGAAGTGCTTGGCCGATCGTTTACTCGTCCAACCCGCAGAAGGAGAGGCGATTGACTCGGAGAACCTTGTTCTGCTTGCGTTGCATGAATCACATTCACAGCCAGCATGAGCAGCATACGTAGACAGATTCCGGAGTTGCTTTCTCTGTGTGGGGGGCAAGGCGGATGGGTTCAACCGCACAGCTACAACCTGGTTGAGAGCAGTTCTTTCGCAAGGCCATCCAGTAAAGGCAAGGGCCAGAAAACAAGCAGCAGCCGCTAAGCTTGGAGATGGTCCGCGCACATCATTAAAGGCCTCTCGACGTCAGCGTTATTCCCTAGCGCACAGGGCCAAAACTGCCAGCGATCCAAGCAAGACAATCCCTCCGAAATTTCCCATCGCACGCAGGGACGAAGACCTCAATATTGGGGCGGGACGTGCCGACCGACGCAGCCAACTGATTGGGCCAGGCCAGTCTGAGCAACAAGAGTCTAAGTTTGGCGCCCGCCACCAGCCCCAGACGACCAACACAGACAGTTACGTCAGGGCGCAACGCCAAGAGACGGCGACGAGAAAAGAGGCATTGCTCCCGATGGCGTTGATCATGTATAAAGAGAAATGGCTGCTCGACAACGCCTGCGCTGCTGCAGATTGCGCTGCCTTCACATCGAGATCGACATCGACATCGTCTTCATCGCCATGGCTTTTGCAACCCTGCTCGCCCTGGCCGTGTATGCTGCCACGGCTTGTGCAGCTCCCACCAAGAAGGATTGTCCCACGGCTGTCATCGACTCGGGCACAATCATCGGGACCACTACGGTGCTCCCATCATCCACCGTCACAGTCAACCAGTATCTCGGAATCCCCTTTGCGGAAAAGCCCGTCCGCTTCAAACCCCCGGAACCCGTGGAATCATGGTCGTCCCCGTACGACGCAACCAAGTACAAGCCGGCGTGCATACAGAAATTCAACGGATCCGAGGACTCAGAACAGCACGAGATGCTGGTCCGGTTTGGGAACACGCCGCCACCACCAGCTGGCGAGAGCGAGGACTGTCTCAACCTGAATGTCTACGCGCCTGCCAAGGCTTCCAAGGGCTCCAAGGCCGTCATGGTATGGATCTACGGCGGAGGTTTCAACTTTGGTTCCAATTCCGTCCCTCTGTACGACGGCTCCAGCTTTGCGGCGAATCAGGACGTTGTGATTGTGACAATGAATTACCGCACAAATGTATTTGGGTTTCCGCAAACATTGGAAATTCCAAATGGCCAGAGGAACTTGGGGTGAGGCAACCCAGACAAATCAATCCAAAAAAAAAATTGACGTCACATCGAGGCTGACCATTGTGAAACAGGCTGCTGGACCAACGCCTCGCCCTGGACTGGGTACAGCGCAATATTGCTGAGTTGGGAGGCGACCCTGACAAGGTCACCATTTTCGGAGAAAGCGCCGGGGCTGCGAGCGTTGACTTCCTCCTCACTGCTCCCCCGGACCCTCTGCCCTTTCGCGCAGCCATTCTGGAATCTGGCCAGGGCAGCTACAACCCCAAAAACGATGATCCGCTTGCGTGGCTGAAGCTAGCTAAACTGTCTGGCTGCCTTACCATCGGAACAAGCGTTATTGATTGCCTCCGCGAGCTGCCCGCCTTAGAGTTGAAGAAGATTGTGGAGGAAAACGGAATCTCCTTTGGCCCAGCACCGGATGGCGGCATCACGGTGGCTGATGATCCCAGCGATGCTCGTCTTGACTCGACCAAGAAGAATCCAATCATTGCTCGCGTTCCCATTCTAGCCGGAGTCAACAACGACGAGGCCAGATATGTCGTACAGACAAACGAGAGCAGCGCATTCGAGTATCTCAAAGAGAATATTCCCGAGCTGGAAAGCCTGGGGTTCATCTTCGATAAGCCCCTCAAGGAGATTCTGGATGAGTACCCGATTGGATCACCGGGGATCGACTCCGAGACGGACCGACTTATTGTGCTACTCACGGAGTACCTGCAGAGCTGCCCAATGTCATGGCTCACACAAGACAGTGCCAACGTGGGCATCGACACCTGGCGATACATTTACAACGCCAGCTTTGTCAACACGGAGTTCTTCCCAGACAGTCGCGCGTACCACGGCTCGGAAATCAAGATGGTGTTTGGCACGTACCCCAAAAAGGGCGCCACCAAGTTCGAGCGCGAAGTGAGCAGGACGATACAGTCGGCTTGGGCCAAGTTCGCCAAGAACCCAACCAAGGGACCTGGCTGGAAGCAGCTGCCTGAGATTGGTGTGTTTGGCGGAGGTGTCAAGGTTGGCATCAGTGACAAGGGCAAGAAGCCGTTTTCAACAATTAAAGCGAGCGTGGTGGACAAGAGGTGTCCAGCCATTAAAGAGGCGTTTGGTTTCAGCTTTACATAGAGTTGGCGGTGATCAATATCTACGACTTAGATGGGTAAGGAGCATTGGTTGAAAAACTGTGTCATTTTCACGTATTAGTATTATAGGTTACAATAATATCAAAGAGGTTCTGAATCTGATAATCTGATCTGCCGGCAGACATGGAAGCATGGTTTGGCTTTGACATGGGCAGTGTCATTGCGCGCCGTGTTAGAGCACACTAAAAGCCGGAAATTACAAACCGAAGTCACCCGCAATAGGCTAAGTAGTTGACTCACAGGAAGCGAGCAAATCACCTCTTAAGCAGGTATCAACCCAGTCATTTCGGCTGACAAACAAAGAGTCATCTCGCATCATCCGCTTAACTCAGCCACGCCACAGGCAGATTCCAAACCCCCAAAGCCACAATGCGACCCCCACCTGCGCGCCACAGGCCACAAGCCACGGCTGCCGGTCTGACTCTTGACCTGGACAGGGAAGTGGAAGGTGCCCCGCCATCCGGAACAAGGCAGCGGGCGGCCCAAATAAAATCTAGTCGACATCACCGGCCTCGTCTGCAGCCTTTGCCATAGCCCTAGACCATTATCCGATAGCTGCTAAACGACGCCGAGGGCACCCATCCCACCACGCCCGTATCGAGGCTTCAGGCCCCAAGGCCCTCTTCTGCAATCCCTCCCCGCACGCCAACCCCAACGACCAGCATCCCAGCCACAGCACCAGCCCTGCATCACCCCGCGATTAAGCTCCCACCACAACCACAATCGACCCCCATCATGGCTCCCGGCGACGACTCGGGACCAACGCCCTCTGAATCCCAGCCCCGCGGCGGCGAAGGCTCCCGCGGCCGTGGCCGTGGACGCGGCAAGGGAAACCAGAACCGACGAGGAGGTGGTGGCCGCCGCGGACGAGGTGGAAATAACAACGCTGCAGAAACGCCAGCCAGCCCCGCCGCCCAGGATGTCGCAGCCCAGGCCTCAAGAGCCCACGCTCTGGCCGCTGGAAAGGAGGTCGCTGCCGACGAAGACGATGCCGAAGTCTGCTTCATTTGCGCAAACCCCGTCGCCCACATCTCAATTGCTCCTTGCAACCACACAACCTGCCACATCTGCGGTCTGCGCATGAGAGCCTTGTATAAGACCAAGGACTGCGCACACTGCCGTGTACGATTTGCACCCCTTCTCGGGTTCCCGTGGTGCTCCCTACTAACACTCACTGTATAGACGCCGGCAGATTTCGTCATCTTCACAGACGACGCTGAGAAGCGATTCGAGGAATACGGCCCCGCTGAAATTACCACCACCGACACCAACATCGGAATCAAGTACACAAACGAAGACATTGTCGGCGACACGGTCCTCCTCCTCCGGTATAACTGTCCAGATCCCTCGTGTGACTTTGCCGGCCTGGGCTGGCCCGACCTGCACCGCCATGTCAAGTCTGTCCATCGCAAGCGCATGTGCGACCTCTGCACCCGCAACAAGAAGGTCTTTACCCACGAGCACGAGCTCTTTGGCGACCGCGAACTCGAGAAGCACATGCGCCACGGCGACGACAAGCCTGGCGCCTCTGACCAAACCGGTTTCAAGGGCCACCCCCTCTGCGGCTTCTGTGGTGAGCGCTTCTACGATGACGACAAGCTGTACGAGCACTGCAGGATGAAGCACGAAAGATGCTTCCTCTGCGACAGGAGAGACTCTAGGAAACCCCACTACTACCAGGACTACAACGCCCTCGAGCTGCACTTCAAGAAGGACCACTATCTGTGCTCCGACCGGGAGTGCATGGAGAAGAAGTTTGTCGTCTTCGAGTCTGAATTGGACTTGCAGGCCCACCAGCTCAGCGAGCACGGCGGAAAGACGACGGGCAGAGACGCCCGAGTTGTCGATATTTCTGGATTCGATTACCGACAGTCGTATCAGAACGAGCGAAGGGGCGGGCGCGAGAACGAGGGGCGTGGCGGTCGAAATAGAGGTCGCGGCCGTGACCCCAACGCAGAGCCAACGCCCGTCAGCTCGGCTCAGCCGCTCCGCAGAGACGAGATCGCTTTCCAGCGTCAGATGGCCATTCACTCTGCTCAATCAGTATCGAACCGCACCTTTGGCGGACAGCTGTCTACTCCCACCCCTGCGCCTGCGCCCGCACCCTCCTCCTCTTCCCAACCCCGAAGCGGGGGAAGCTCCTCGTCAACACCCCGAGCAAGCCAAAATGACCTCAGCGCTGCCACCCAGCAGCTCTCTGTGGCTGACACGGCGAACATGAGCCCCGAGGAGCGGGCACGTCTGGTGCGCCATAACTCGGTCATTGAGCGTGCTTCAAACCTCCTCGGAAACGATGCTCAGAAATTAAACACCTTCCGTGGTCACATCTCGTCATACCGGCAAGGCGGTTTCACGGCCCCTCAACTCATCGATGCATTCTTCACCCTGTTTGCGGATGTCTCCTCCAACGCGCTGGGCACCCTTGTCCGCGAGGTTGCTGACCTCTTTGAGGACAAGAAGAAGGCCGATGACCTGCGCAAGGCTTGGCAGGACTGGCGAGCCATCAACGAGGACTACCCCAGTCTTCCCGGCCTCAGTGGCATGCAGGGCGCCACGTCAAGCTCAAGCGGCTGGGCCAGCGCTGCCACGGCCAACCCTGCCTTACCAAATGCAGCTCCCTCTCAGAAGCACTCCAACCGAGTTCTGAAGCTCAAGAACAGCACCCGGTTGGGCCCAGCGCCTGTCTCACCACAGGTCAACGCCAATTGGGGCGCTGCTCCCGCCCGTAAGCTGCCAACCGCATCTGCGGCCGCATTCCCCTCTCTTCCTTCTGCCAGTCCCTCCAATGCCTCGTCATCAAAGGCCGGCCCCTCGTCTGGCCCATCCTGGAACACAGGATCTGCCGCTCAGACACAACAGTCGGCGCCTCTCAACAACCGACCACGCAACAACAAGAGCGGCGAGGACGCATTCCCCGCTCTCCCCGCGGCCCCCAAGCCTCAGACCACAATCTTTGGCTACGGAAACGGTCGTCCCGTGCGTCGTGACTACGGTGCTCGAGAAACCGGCTTCCAATGGGGCGGCGGCTCATCAGCCGAAGCTGCCGAGGAGCCCGCCGAAGAGGCCGAGGATGGAGCTGGAAAGGGAAAGAAGGGTAAGAAGAACAAGAAACAGGTCTTGGTTCAGTGGGGATGAAAAAAAAAAAAAAAAACAGGAAATTGATTTCCGTCTGGTTCTTTTTGTAGCGGGGAATATGTCAAAGTCCGACAGATTTGTTAATTAAGGACCAATTTAGCACGATGTTTTGCGGAAGCGGACAGAGGGAGCAAAAAAGCGAGGCGAACCGGAATGTGGAAAGCCCAATAGCGGGCGTTGTAGCGAGACATTGATGTTGAGTTGAGACGATGAACAGAATACAACGAATGGGTACGACCCATCTTTTTTACCCATTTAGCCAGTTCCCTTGTAAACAGACTAGTTCAACTTCTAGAAGGAAATTGAAACGCACCTGGTGAAGTGAGATAAGCTTATTCGGTCCCAGTGAATCACAACGTAAAACTTCTGTAAATGAGGCATCTCGATAGGTATTCCTGCTGTGCAAACAAAGGCAGACACTATAAATCAACACAGCACACATCTTGCATAGGCTCTGGAACTTTGTTCATGCAGGAAACCATCAAACACTTTTATATTTATCCAACACTCTCCTAATGCCAATCCTATCCAATTTGTCCGTCCATTCCCGGTCATGAATCATGCACGAGATCATTCCAACTTGCGTCCTTCACAGGGCCGCAGGTTCGTAGTACTCTCTGAATCGGTCCGTCTCCTCCCACTGCACATTGTACACCACATTCCAGCACGTCAGCAACAGCATGGGGAAGCGGACCGTCCAGAAGGCAAGATAACCTTCCGGCAGAGGACCCACGCTGCGCTTCAGGTTGTCTGGCATGTCCTCATAGTGATTCTTCTTGTTGCGCAAAGCTCGCAGCAGGTCCAACAGCTTAGAGCCAGTGTACTTTCGCTGCTTGCCCAAAGAATCAACAAAGTCTCGAGGCAAATGCTTCAAGAAGTCGCCTCCAGTCACTTCAGGAGCGAATCTCTCAAGCTCGGCTAACGCCGAAGAGGGGGGATCGCGAGGTTCCTTTTCGAAATGATCCGACACGTCACATAGGAAAGCTAACCTCTTCTTGGCGGACCAGAAGAAGGGGTGTGACATGACTTCTCTAGCGTTAGGTCGCTTCTTGGGATCCGCTTCAATCATTTGCGCGATGAGATCCTCGGCCTCATAGGCAAAGTCGCCGAGCGCGTCAAGGGGCCGCAGGTTGTATTTGCCCTTGCGGATATTGACTTCCCTCATGTACCTGTCACCGCAGTCGAACGGGTGAGAACCATTGGTCAAGACGTAAAAGAAGACCAATCCAAGCGAGAAAATATCAATGGCCCGTGTTGCCCGGCGGTTGTGGAGCATGTTGTCCGACACCAGAACCGAGTTGGAGCCACTCTGGGTGCTCACGTCCATTGTTCCAGTTTCACGAGCATCGTCATCGAGCAGAAGCTCGGGAGCACGCCAGCCCGACGTACCCGCTGCACGTCCGGTAGTCGCACCAAATGACGACTGACCTCCTTCAAGCTTCTTGCAAAGACCAAAATCAGAGACAAGGAGTCGTGGCCGGCCGTCCTTGCCCATGTTGACCAGAATGTTCTGGGGTTTGAGATCCCGATGAACTATCCGGAGCGCATGGAGGTGACTGATGCCATTGGTGATTTGGTACAACACACTCGGAAGATCTTGCTTTCCAGCGTTGGCGAGCTCCCTGAAGAAATGCGGCTTCTCAACGACATCAGCCAACGAAGCCGCGCAACGTTCCAGGGCGATGTAGAGGAATCCGTCCCGCATTTGCTGGGAATAGTAACGAATGACTATTAATGTTAGTGGAAATGTTTGGGCGAAAATAGCTTGACATTCTTACCATTTGGATGATCGTCACTTTCCCTAAGAAGCCTTGTCTCTTGGGATGCAATGTCATAGAATTGAATCAACATGCGCTTGACAGCAACCTCGCGGCCGTCAAACTTGCCAGCAAACACCAAGGTTCCGTTACTACCTGTTCCAAGTTGCTCATCGGTGTTGACTTCAATATTGCCCATACGAATAATAGAACCTGTGACGGACGACATGTCGTTGGCGACCGTCATGACATCAGGCTCTAGGCTTGGGCGGTCACCCAGCTTCTTGGCATTGTTCACAGCTTCCTCGACTGTCTGGTTAGTGTCATCATCCCGAGACTGCGATCCTTCACGGGGACGTCCCTTGCGGTGCTTGACGCCTCCACGGCGGCCTCTGTGGGCCTTCTTTTTCTTCTCGGGTGGAGGAGGCTGAGCATCGTTAAGTGCATCAGCAGAGACTGGGGCTGCAGATGGAGCCTTGGCAGGAACCTCGTCTGGTCCCTTGGGATTCGCCTCTCTGCTCACAGTTTCGACCCCTTCCTTGGTTTCAGGCTGTTCCTTTTCAGCGGGGGCTGTTTCTGGTGTCTCTGAAGAAGCAGGAACGGGGTCCCCAATCTTCTTCTCAATCTTCTTTTCTCCAGCGAGACGCTCAGCTACCGGGTCCACAGAGTCCGACTCCTTGTCGCTCTGATCGTCCTCAATCAGCTGAGGGTCAGGCCTAGAAGCGAGATAGTACTGAAGTTGATTGATGAAACCCTTGGTTCTAAACCTGTGGTATGATCGTCGGAGTTTCTTCTCGTTGTAGAACAAGGCAACGAAGAACAGGATAATGAGAATGGGGTTGCTGACAAAATCGACAACGCTCTGTGCCGCGCTTTGGGGGAGCAGCTTGACCTTGGTGATGATGGTAGGCTCATCAGGAAGATCAACTACGCTGGGCACATTGGAATCGTTCTCACTCTCTTCGTATGGATCATACTGGCCAAAATGGTCGTAATCATCCATGGCGCCAGCAGGGAGGGTGGGCGGCTTGCTGAAGCTGCCTCGGAAGTTCTCAAGGAAGTGTGTTCCAACCAGTGCCTTTGACAGTTTCTCAGGATTGATGGTATCCCAAGCAGGAGCGATGTCCCACCAGTCAGGTCGAGAGATCTGAGCAATCGGGGCATTGATGATGAGGGGATATGATCGGCCCGACATGGCATACCAACTTCCAGACCGAGTCTGGTTTAAGAAGATGCTGTTGCTTCGCATGCGAGCAATTGTTTCATCCTGGGATGGCATTGGGGGCTGAGGAAGAACAACTAGGTTCGGGTTGCTCTCCGAGGTAGCATCCCACGGTCTGCAAACATCGAAAACGCGAGCTACCGGGGTTGCAAAGTTCTCACTAAAGAGAGGCTCAGCTTTTTCGGAGCGGGCATAGTCAAAGGCGTATACTTTGCCGTCATGCTGACTGGTAATGTATCGGCTATCAAGGGAGGAGTGGTGTTGCTGCCAAAGGTCATTGTCGAAATTATTGGGGCTCCACTCAGAATATTTTAGAGTTGCGATCGGCACACCATCAAGCCGTTGGATGCCGACAGTGTATTCGGTCCTTCCAAGAGTGATGGTGCCCGTGGAACTACACTCTTCGTTGTCCATGTCGTACAGAGTGGTGGGTCGAAGACAGCTCTCGGCCTCGTTAACGTGGGACCCGCCAGAGCCAAACCATTTGATAACTCGGCCAGTGGCCGCATCGAGCGTGATCATGGTTGTTTTCTTGTCACCCGTGTAGACGACGCCGGTGTCGTCGCGTGCGAGGGGTGCCAATTCTTCGACAATCTTTTTCATGGTGTAGCCAGTCCAGGCTAGGCCGGTGCTTGAGTCGGGGATCCAGACGTAGATTCCGCCTTCGCGGTTGGGCTCGACAGCCCAGATATAGTGATCGATCGGGTTGTAGTCGTCGTCGAGGATGGAATGCTTGGAACGATGGTGCTTGGTCTCGATCATGGGTTGATCGACCTCAAGGTGCCAGCGTTCCTTTCCAGTCCGTCGGTCGCTGGCATACAGATCTCCATCGACGGTCGCCAGAAGAACAAAGTCTTCTACTTCCCAGTCCTCCAGACTCCGCGCAGTTTGCGGCGAGGACAGCCCAGAAGCGGGGATGCTGCTGGGCCGTTGATGTCGTGAAGGGTTTGGTGCTCGGACGGACTGAGCCGGAGCCAAAGTCGCGAGGGCGCTCGCATCGTTAGGGATGATGGGGATTTCGGGTTCATTCTTTCGGTTCTTGCGGTTGATGGTGGGCTGCCTCTGCTGAAAGTTGCGCTGCTTCAGCGAGGCGGCCCTCTTGATGTTCTGGATGGTCTCGCGGGAGCCCCCAGCGACATCGGCAGGAGTAGCGGCCCATTGGTGGACGATGGCATCGTCAGAGAGCTGCTGGCTGCTACCCCTGGCTTGTTGAACGTGTGGAACGTGTGCCTCGGCGGCGGGTCGGTGCTGCTGCTGAGCGTCGACAAGCTGAATCCATGGCAGGAGGATGATGGCAAAGGCGAGAAGGAGCTTTTGTTGCTGGGAGGGCCGACGTCCCTCGCCCGGAGGTCGTCGTAGCATGTCGGGGTTGGAAGCGAGTTCGCCGGACGATTACATGGAACCCGCGACCAAGTTGAGTTTTGGCTGGTTTATGGCAGCGGCCGTAGTGAGGCAGCGGCGGCCATGCCAGGAGGGATCGAGGATTTGAGATACGGCGTAGTCGGCGCTTGCTGTTGTGGGATGCAAGATGAAGTCACACCACGAGCTGGCCAGGAGAAGAAAAAACGGATACTGCGGAGCGTATGGAGCGTATGGACGGAGAGTCGGAGTGAGAGTGGGGAGGGAGTGGCGGTGGGTGGGCGTAGGTTGTGGTAGCGGCGGGACAGCCGTTGGTTGATGAAGAAAGGTCGACAGCGGCGATGGTGAATGAGCGAAGTGATGAAGAGAAGGAGTCGTCGATATGTCGAAAGGTTTTAATTGAAGCGGGGAATTGTGCACAGGCTCTCAAACTGGGCAGGCGATGGGTTGGAATGGGAATGGATGGAACGGAAGGGCAGGAGGGATGGACGCGGTTTGGCATGGGCAGGGAGACGGGTTGGTCCTTCCTTCTTGTGCCCTGCGCCCTGCCCTGCTGCGTGCGAAACGAGTGAGTTCAGGTGCGAGAACGAGTGTGCCTCCCCTCGGAGCATCAGGCTCAGGCCCGGGTTCGAACTGTGCTGACACTGGGCTTGGCGGCAAAGGCACACACAGCACACAGGTAGGTAGGTAGGTGTTGGCGCTGCGGGCGTGGGCGTGGGCACTGGCTGTTGGCACCACACACTTGGCTTTCACACTGGGCACATTGCCGCTGATTGTGGGATGGGATGGGATGTGCGTTGCGTACCCGTAGCTCGCAGCACGCTCGGCACTCCACGCTTCATCCCTCCCGCCCACGGTGGAACTGGGAGCATGGAGCATGGAGATGGAGCATGGACAACGACGGTGGCGGGGCACGGACCCAATAGAAAAGAAAGGAGGGGGAGATGGCTGGCCGGCAGTGTGGTTGGCTGGCAAATTGGTTGGATGGCTGTGCTGACGCGCACTCCCGTACACTGTGCATGTCGGCGGATGATTGACACCGTGTGCGGGCGCGAGAGAACGATGGCGAGTGCGAAGGAAGGGGTGAGCGAGCAGCGTGAGAGTGAGAGTGACGGCGGCGGGTTGTGCTTGGTCAGATCACGACATTGTCTCGTCTAATGCTTTGTCTCGGCTTGACTAAGCCCGCGATAACGCAGCGTCAGAACCTACCCGGCGATTTGCTTTGCCCCGGGCCTGCGAGATGCTGCCATCAACCCGAGATGGCCCACGCAGAGTTTCGGTGCGCGCATCTCGCGGCGTGTTCGTCAGCGGCGCGCACCACACAGCTACGCCGGTGTGCAGCGCAGTCGCAGGTCTACGTTTACAGTGCTGAGCGGTAGTAGCAGGTTCAGCGATGATCAGACATTAGACATCGACATGGTGGAGGGGCAGGGAGGGGCAGCAAGGGGCCCAACACACTCAACACCACCTGTCTCTGCGGGCCTGGAACATGCTCCTCAACACTGGGCCTGGTTGGCCAGCGCCTTGTCCCTTGCGCGCGGCGGTTTCAAGACGCTGTAGGCGATCGACACTGTGCGATTCTCGCTCGCTTGTTTGCGTTGCTGATCCCGCTCCTTCTCGCTCCTTCGGTAAGCTTTCACACGGCATCGCCCTGGGTTTTGGCGCGCATGCTTGGTCGTATCCCAAAGAGTCAAAAAAACGGCCGGACCATTCAGTCCCGGTGGTGGCGCGCACCGTGCTGTACGAGGCTTGTAAAATGTACCTGCCAAAACCTGTGCTTTTTTTTTCTCCTGATTTTGTGGGCGTCGCTTCGCCTGATCCCCATGGCCCGTGCGCACAGCTCCTTCCCGTCCCTCCTTCTCAACGGCCTGGCCCGCTCGTGTCGGCCGCCAGCACTGCGAACCAATGCTTCTGAGGATACCGTAGCATCTGACCTCCCAAATATGCGCATCGCCTGCATTGCAGCGTGGTGACGTAGAAGAAGCAATACATATATCATTTTTCTGACCGGTAGGTGACAAAACATGGGGCTTGACTTGGTGCCTAATATGTCTTTCTTTTTTACCAACGCGCAACGTGTCAACCCCGGGGTCCCCTGCTGACACTGAATCTCGCCTGGGGCCCCTGATGCGCCCAGATTTCCAGTTGGACGGATCAATAAAGTGCGAATCGATCATCTTACGTGCAGCCATGGCCATGCCCTGGATTCCCTGAGTCACTGAGTTGTTGTTTTTTCTTCGAGGGAGACGCGAGCCGATTGCAAATGTGTCTCAAATTGCATTCCGCCTTGGCATCCATATTGGAACAATATCGCAGCCTCGGTCCAGCTTCCGAAGCCATGTGCGTTTCACGGCTCGGGTCAGTCGTACCACACAGGCAGGTGAACGATAATACATCACCCATGTCACAGTGCCGTCACGACCCCAGGCGTAACCGGTTTTAAAGTGGTCGAGCCACCGGCATGTGCAATCTCGTTTCGACTCGCTACGCAAAATAGAGGGGAAGCATTCGCGTCCGGAATCGCTAAAAAAAGAACCTGGAAGAATATATGATGTGCATGCCGAGATTTAGCGCTGCCGACAATTATTCCGATTTTAATAAGCCCGTTGTAAATCGTGTTGCCTGACGACCACGGATAAAGTATCCAGGGCTCGTTCAAACACTTAAATGTGAAGAACAAATTTATCGCCAATTTCTTTCGCGGGTCCGGTAGAAACATGCGTAGCAATAATTAATTTTGATTAACGGTAAAGGATGATCGTGGTTGCTTGGCTTGCACCTTAATCTGTGGTCATGGATGAATTGGATCGATCAACATATTTGGAGGCCAAGTTAAAATCTGCGCAAACCAGACATTGTGACAGAAACTCAACAGAATATTTGATGGGTGGTACCATTCAACATGATCAAAAGGCTGAGACAATGCCGACGAGTTGCGAGTAAAGACAAATTGGGTATAGTTGCACCCTGGTTCAAGTTGGAGAATGGCAATCACCGCAAAACAATTCCTGATCATAATGTTGACAACGGAGAGAAAATGACAAGCAACAAGCATTATGGGAATTAATTGGTATCATCTATCATTACATATGTATAAAAAAATCTATTTATGCAGTATATTATGCGAAAGAAATATTAGACCCGACACAACCGACCCGTCTGTAGGGTAAGCCAGCTGCCAAGCGTCTCCAGAAGCTTCTCATATCGCAGCCCATCCAGAACGCTGCTCATATCAGTAATGTGCCAATCTTCGCTGCCGACGGCAGTTGGGGCATAAAACACGCCATAGGGATCGAGCTTCTTCTTGAGCGCGTACAGTCGCTTGTAGTTGTCGGCGCCAAAAAAGGATGCCCCAAAGTTGGGCTCCATCACGTCACCCTCATTGCCGTAGCCACCGGAGTCTGGCGTCACTGCACGAAGACGCTCCATCCAGTCGTTGGTGATCTTCTTGTTGGTGGCGAGGATCTCCTGGGGAGTGTTGGCGGTGACGTTCCAGCCAGAGCCGACAATAGCGAACATGGACACGTCTCGCCAGGCGGGGTTCAGGCTGCTGGCAGGAACACCGTCGGGAGCAGCGCCGTTGATGTTGTAAGAGATGAGAACAGAACCCTCCTCGATGATGCCCTGGATGGTATCAAAGGTTTTCTCCCGCAGCTCAACGTCGTCCCAGTTCTTGCGGGGGATGAGGCGCGAGGCGGTTCGGACAGCTGATGCACCGACCGACTCGGCGGGGAAGTGGTTCTTCCACGTGTCGTAGAAGTTGTCGTGGGTAAAGAACTTGGGCTGGACGGCGAAGCCCATAGCAGCCCACTCCTTGAGGAGAGGGTTCACCATGGCCTTGAAATCAGACAGCTCCATGCCGGGGACAAGCCAGGGAAGCATGTTCCAGGTGTAGGCACCGTTGCCAGCGCTGAACAGAGTCGAGTAGCCGTAGGTGTGGTTGTCGTTGTACTCGGGGAACTTGGCCCAGTAGGTTCGCATGCCCTTCCAGAAAACCTCCTTGGAGACGTTGGCTTCGGCCGTGGCCAAGGTCCAGGTCACACCAGAAAATGTCATCTTGGGCCACACACGAACGGTGATGGAGATGACGACGCCAAAGGCAGCTAGATAATCGGTTAGCACAGATGAGGCGTGAAGTATCCAAAAGACTTACCACCACCGCCGCCGCGGACAGCCCAAAAGATTTCAGAGTTTTGCTGCTCATCAGCGGTGATGAATCGACCGTCAGGAGTCACAATCTCAACGCTCAAGACCTGGTCAGATCCCAGACCGGCAATAGGAGTCAAGGGCGAATGACCACCCATGGTCGTGTAGCCACCAACAACACCCACAGTCTACATAGTACGAATGGTTAGCCTTGACAAACGATGCCTTTAGGTTGTTCGACTCACTCTGCACTCGCCTCCGACGGCAGTGTATCCATGCTTGTTAGCAGCCTCATACAGCTCGACGACCTGAATACCGGCGCCGATCTTGAAAGCAGGGCCGCTGTAGTTACCAGCAGACTTATAGTTCTCAAAGAACTGGACCTGCTTGAGGTGATGGGTCCAGATGTTCAAGGCACCGGCACCGGTGGACTTGCCAAGGAAATCATGGCCAGTGTTGCGAATCACGACACGCACGTTCTGGTTGCGGGCAAAGTTGACGGCAAGCTGGACCTGAGCGGCGTTGGTGGCATTGACGGAGTAAGGGGGAACACCGCCAAGCTTGCACTCGGCGCCCTCTGTTCCTGCATCCTGGGGTAGACAGGAGTTTCCTTCAAAGAGAGGATACATGAGGGCTGTAGGATCCTCATCACTAGTGCGTGATGCGTTAATACGAAACCTGGTCGGCATGGATGGGCAAGTGGTCGACTTACAAAGTATCGGAATTGGTCCAGTTGCCGAGAATTCTGGCACACTTAGCTGCATCATAGTACTCCCCCTTGTAGCAGGCGGCACCAAAAGGGATCGTCTTGATGAGGGCTCCCCCCGTCAGCAGGTTGAGGGCTTCCCATCTGTCCTCGCTGGGCCATGTGCTGTCACCGGGGAGAACCTTGCAGGACTGAGCACTGGCATTGGAGTACAGGCCGCTATCAAACTTGAACAGGTCAATGTTTGAGAGCCTCAAGGTGGTGAGGTTTGCCAAGACATGGTCGGTAAGCTTAAAGTTATCACCGCAAGCTTCTCGAGCGGGAGCAACCGTTCCCTCGTTCGCAGCTAGGACTCTTCGGTCAGTATAGGAGCGACACCTAGTGCATCATCACGGGCAGTAGCTGAAACTGGACCATGTTCGCTTACCGATTGACTGGCCATTGATATTGATTGTTAGTGCACTGGCAAGGCTGGCGGCCGAGGCAGCCAGCACAACACCACGAGCAAGAATGGCCATGTTGACAATCTTGCCAATTAGGGTAGTCTGGATGAGGGGGTTTGAGAAGGGAAACACTGGAATATTTACTAGCCAGGCGGCGTTTGGTATTATATGTGGGCTATTCTAACGGCGCAAACGTGGGCCTAATTCCCCGAAACCTCCAGCCCCCGAGGGAACTTGGCGACGGGCCTGCTTGTTGTCCAGCTGAGAATAGGAACGGCCAACTCGGTCTAAATGGCATCCACGCCCCTGACGGACCCCCAGTTGCCACTCGGTTGGCAGGCTCCACGGCTTCCATCGTCCCACAGAACAATCTTCTATTTAAGCATTGCCAGGCAAAGTGCGCCTGGCTTATGCGAGCTGAGTGCCCACTAGCCAGACGGACGGGAGAGTAGGGTTCCTTTGCAAGGTAAAGATCAGCATCATCCATGGAGGCCAAGTTGACGGTAACCACATTGGGGAACCGGGAATGATGAGATGCGCTCTGGAAGGCGCAATTGGTGAACCCATCCACGCCGGCTGTCGCTGATCCTTGGGAAAGGGTCGACTAATGCATGCAACGAAATCGCCTGACAACGCGAGACAAAAGAGCATAGCCCCGATGCGAAGTCGCGTTTTGTCGACACGGGGAACCCGGTGACGACATTCGCATCTCAAAAGGACACCCCCCGGCAAGTGATCAGCGTACCATGTGCGCTAGCCTTGGCATTACATGAGCGTCGCTTTGCCGAAGCCGCACAAGAGCCAACAAGAGGGGCTGAATTGTTTCACAACGCGGTCCACAAGTGGCTCCTCCAAGATCAGATTCGAGATTGACGAGTGTGGTCCTCGTAACGCGAAAAACCAGGGGACATAAGAAAGGATGAGACGGACGCGCGCACATGTCTCGCACACGCACAGGAAGTAGCTAAACAATGTTTCGGGATGTGAGCAACAGTTGGAAATTACAAGAACGGATGAAGAAGGGCCAACGCCTTTTGTGGCTGGGTTGGTTGGCTAGATAATCGCCGACAAAGTTTGGGCGGGTGAAGAATAAGTCCCGACCTCCATGTGGGCTTGACATCGCAATCATTTCCACGATGGGAATATTATCGACCAAAGAACTGGGGAAATTAAACAAAGAATCGAGTCTATGTCTGTAATCCCTTGGTGACTAAGTCGAAGGCGGCCTAACCAAGGAAGCCGTGGAATGCGCCAGCAACCCTGGTTGGCGGCGGAACTCTGTCAAGATTTACCTTTGAGCTGTCTCGACTAGCGCTACGGGGCCGTCAAGGGTCAGGGCTTAAAGTTGAAGAAGCAACTGGGGCCCGCTGGGTAAGCGGCGAGCCGTTGAAGGATTGTATCCCTAGTGACTCAAGGCTTTCTTTAATCTAGGTCTGGGCGATCTCTGTATAGAATCGGCGATAGAGTTATTACTTGACAAGACGACCAGTATATTCGGTTCAGGAGGGAACAGAATTTCCCAGAGTGGCTCTTCGTATAGTGAAACGGCATTGCGGGAAAGTTAAACAGCGAGATAACAATGCTTCTGTAGAAGATTGGACGATGGATGGATCAAGCCGCAGCAGCGCAACGCATGTGCCCCCTTCCCCTCCCCCAGGATACTGATCCGTGTGTGAGAATGGCTGTTGCATCACGCGCACATCAGCAAAAGGTCCCTTGGAGAAGCCGCAGTGTGGTGTGTGCGGCATATTGCAGCTGACCCGAGCTTCCACGCTAGAAGCATATTGCGGAGCGGAACCCGAGAGACATTGTCTCACAGGACCCGAATCCTTCCCTCCCTCGTGCTGCCGAAAGGGTTGATTGGATGGCGTGTTAACTAACGGCCTCGCCCGTTGCAGCCATTCGATGAGGTGGCAGTGGCCAGCCGGTCTCAGATAGACGAAGCCAAGTTGAGACGCATTCTAGAAGCGCGGACACGTCCCGGATGTAGCAGTCGAGCGACGGGCGCTCGCCCAAGTGTCAAATTAGGGCAAACCCCTCATCGGTGACGCGTGATGTGTAATTTCAGCTAGGAATATAAAAAGGCAAGGCCACATCAGATCCACGTGGGGGAGTTTGGGTCGGTGATCATCATTCAAAGACGAGCCTCAGTGGCCCATCCATCCTGCCAAGAGCAAAAGCCCACGCCCGCATACGAAACCCCGGCCGCCTCGCCTTCCTAGCAGCGCATGGAAATGCCCGGAGAGAAATTAACCGTCTTATACGCCCCCAGGGTGCGCTGGCATAACGTGTTGATCACTGCCGAAACCGTGAGCACTTCGCTGCCCATCTGGAGTGCGAAGGTGTCGTCCTAGCTTCGCAGCCTCAAAACCTTGTCCCTGAAGAACCCCAGCACCTCTGAAAACCTGCTCGTGGTTTCCCAATCACAGCATCCAGAGGCGTACCCATCCACCCCTCCCGACGTGGAAGAAGGTTTGTTCGTGCCACATGCCACGGATTAGCTCGACTCCCGTATACGTAGGCGTTCATCTCAGTGCCCAGGTAAATAGATTGCATCTACAGTAGGTGACTGCTAGTTCCATGTTATGCACTATAGGCGTGACGAGAAGAAATCAGCCTAGGATGGGCATGCTGCCAAGGCCAGCTTCCGAGTGGGAATGGGCCCTCGTTCGACGTTGTGGTCCTGATGGCTCTTCCTACCTAGACTGTACAACTATCGAGACGTTCCCCCGAATTTTTCGTTCCTCCCCCACAATCTATCTCTTGGAGGTCAGTCGTCCCTCGGTGGCCTTCGCCCTCGATGGAGATGGAGTCACTTCTCGTGCCTCGGTGGCCGCACCATGAGGATGTGACCAAACTAGAAACAAACCCACGCCAAATGGCAGTGGTTGTTCTTGTCTTTCTTTTTCCAGTTCTTTCCTTGGTGATTTTTACATTGCGCGCCTATGGCAGAATCAGAACGAGCCAGTGGGGGATCGGTGAGTACAATTTCCGTCATGTAACCCACGGAGTCCAAGCTGATCGATGATAATGACAGACGATTACCTATGTGGGTTTGCAACGGTACGTGAGAACCGGGCTGATGTATCACACTTCGAGCATGTCTAACAATATTTAGATCTTGGCGTTGGTGATGATGGTACCAACATACATGTGTACGTTTCATATATTGAGCCTTTGGCTCCTTGGCGTGGTGTCACTCGTTGCCGAACTAACACTCCACAAGATGTCAAACTAGCATATGTCGGATTCCACAATGTCGATGTTCCTCAACCATACGATGCAACTCCGGGGCTATGGTGGTTCTTTTTTGCACAGATGGTCTACAACCCCATTCTGGCATTCGTCAAGGCGTCCGTTCTGGTGTTTCTTCTACGACTCGGTGGACAGAAGGAGAAGGTCAGATGGTGCATTCACGCTCTCAACATCTTCAATGCCGCTCACGCTGTCGCCGTCTTCTTTGTCGCCCTACTTCAGTGCTTGCCCATCAAAGCAAACTGGGACATGGAAGTCAGAGCCAATGCGAGGTGTATCCACAAGGAGTTTCACGTCATTGCAAGTTTTCTCGTCATCTTGACCGATTTCCTAGTTCTTGCTATTCCATTTTGGATCTTCCTGGGTTTAAAAATGCCAACTGGAAGTAAGGTGACCCTGATTGGTGTCTTTATGGTTGGCCTAGTGTAAGGTTCATTCTGATCTAGTGCCATTGCCATCTGCTAACCGCTCTTGATGATTAGAGTCATTGTCGTCTCCCTTGTCCGACTCGTCGAAATCATGAAAATATATTACGCTCCTGGAGGAGCCGATGATTTCCACTACTCCATCACCATCGTTTACTCGACCATTGAAGTAAACCTGGCCATTATTTCAGCATCGGTTCCCGCTCTTCGTTATCTTGTTCGAAGCTGGCTACCCGGCCTCTTCGGAAGCTCTGCCAAGGTGAAATACGACACCGAAAATCTCTACTACGGTAGTACCGTCCGGTCGGGACCTCGACCGACCGAAGGAATAGGACTAAAAGATGTCCGAGGAGCGCGCCACCATACCGAGATCCGCAGCGACTCTCCGACCGGATCAGAGGAGGAAATAATGACATACAACGGAATCATCCGAACCATGGATATCAGCCAGACGTATACCAGCGCTAGCCGAGCATCCACCCTCAATATAATGGCCGAGACGGTGTCAAAGAAGAGCATGTGAACGAAGCGTCAGAGTTCGGAATTGGGTTTTGGGCGAGGAGTACGGTTCTGAGTTTGAATTGGGCCGTGGTTTCGTTTTATCAGTTGGTAATTTCGTGCTTATACCCGGGGCACGCATGATCCATTGGGAACAAGCTCAATGGTCCATCGCTCTCTTTCTCTACCCAGAATGCTGGGTTAGCCACACCTTTTGTGTACTACTATGTAGATTCCCTATCATGACTAGAGAGACGGCCGGATTACATCATCACAGCACAATCGCGCAGCACAATATCATCTTTTTTGTATTTGAAATCTCGTTGAAGATTTAATCGCTTTGTTTTGTTTTCTTAGTCACTACACACTACACACTGGAGGTATCGCACATGTAATGAATTGCGCACGAATAAATAATCACTCAGGTTCAACTCTCGAAACAGATGATTTACGCATTCCGCGGAATATTCGTACGGGCACTAACGTTTCAAGAGGATTAGACCCGCACTTTTGTTTCTCGCAACGGGGCACTTCGGTGGAGCGTATAAGCCGCCTCCACACCGCAGTCCACCACATACGACCATACCCACCAGAAAATACGGGATCCCGTCCGCTCTCCCATAGTCAAGCTAGTGAGGGGCGGATTAGTAGTTGAGTCGGTGACGATCAGCGAATCCCCGCTGTTGTATGTTTTTGCTCCGGGCTGGTGTTGGTCTGGACTTGTCTTTTTGTTGTGAGGGCTAGGATCTGAGGTGGTGGGGGATTTGGGTGACTTGACAATATTTTGTCAATTAATCATGCATAAAATCGTCTCCAACCCAAATCTCTTGATATTTCTACATTAAATCACCACAAAAGTAACCGCAAGAATGGGAAATAACGTCTAAAAGGCTGGTTATTGACTTGGCCAAGAAACCTGCAAAAATGAATGCTACCCTATAGATGATGTGGTTAATGCACGACTATGCGAAGCTGGTGATTTTTACCTCTCCTTAGCATCAATGTGCAGAGTTCATCAACGACAGCCAGTGAAGAATAGGGCGTATTTTTTTTGTGAGTCAGGGTTGGCACATAACTATGTTAATAGTAGAATTGGCGCGTCCCTGATGAGCGCGTCTCAACAACGCTTGACCCCAGCCCCTTGTCCTACAGCATAACCGCCAGAGTTGAATTAGATTCTTCACTTATGAATTATCGATTACTAAAAAAAAAAAAAAACTTAATAAACAACTTCGAATAATTACGTGTCGCGTGCGAGAGCTTGAGTGAAGCCATACACTTAGTGGCTCGCTGCTGATGTGTTTTGGGGTTTGCCCGACAAAAATCTTTGCGTCTAATTACGATTTACGATACGCGCTTATATTTGCATATGAGTGAATCTGCTGCCAGTCGAACGGGATCGAGCTTGACGTGTTTGCATCTTGATGGCAGTGGGGGCTGGAGCCGAAGCTGGTGCGCTGCGCTGTTTGTGGCATACAGCTGCTCTACGCCTATAAGAGCCCGGTTGGATTCAGCCAACAGGCTCAAGCATGCTTCCGACATCACCTGTGCCTTTGTTTGATGGTGCAAATGGAGAACCTACAAGATCCAGTTTGAAGTGACATCTCGATCTCAAAGAAAACATCACCGGCGGCCGTAATGGAAACTGCCTATCAGATTGTGAAGCCTCTGTCAAACTCAGCGTTTGCAGAAGAAAGATCTACAAAGCATGGCTTTATCAATTCTTGGCTCTCTTCAATTCAAACGCCACCAGATACGGCTATCAATTCCTTTGGAAGCACATCCATGCCTGCAACTATTTATTCGCCTTCATTCCTCGCAGTGGGCGCGATGGAAGCACGACAAGGAGGCATCGGCCTAGACCCAGATCTCAACCAAAGCATGCCAGATACCGCAGTACCCTCGTCCACGGAGGTCGAGGGACGGATTCCGAGTGTTCAAGTCACAACCGTTGGGGAGAATACTAGGAACCAGACCGGTGCACCAGCGTCTACAGGAGTGACTTGTGCGCGGAAAACCCTCCGCAAGTTGGCCAGCAACGACATCGTCGTCTTGAAGTCATTTTCCAACGAGAAGTGCCCTCCTGGGCTCGCTAGCATGTTCGAACTCATCACCCGGTATTCCAAAGGCGCTGGCGTCATCTCTTCCCGTAATTTGGTAAGTTAGCATTCGATTGATGTCACCCCTCACCCAAGTCACTCATCCGTCCAAAGGCCCAGGTGAGACGAGCTCGAGAAACCTTTCGATTTGCCAATACCCCTAGCATGTCGGAGATTCAGGATAGGACTCTCGTGTGGAAAGACCTGGGCGAGATTCCCGACGTAGCTGTCCTCATGGAAATCCTAGAGACAGCAGAAATCTGCCATGACGAAGACGTTGATGAGGCAGGCTGGAATGCTCATGTTCACTTGCCGTTGCTGCGCGCCGCACTTGGTCGATCCAGGTGCAATAACTCGGGAGCTGGCCAAGCCCAGTTCAGAGTATCTCCTTGGATGATGTGAGTTCCCGATTACCCCGGCCTTGTTCTTGCCTGGCTCATTTCAACCAGCACGTCAGCGTCGGTTGCGAAACAGTACGCGGTACAAATAGACGGCAAAAGCTACGATGAGGGCACAGACATGTGCTTTTGCATCGAAGCACAGAAGGAATCCGACTTGTATCGTTTGATACACAACTCCTCGTGGAAATTCGAGCACGAGTCAATCAGCCACAGCGATTATGGGCTCTTGGAAACGCGACCGCTTGCGGTGAGCATACAGACCAAGAAGGGAGAGTGCTGGAAGACCCCATTGGCGCGCATGGGGACGTGGTTCGCAAGTCACTGGAGACATATCGAAAACATGGAGGCCAAGTTTGGAAAGTTGACGACGCCACGTCATCAACCCTATGGTGACGAGGCTCCCGGGAACCAGGCTACAAATGCCGACAACGCAACTGGCGCCATCGATGCAGCGACCGCATGCCAGACCGTTCCTAAGGGTGCTGATGCTGCCAAGAATGCAGAGTTTTGCAACCCCAGGCTCCCTGTCAACCCGTCTACCGGATCGCGGAAAACGGCCATTCGTGAGCGACCCGAGTTCCTTCCCGGTATTATTATTGAAGGCCATGACTGGTACTTTGTCGCCACAACACAAGAGGAGACAGCTGGCACCAATGACAAAAGGACTGTTGTTTGGCCTCGCGTTCACGTGGGATCAACATCAGACATGGCTGGCTTGCTCAAGATCATCGCTTTTCTGCAGCAATTGGCTAGCTGGTCGGCATATACTTATATGCCATGGTTGCAGTCTGTTCTTGAGCAAGGAAAGGAAAGCTGAGAGTGGAGGTTCGATGTGAGCCATGGCCGGATTTCGAGTAGAGCAAAGTGGTTTGGGTGCGATGAGACAGACACTTGTCCGGTTGGGAACGTGTTGTGCAAGTCTAGAGTTTACGCGTTCAAATCGTGACTGGATATCGGGTTGCGGTCAGGACAGGAAGGAAACATTCGTTAGCTGCAAAGAAAAACCACTGTTGATGTGTTTCTTGCACCGCGTATAAGCCAGGTCTCATTTGCGCGCGCGGCCTTGTTCTTCTGGTCCGGCGATTAGGTTCATCTTGTCGCCGGCGTGTATAATTGTTTCTATGTGAGGCCGCCGTCCTGAGCCTGTGGCTCTAGCGCCACACTTGGTCCGCGGGGTCTCCGATGGGCTAGCGGGTGTATATTTGGGCCAACCTGAGGGCGTTCGTTGGTGTTGCAAGCCATTTAGGCCATTTAGGCCACTTCTGCTCCTCTCGTCACCCCCGGATTTTGGCTTGTAAATTAATACCGGCGTGTTCTAATTAACAGATCTCCGTTTACCAAATGCGGCCCCCGCTGAGTCATCGGCCTTGAAGTTGTTGTATGCACGCCATACACACATAATGCGATGACGGCGGTGGTAAGATTGCTCGATTGTCTCGCAATCAGTTGCATATCGAATTCATATGAGCTTAAAACTTTGATGATTGTTCTAGGACCAGAAAACAGAGCTGCTAAATTTGTTCCACGTTCAGATTCACAGCTCAGGATGGACTACCATTGACGGTGCTTTTTGTCTGCAGCAACCTTGGATGATGTACGCTAACAACAGATGAAGAGTGGAATCACCACCATCGCGCCTGTCCGTTCGTGATTAAGTTTTTTTCAGAACGGTCCAAAACAGCCTGTGGAATAAATTCCAGCCTGAACACCTATTCCACGTCTTGGCCTACTTTGCTTGGCGGTGGGGTGGCCTGTGTGTATGCGATTACTGCTGAAACACCCCCGCCGCCTTTAGCGGCTCGGTCCAGCCGCTTCTTGGTGCTAAATCGTTGTGGCTGTTTCTTCACACAACGAGAGCCGGTTGTAAAAGCCAATGGTCCCTTTAATGGGCCCCCGGATTTCGGGCATAAGGAGAAAATCTCGCGTCTTATATTACAATTTATGTCTGTGATATGATAGATTGGGACGCATAACTTGTGATATTCCTTCCCGTTTTGACGCGTGTGGCAGCAAATCATGACTTTAGAAGGAGTGCCGAACGGGCCACAGGCAGAGCTGAGGGACAGTGCTCCCGCCACAAAAGTCGGTCCTAGCTGATGATCGTCGTAGACATCACGTCAGAGTGCGAATGGGAGGGTCGGAGGTGCATCCTTTGGCCCGCGTTGGCCATTGCTCTTGCCATTAGGTCCGAAAAGAAAGATGGCCGTTCGTATACGGATAGGTTCAGCACAAACACTTTTTGCACCCATTCGGCCCATTTGGACAATACTCGGAGACACGGGAGGCTTTGAAACGGCAGCTTCAAGAGTCTAAAGATGCTTCGAACCGCGCATCACTTGGCGCTGTTTTTTTTTGTTGGTTGTTGGTTGTTGGCCGCTCTGACATGGCGATCTTGTTAGTGTTGTCCTGGGCATGCTGCTGCTCACTCGCGGCATTTGAACTTGTTGAAGAAACAACACATGGCTTCCCCTCACATCCATGCGGCGGATTGACGGCAAACTGGCCGGGGACTCCCAGCAATACGCACTAGTCTGTTGCACAGTCCACACGTTCACTCTACCACCAAGGTGCTGTCATGCACAGATGGAGCTGAAGAAGACCATGTTTGCTGGCAGAGGGTGTGATTCGATATCCTTTGTGCCAACAATTCCTCGTTTATATGATCTAATTGGGATGGCGCTGTTTCTGATGGTGTCTTGATTATTCATCGGGGCATCACTTGGTGCGCGGGTTGGTTATCAACGCCGATGTTCTAGCTCACGGCACCATTCCGCCTTGGCAACTGTATCCAGCGCAGGGTTTGAAGATCCGGGCGACTGCGTCAAGCCAAAACAAAATGCGGTTTCTTGCCGTAAATCCGCGGAAAGGGAAAGAGGCGGCAGCCTGTGCTGGCAGATGCCGACGCAACGGTACCATGCTGGGGGGATTGGCTAACAAAAGCTGGGCATTCAGCTTCGCTGCTTGCATCCGTTGTGGCGGGCAGGTGAACTGCGCGACTGAGGCTCCAGCCGGGGCAGTCGGAAGCACCAAGAAAAAAAACACCGAGGCTTGTTTGTGAAACGGATACCGCCAGCCTCTGAGGTAAGTGTGCGATAGTGGCGCGAGGCTAGCGCTGGGCGGCCAGGAGGTAAATCGAGGGCGTTAGATGACGGACAGCCGTTGCGCTGCAAAAGCCCCGAGGCAAATGGAAGCCCTAACGGGGCATCCGCAGAGAGTGCGGCGCGCTGCGAGATAGCGTCCGCTAGCCACGCAGGCAGATCATACAGTACCATGGGCCGCTTTGACGCCGCTTGGACGTGGAAGGGGGGAGCCGCCGTCTGGCATGCGGGGGCTTGATGCGCCCCTGGTGGCCGTCCAATCTGCGCGTGAGCTTGTTTCTCGACTTGTCCCTTTGTTCATTTAACATTGAACACAAGGGGCGATGTTGCAGGGCTAAAAATACACACATCACATCTCACTGACAGCAATATGGCTGGCTGACTGATTGGTTGGCCTGCAATGTTGCACCCGTTCTGTACGGTGGCGATTCGGTGAGAAGAAGCAAAAAAAAAATGGCAAACAAGGCAGTGAATGACATGCAATGCAAGGGAAAACAAGCATCTTCAGCAAGTGCTCGGGCCGTCCTAATCTCCTCGGCAAAATGCAACGACGGGAAGCCTTGATCGCCCTGGTGTACGGTCCGGAGTACGGCAGATGGGTGTCCCCTTCCCCCTCGTGTAAGAGCCGACGAGACGGCTGTCAGCTGCCCGCTTGCTACACACTCGAGCTCTCGCAGGTGATTGGTACGGGCTCTTCTCGACCAAAGGCCCCAACTGTCAGCGACTCGGGGCAGGGATGATGCGAATTCGGAGTCCCACGATGGTTTCACTCGAAGGAGATGGCCGTCGCTGGGCGTGAATGGACTCATCCGTCAGCCACGTCCCATGGGGCTTGACCCGGCGTGTTTACAAGGGGAGAGAGGGAAGTGTGCTGTCCCGTCTGTGCTGCACATGGCCGGCCTGTCTACTCTAGACTGGTTTTGGTCAAGATCTATGGCCAACTAGCTCGGGCCTTGCCGCAAGGTGCATCTCCAACAACTCTTGGACCAGCTTTGACCTGCGTCTTCCTGGCCCACGATGTCCCACATTTTCCGTCTGACATTTTTTTTTCTTCTTCTCCGTTTTTGTTTTAATAACCGCTGGCTGGTGCCGCCTCTCAGCACAGTCTCTTTTCTTGTGATGTCTCTTCTCTTTTGGAATGGGGGTTTTGGCTGCGAGTTTCTGTTTGTTTCGTGAGCCAGTTAGTGGTGCGCTGGCGTAACGGCACTTCTTCCTTCTTTTCCTAATGCTGGTCATGCTTTGAGAGCAAGACTGTCCGATCCTTTAGACGGCAATCGATACAGCCTCCGAAAAACCAAAAAACCCCCGTTCACTCGTTAAAACAAGATGAAGTTCAACGTCACCATGGTGGATGGGACTCCCGTCCTGCTCCCGCCACCTCCGGGTTACAAAGTCGACTTGGAGAACCCGACACAGCGCCACAATGTGACGGCTTACATCGTCTTCGGCATCGGCTTTCCTCTCACAACATTCTTTTTCGGACAATATCTTTATGTCAAGATGCGGCTATTGCGTAAATTCGACATGCAATTAGGTAGGTCAGATCTGCTTTGCTGAACAGGCCCCGTGCTCAACTCCATCAGTGTGCCTCATTCTAGGATGGGGATTTTCAGTCGCTATGCAGGTCATAGAAGTCGGTGAGCATTCTCCCCTTCCAGTATCAAACGCATCAAAGGATGCTCATTGGGCCTAGAAAACTTTTATGAGAAAATTGTCGGCGTTCATGCTTGGGAGATACCGGTCAAACACTCCCAAAGAGAGGCCTACGTACGTATCTGCCACCCTGGTTGCATCCCACCTCGAGGCCAACATATTCTAGTTTATTCTCATCGTTACGATTCTGAATGCAGTCATGACTGGATTTTGCAAGACTTCCTTGGGCTTGTTTTACGTCCACCTGTCTCCCCAGGCTTGGTGGAAGTGGGCTAGCTGGTCTGCTCTGTTTGTCATGGCTGGATACAACGCAGCCATCTTCTTCGCAATCGTCTTTGGGTGCTCGCCGATAGAAAAGAACTGGGCCCCCAGTTTACCGGGTCATTGTATAAACAAGCCAAAGCTGTACATCGCTCGGGCTGCCCTCGGCGCCGTCTCGGATTTTCTTCTTCTCATCATGCCCATTCCCATGATTGTGGGATTGCAAATGCCCACCCGACAAAAGCTCGGTCTCATTCTTTTCTTCGCTATCGGCTCCGTGTAAGTGGTGATATGCTTGGTCTGTTGGGCCTCTACTGACTTTTTTTTCTACAGCACCTTTGTCACAGCGGCTCTCCGATGCTACTTGCTTCAGTCCACTCGAACCTCTCCCGACTTTACCTGGACAGTGTCGAGCACAGCCGTTGTCATGTTTGTATTCTTTGATTCAGCTATCTGATTGCCGGCTAACCTGATGTGACAGTCTCGCCGAGTCCCATCTCCTCGTCATCTGCGCGACTCTCCCCACCCTTCGACAGTTCTTCGTACACATGGCCCCCCACGTCATCGGCGAAAGAGGCTCATCAGCGAAAAAGTCCCAGAGCACTGGGCCCGACTTCCAAAGCCACTCGTTCAAGACGATTGGCGATATATCGAACAGCCGAAAGAAGGTCGACGAGTTTGGAATGACTGTGGACGAGGAGCATATTTCACTTCACCCAATGAAGATGGACCAAGCCAACCATTCAGTCAACTCGATCAACACGACCGGCAGCCACGGAGTGAGGAAGAAGATTGACAAGTATGGGATGACGATATACGAAGAGAGCCTTGGCCCGGAGATCAGCGAGACGCCAAACTACGCTGGCCGCCATTTCAACACCACCTCTAGCCGTGGGACCCGGAAAAGAGTGGACAAGTATGGAATGACGATCTACGAGGAAGGCTCTGCCTCAGAAATACTCGGAATACCGCCTAGCCGCGGGAACCAGAAGAGACTGGATGAGTACGGGTTGACGATACACGAGGAGACCTTTGATCCTCACGCAATCGGCCATCCAGAACACGGCCATCCAGAACACAGCCACCCAGAGCACGGCGGCTACTCAGAGCGCGGCTACTCAGAGTACGGCCACTCACAGCATGGTCACTCACAGTATGGCCACTCACAATATGGCCACTCAGAGTACGGCCATCCAGATTACGCCCACCCGCCTCACGCAGGACATAGCCGTGGAAGCCACAGAAGAGGACCCAGCCGCGAGGCTCCTATATACGAGGAAAGCAGGCACCCAGACCCTACTAGGTTGTCAAACTACTCCAACCCAAAGACTCCTAAGACACCCACATCCAGATTCAACCGTACATACCGAAGGAAGGGAGATGCCCCTGCCATGCCCATACATGAGGAGAACTACTACCCGCCCGACACGAACGAACCCCCCTACGCACACCAAGAACCACACCATGGCCACCACGAACCACACCACAGCCACCAGGCTCCCCCAACACACTGCACATGCGGGCACCAGCCAAAGCCAGACCACCTGGCAGCACCCGCCTACGAAGAGAGCTGCTACCTACCCCCCAGAAGATCAGAGCACGCTCTCCGCCCGGCGAAACCGTCTCTAGTGATTCGCGGCCGCGCCAACATTGGCAAGAGAGTGGACGAGTTCGGGTGGACCAAGTACGAGGACGACTTCTACCCACAGACACCCAGGTCGCCGGAGCGGGAGCGGTCGAGCCAGATATTCCGGGCCATCGACAGCAGCTTCAGCCCGCGGGAAGTCAACGGGTTCCGCATGACGGGCGACACGGAGAGCTTCGGCACGTTTGGAAAGCAGGACGAGGACCAGGAGAGCATCCGCGAGCAGCAGGAGACGCGCCCGCAGCAGAGCCACTACCCGGGCTACCACCACCACGGGAACAACCACCACACCAACAACAATCACATTCACATTCACAACAACCACGCCCATACGGACAGAGGGGGCGCAACGAGCGCCTCGAGCGAAGGAAATTCGCTGGCATACGTACAACAGACGTCTTGGCTGGATAGTCCCAGCAGATCGTCCCACTTTGATACTAATTTTTTCTAATACATGTTACAAAAGAAAATGTACTTGGTAGCGATGAAGCATTACACACACGCACACCCGAGTTAGAACGTCCCAGTCGTCTAGCCGGGCTTGAATAAAAACAGTCAAATCATTCATTTTTTTTTTGGTCATGAGTTTCTCAAGATTGTCATGGTTGATGAATACCGGTGCTCTGACAACGTGTTGTAAATTATGTACAAAAGTAAATATATACAGAATTGTTTACACGGTAGTTTATTTCAGTTGTACAATGGGCTACTTCTGGAACGGCAACTCTCAACCACACACATACATACTTCTCTTCACATGTAAGCCACCCCCCTTGCCAATCTAGCTGCAGGTGAAGCTCGAGGCCTCGGTAATATTGCCGCCGCTGATGTACTGCTGGTGGCTGGGGTACAGGCACAGGTTGCGGGTGGTGGTGACGCCGTCGTCGTCGGTGATGGAGGCGGTCAGCGTCTCGGGGGCCTCTCCGCCCTCGACCCAGCGGACCAGGGCGGCGAGGGGCTCGGTGGGGATGGGCCCGTAGCCGCCGGTGCAGTGGGCGACGCCGGGGGCCAGGAAGACGCGGTAGAAGCTGTCGAGGTCGGTGCCGGCCATGTTGTCGGCGAGGACGCCGTGGTAGCGCGTGGTGCCCTCGTAGTTGATGACCTGGTCGGCCAGGCCGTGCCACGTCAGGAGCTTGCCGCCCGACTGCTTGAAGTCGGTCAGGTTGGAGGCGTCCTCGTTGTACGTCTCGCTGTACTCGTCGACCGAGATCTCGTAGTACGACTGCCACTTCTCGATCGACAGGTCGTTCATCGAGAAGCTGGCGTTCTTGGCCAGGAAGTACCGGATCCACTGCTGCGACACGTTGGGAGGGTCGATGACCGTCTTGCCGTCCACCGTGGTTGTGTTGGACAGGTAGAAGAAGTCGGCGCCCGGTTGGATGCCGTACCACTCAAACGCACCGGTGCTGTTGCGGGGCCCGGCGACGATGCTCGAGACCACCTCGGCGTGGGTCGCAGTGATGGTGACGTCGCCGTCCGTGCAGGTCAGGTTGGTGCCCACCAGGCTGGACGTGTTGAAGTCGCACAGGTCCGGGCGAGAGATCAGCCCGTCGGTGACGCCATCCAGGGGATCGCAGGTGGCAATCATGGCGCTGGTGTAGGCATCGTAGATGCACTCGGGCAGAGCCTCAATGTCGTTCTGCACCGCCACGGGCCACGCCAGGGATGGCGACAGCTTGGTCGTGAAGAGCGCAGGGGAGTTGGCGAGCACCCCGTCGAAATCGGCAGGGTAGTATTGAGCCGCATAGTAGCCCTGTCGTCCTCCGGTAGAGCAGCCCGAGTAGTACGAGTAGCTGGCGTTGGAGCCGTAGAAGGCATTGATGGCCTCCTTGGCAATCACCGTCATGTCGTGGATGGAGCGGTACGCAAAGTTCTTGACTAGCTCCGTGTTGATGGTGCCGTCCGACTTGAGTCCCCAAGCACCAGACTGGGGATCAATTGTGTTTCCCAGAGTCAGGCCGGCATCCGTGTAGGCCGTGGCGTAGCCGTACAGGATGGGCTCAATGAGATACTCCTCGTATCCGGCCTGGTACGCACCACCGCCCGTGGCCATGTAGCGGCCGTTCCAGGTCGAGAGGGGCAGCCAGATCTCGACGTAGACGTCGTCGTCGGCATTGGGGTGCGTCAGCGTCAGGCTGAAGTTGCAGAAGCTGACTGGGGAGGTGCCGGCATACACGGTGGCGTTGATGAGCTCAACTCCCTGCGTGGTCAGGACGGTGAAGTCATCAAAGGTGGGCAGCTGAAGGCTGGAGCAGTTGGAAGCCGCCTGCACCAAGGCAGCTGACGCCGCGATGAGGTTGACTATGGATAGCTTCATGATGGAATTGAACCCGGGCAATCAATTGAACTTAGACCAGCCTGCTCTCAAGAACCATCTCGGGCGGTCGGCATAGCCTTATATATAAACGTGATGGCCCACGCACGGGGTCAAATCCCCTCCCCCAGATGACGCGGTGGGGTATCGTATCCGTGGTCTGTTTGAATCCGAAAAGTCTACTATGTCGCCAATACCGTACGGCACAGCGAAGAATTGCCAGGGTGCACATGGGACGTGGGACGGAGATGGCTCTGAGCCTGGAAAAGAGGCCTTTGCAAATGCCGCTTTCGGTGACTAGTGTGTGCCATGCGGCGGTCCTATTCGCAGCCCCGCGAATTCAAGCATTATACAGCAGTGCTCAGCTTCATTTAATTTCAGCCCAAATGTGGAAGGCGAGTGCGGAGTTGGGTGCCGTGCCGAGGCGCATCCTTGCCAATTACCACGTTAACCGGCTATACACCCTTGTTCCTGAACTCTAACGTCGTCAGGAAAGCAATAGTGTCGAGCCTGCATGAATCTATTTTGCTGTGCATCATCCGAACAAGCCCGCGGCATCGGTCTTGTTTCCTATTCAATGGCCCCGACGTGCGCAGCTAGGAGCCGCCACGACGAAAGGGATGCCCGCTATTTGCTGCATCTATCATGTATCAAATGACGCGGCCCGAGTCGAACTATGGAGTTGCCGCCGGAACAGTTGCCAAAGAGGAAACCAAGTTGCATATTTGTGGGCCGCCTTCAGCCGCGGAGCTTCGGTTCTTTTGTGTAAGACGTCTCACGAACTGGCAGCCGCTTTTAGGTTCAATCAAACCATGCCATCGGGGCAACGCCCTGCTGGCGTCTTGGCAACGACTCTTCCCGAATGCTTGTGCGGAAGAATTCTCGGGGCCCGCAACCCATCCTTCAGAGGGACAAGGTTGTGACGAACACGAACCGTGTCATTGGCCCCAGGTTTAACTTTGAACCGAATATTTTCAAAAACTCCCTCGAAGTCGTCATCATGTTGCTGTCGGGCTTCACCACTTACACCTTTGAGAATCGTGACAAGTTTGTAGCCGTACCAGACGGTTTGTATATAAAGGAACATCGAAAAAAAGGCAATATAGCTATACAGTGTTCAATAACTATCCAACCATCCAATTTGATCATCATCATAGTCACTCTCGTTGACACTCTCATGTTCACAGTAGAAACAATATTCACATGCACAGTCGCTCCCACATCTGCTATCATCTTCATGATCGTCGCCGCTCGCATATTCACAATCTCCGCATCCACATTCGCTCCCACATCCGTAATCATAGTCAAAATTACTCTGATGTAATGAAGGAAACGTCACTTCGCTCCACCCATACGCCTTACTCAGCCGGCGTGCGAGGACGGGGATGGAAGCTTCTCCGAAACAAGCCTCGTGAGGCTGATGCACAGTCAAGGGAGTTTCAGAAGCCATTCCCTCTGGCGGGTAGAACGTGTACACTGAATTGAAGTTGACACGCTTCCCGAATCCCATCCGTTGCATGGCCATCACAAAATCGGTCCACTTCACCTCGCCCGCCGATTCTGACTTATCAAATATGGCTGAGAGGGCCCGACCAAATTGCATAGGCACAACGTGTCTTGGGGCGGCTGCGGGTTCGGGCGTCTGCATGCCATCTGAAGGGTCCGTCTCCACATGTGGTGCGATGTGGTACTTGGAATGCTTCAATCGAGTCCTTTCCTTTTGCCTTCTCTCCTCGATTCTCTCCTCGGGAGACTGCAAGCTTGATGTCGACTGAACCCACTCAGTCTTGTCCTTCTTTGCTTGGCGTTGGGTTTGTAGATCGGAATAACTAGCGCCAAGCAGGTCGTGGTACAAGTGTCCCATTTCCGAGCCAGCGTACTTGACAATGTAATCCTCATCAAGACTTTTCAAAACTACTTCTGGTACCCCGGGGTCTGTTAGGTACCCGACCGACGTCACAAAGATGGATCGGTCAACCTTCTTCTTGATGGTATTCAGCTCGGCATCAAGCTCTGTCAATCTGGAAATGAACGTCTGGCCCGTTTTGTGAGAGACTGGTGGTAACGAGACAACTAAAGCCAGGTCACGAATGAATGCGATGACGAAAGCTAGCTCTGAAAGACTTTCAGCCTCGATGCCGTCCAACATGTTGCGCTCCACCGGGTGCTCTTTGTGCATCTTGGCCAGCTTTTCCATCCAGTCGACGGCCTTGGCGGCATTGGTCTCGGGCTGGCAGAGACGAAGCACATATTGAAGGTGGATATCCGATGGCACTAGCTTCTCCGGCTTGCCCTTCAAGTTCACGCGCGGACTGCCGTCCTTGTTTTGAACGTTGGAGATGCGCTTGAACCACTTCTCGCCCGTCCCCGTCTGTACATGGCGTTTGAGAAATCCTTGCAAGCGTGCGTATTCCAGGTGGCAGACGTTGGTCAGTTCCTGAAGAAGAATGCCCCGGTAGGCCTTGTCGGTGGACGACTCGTTGACCACGTCCAATAAGAGGCGGATATAGCACCAGATGACAGCGCCTTTAAACGCATGCTGCGCAGCGTCAAAAACAGCACCACTCAGGTCCTTTTCCTTCCGCACGGCTGGCGTGCGCCCTTTTTCATCGGGAACGCGCTGTGGGAGGCTTTCAAACATTTCCTCGACGGCATGGGGAAAGATGTCACAGTGAGGCCTCTCGGAGAACAGGTACAAGTACTCTTCACGAGCACACGCTTGATCCCTGGCAAGGCCGATCATGTCAGAAATCGTAATCTTATCCCCCAGAGTTGTGCGAGTAGGCGTGAAACTGATCAAAGGCAGCGGCATTGCCCGATCCTCCTCACAGTCCGGATCTCCGATTGTTTGCACCGTTATCCCATTCACAGTTTGCGAATTCAGCACAGTCAACTTGCCCTCTCCCCACGATGGCTCCACGGGGGCTGGCTTCCATTTCTTGGGATCCTTGGCATATTCTTTCGCAATGATATCCACGATGCCGTTGAGGTGGTCGAGCAAATCCAACTGTCGTTTGAGGATCAAGTCGCCCATCGCCTGGGGGACACAGAAGCCCACCATCTGGGCCATGGCGAGCATGTTCTCGCCTTTTTTCATATTTTTCGGAAGCACAATGGCTTTGCCGTAGGATTCGTCATCCGCGAGCAAGCAGTAAGAGCCATCGACGTAAGATTCCTTGTTGCGTAGGCCTTTGTTCTCCATCGCCTCCTCGATGAGGTCGCGATCGCCCGGAGCGCCATTCAGCCCGGCTTTGACAAGGTCGGCGGGAGGATAGTCGGCTCGAACTTGGAGAATATCCAAAAGGAACTCTGGGTCTGCAGTGAGGTCGTGAATGTTCCATTCTGGGAGGATTTTGCATGCGTCCCCGTGCGACTCGTCCGACGAGTGCTCCAGAATTTTGCCGTCGGCAGCCGCGGCCACGACGCACTTTTTGCGCTGCGCCGCGTCAAAACAATTCCAGGCTGTAAAAACCGTATCCCAATGGAGACTATATTTCGCAGCGAGCTGCTCGTGCCTCTTCTCGACCAATTTCCCTAGTGATGACGATGACATGGCTGCTGTGATGTTGCGGTGAGGAAACCAAAGACACTGGGTTCAAACTGAATTTCTATCCTAACGCGGGTGGCAACGGTAAATAATAACGAGGACTAAGGCCAAAAAGACTCAGAACCCAACTTGGCCATCTGTTGTGACGTGTTATAATATTCCTACAACCCGTCACACACGAAACAACATTGCTTTGGCCACGTACAGGTCGCAGAGCTAGCAGGGCGCCCTGCATGCGCATCGCATGTAGCGATACCTCAGTCTCGCACCAGCCTGGGTCTGATTCGAACACTCTACTCCATTCACAATTCTTTGTCTTGACGGATGCCCTAGGAAACACCGATCAAAAGAGCAACTAACCCAGCCGGACCTACAGGCCGCAGGGGTTAGAAATGTGCACTGCATGAGTATTCGGGAAAGGTCCTTCTGATAGGTTTGGCTTGGCTAGCTTTTCTTTTGATTGGGCTTATCTGGGGCACTCATTAAGAAAAAGTATTGTGAACAGCGTAGAATACTCCAAACCAGAGCAAAGTCAGTATGAGACGGAGGTATCGCTGCATGTGGTACTCATGCAGTGCACACTTCTAACCCTTGCCCCTAGGTAGTTATGTCCAATCATGTATCATAGTCTTTGCAAATCGCTACTCGTGAAGTAAACTTTTGTGGAGTAGATACTTCACTGCTCCCTTCGCACGTTCAAAATGATGCAGTGCACGCTTCTAGCCCCTTAGGCCACGTAACTCTGATAAATGATACTGTAACCCAATTCTCCCATTGCAAAACACGAGTGGCGAGAGATAGAGCAAAAAAAGCAATACAGCATGCCCCTGCGTCTTAGTAGCGTCGTATTCATTTCGCTACTGCAACCGCCATCGGGAAGATCCGAGACCTGTGGCGATCAGCGACGGAGAACCAATGCAAAGTGCCATTTTATGAACATTGGGAAATTTAAATCACTTCACGGTCTTATTCGGTTCTATTTTAATCCAAATGTCTCGTCAAGTCAGTGGAGCCGCTATGCGATGATTCCAGAATTGCTCCGGAGCATCGCGTAGTTGTCCATCCAGAAACCTCAAGTGTCCTGGGGTAAGAGGGGCAGATGAGCCGCCAGCTTCCGTGGGCTGTAAGAGTCAACGTCTGGCTGTGTTTTTGCCAGGCACCAATGTCCTCCTAGTGCGTTCTGTGTTTTCTTTCCCACAAGCCTCATCAAAGATCCAAATCCTCTTCATCACACGACATTTGCTCGCTCGCCGGTCAATCAACAAATGAACGAATCTTTGATAGATATCAAGTGCTTTTCAACCCACCCGGAACCCATGCCTGTCCTGTGTGATATGTAGAAGAATTTCATTATGTGAACCCTCGCCCTGACCATTTTTCTACCAGTACAAGCAAATCACTCCTTGCCAAACGCAAGAAAAGAGAAGCCGTCCGTCTAAGCAAGAATCTCCTCACTCTCCTCCAACACCTCCTCCACAATCTCCTCAATAACACGATCCTGTTCTGTGCTCGAGCCCTGGAGCGATTTTGTCTTGGCCTCCAGGAGAGCAGCGTGGGGGTCGGCTGGAAGGCCGAGAGCTTCCCGCTCCTCGAGCACCTCCCGCTCGACTTGCTCGCGCCACGAGTACCACTCGTCGAGGATGCGGCGACGAGCTTCCACAACAGCCAAATCAGCCGATGCACCACGGTCGGCATCCTCTTGCTCAAACACACGGCTGTATTCTCTGAGGTTCTTGCGGATCTGCTTCTGCTCATCCTTGGTGAGCAAAGTGGGAGGTCGAGGTCGCCACTGGAACTGCTTGAACTTCTCCAAGGGCTCCTCTCGCAGAGCCTCACCCTTGAAGTCGTAAATGTGATATCCGTTTTCCATCTACAACACATTAGTAAGTCTGAAAGGAGAAAAAAAAGACCGAGCTGGGGTAAAAAAAAGCTTACCGAGTGCTTCCAGGCGGAAGCCCATGTTGCCACGAATCGTCCTGAAGGATCCCACTCAACATCCGTCACACCATAGTGGTCAGCAGTGTTCATAAGCTGCAGGTTTGCGGTGAGGTCCTTGTCGGACTCGGGCTTCTCGCCCTCAAAGTCGAGATCGAAGAAGTCGAGATCCGAGCTCTGCTGGTTGTGAATGGTGGCAATGACCACGAAGCGACCCTTGGGTGACCAGTAGATAGCGTTGCTGTTCTTCTTGTCAAGGGTTCTTAGGTGCTTGAAGTTGCCGACAAACTGTCCCTTAGCTTTTTCGGGGCAGAAGAATGCCACAGCAGTCTTGGGGGGAACAGCAGTGACGCCGACGGGCTCAGTGGTGGTGATGATGGCAAATCGGTCGCCCTTGGGCTCCCAAGCAAAGTTGATGACGGTGTCCTTGATGGTGTCGACTACTTCGACGGGAACACCCTTCTCCTTGATGCGGAAGATCTCCAGGGTGGTGGCCTGGGACTTCTTTGACTTGGAGTGACGGTCGACCTTGACACAGAGATACGCAGCGTCAGATTGCCAGTGTAGCTTCACGTCGCTAACGCTGAAGAGGTTGAGCGATCTCACGACCTGTTTTGAGGGGATGCTCATCAATCCCACCTTGGCGGGGTTGCTGCCAATTTCGGGGGTCCAGTAGCAGAAGAGCTGCTCGTACTCCTTGACGCCGTCACGGCGGGGGTTGGAGGGGGCCCAGTCAAAGTCCATAACACCCTCAATCTTGATGGAAGTTTTGTCGAGAAGGTTCATGCGAGGGAGCTCGTAGACAGAGATGGAGTTGCCCTGGTTCAGACGAGCGACGTACTTGTCATCAGCGGACCACTTGAAGGCGGGCCACTGCTGCTTTGGCGGGGGCTTGCCCTCCTCGGGCTTGGGGAGCTCAAGGTTGGCGAAGGATCGGAGAGGGGCGCCAGTAGCAATGTCCCAGATGACATAGTTCTTGCCATCGTCGTCAATGGAGAGGGCGGGGTGGCCCTCGTCAGGGATCGAAATTGGTCGGTTGGACCAGGTGACGAGGTACTTCTCGTGGGGGGAGAAAGCGACGAGGTTGACAAAGGGGTGAGCGAAACGGGCCTGTCGCGACCACGAGGAACCACCCCAAAGCTGAACACCCTGAGCGTGGACCGAAGTCAGGTAGGTACCGAGGGGAGACCACTGAACAAAGGTCTCAGTCCAATGTTGGCGCTCGATGACAGTCTCAGGCTGATCCTTCTCGTTGTTCCAGTAGATGCCGACGTTGTCTCCGCGGTACATGACAAACTGGTCCCGGCCACGGCCTGAGGGGTCCTTAAGCCACCATCGGAGGTGCTCCTTCTCGACGAACTCGTCAATGTGAGGGGGCTGGTACTTCTCATCGACTCGGCCTTCTCGTCCATATCGCTCGATATCGGTGAACTTGTTAACGCGGAGGGTGTGCTTCTTGTCGAGGGGAACCTGGTCCAGCTGGCGAGTGGCGGCAGCGGCTTCAGCGGGTGAGGAATATTCCACAAAAGCGAAACTTGAAAGCAGGCGTCAGTTACACTCGGCTTCAGCCGCGACATGTAAACGAATTCATCTTACCGAAGAGACTTTCCGTTGTCGCCCATGGGCATATAGACCAATTCTTCTTTGGTCTTTCCAACAGTGTTGAGCTTCTTGAGCAAGAACTTGACTAGCTTAGGCTTCTGATCCTCCGTGACCTCAGGCAGGCCGTCGATGACGACGAAGCTGTCATAACCCTGCTCCAGCTGAACTTCGAAGCGCTCTCGCAGATCGGAAATATCAATGTCGTCCTCGTTGAACTCGTCGTCGTCGAGGTCGGCCTCGCGGAGGTGGTCGAATGAGGGCGCCATGATGGGCGATTTGGTGGTTGTGGAGGGGTGTAGAAAAATTGCCCCGCTCTCTCTTCAAACGAACAATACGGGTTTTTTTTTGATAGGGTTTCCGGAAAATCGCAGCGTGGTGACGACTCCGGGGCGCGTGCGAATTTTCAGTCTATGGCGACACGCGGGGGTTGACCGAGGGAGGCGTGCTCGGGGCGTGCGGAGGCTCGAGTTGTTGCGGTGGCCGACCTGGTGCAGCACAAATTTGGTGTTCTACACTTTCCACAAAGTGTGCGCGACGGAGAAGCGATCTTCCTCCGCCGACGGTTGTTCGACCGCGGGGCAAGTCACGTGCCGCCAGCGACGCCGTCTGGCGGCCTAGTGGGGGTGGGATTACTTTTGCTGGTGCTTAGCTGGGAGCTTCTAAGAGGCTACACCGCGCCCCCCAAGGCTGAAGCATTTCGACGACAATCCCCTTCTTTTTTGACAGGTTTCGTCGTGTGAAGCTGCCAGATTGCCCGTCATGGTATGTACTTTTTGGAGTTTCCAGCAATCTTTTTTTTCTTGTCTTGCTTTCTTGTCGTGGGAATATCCCAAGTAGCTAACAAGTTCGGTCCGCTTCCACCCCGCCAGTCTTTCCAACCAACCCAGATTTTCGAAGAGGGCACCACCGAGGAGAAGGGCGAGAATGCCCGTCTCGCCGCCTTCGTCGGTGCCATCGCCGTCGGTGACCTCGTCAAGAGCACCCTAGGTCCCAAGGGAATGGACAAGATTCTCCAGTCGGCGTATGTTTTGCTGCTCTCAACAGTCAACCCCCACCCCCTATAACTTTTTTTCCCCTAACCATGACTTAGCTCAACGGCCGAAATCATGGTGACAAACGACGGTGCCACCATCCTCAAATCGATCGCCCTCGATAACGCTGCCGCCAAGGTCCTCGTCAATATTTCCAAGGTTCAGGATGACGAAGTCGGTGACGGTACCACATCCGTGACCGTCCTCGCCGCCGAGCTCCTACGTGAGGCCGAGAAGCTGGTTGACAAGAAGATCCATCCCCAGACCATTATCGAGGGTTACAGAATAGCAAGCCAGGCTGCCCTCAAGGCCCTGGAGGAGTCGGCCGTCGACCACAGCAAGAACCCCGAGGCCTTCCGAAAAGACCTGCTTGCCATTGCCCGAACAACCCTCAGCTCAAAGGTCCTGGCCCAGGACCGAGACCAGTTTGCCGAGCTCGCTGTCGATGCCGTGCTACGATTGAGATCCTCCGATCTCTCCCACATTCAGATTATCAAGAAGGCCGGTGGTAAGCTGAGCGACTCGTACCTCGACGAAGGATTCATCCTCGACAAGAAGATCGGTGTCAACCAGCCCAAGCGTCTGGAGAATGCAAAGATTCTGGTGGCCAACACTTCCATGGACACGGATAAGGTCAAGATTTTCGGAGCCCGAGTCAAGGTTACCTCGACGAGCAAGCTTGCCGACCTGGAGAAGGCTGAAAAGGAGAAGATGAAGGCCAAGGTGGATAAGATCAAGGCCCACGGCATCAACTGCTTCATCAACCGTCAGCTCATTTACAACTGGCCTGAGCAGCTGTTCACCGATGCCGGCATCATGTCGATTGAGCACGCCGACTTCGATGGTATTGAGCGCTTGGCTCTGGTGACGGGCGGAGAGATTGCCTCGACTTTCGACCACCCTGAACAGATTAAGCTGGGCCACTGCGACTTGATTGAGGAGGTTATCATTGGTGAGGACACCCTGATCAAGTTCTCTGGCGTCTCTGGAGGAGAGGCTTGCACCGTTGTGCTTCGAGGTGCCACAGAACAGCTCCTCGATGAGGCCGAGCGAAGCTTGCACGATGCCCTGGCCGTTCTGTCGCAGACGGTCAAGGAGCCCAGGACCACGCTTGGCGGTGGCTGCGCCGAGATGCTCATGGCCAAGGCTGTTGAGGCGGCCGCCACTCGTGTTGAGGGTAAACGACAGATGGCTGTGTCCAGCTTCGCCATCGCTTTGCGACAGCTGCCCACCATCCTGGCCGACAATGCCGGTCTGGATTCTGGTGAGCTCGTTTCCAGACTGCGCAAGGCTATTTACGACGGACTTACCACATATGGTCTGGACTTGATGACTCCTGGCGGTGGCATCACCGACATGCGAGACCTTGGTGTTGTTGAGAGTTACAAGCTGAAGAAGGCCGTAGTGTCATCTGCCAGTGAGGCAGCAGAGGTAAGATATGCGCACCAGTTTTATCATGAACGCAATTTGACTAACACAACCATAGCTTCTTCTCAGAGTCGACGATATTATCCGAGCGGCGCCTCGTAGACGAGAGAGAATGTAAAGGGTGCCGGCTTGTGACGGATAGGCATGGACCATGATGATCTGTAATGATACCATAGATGCGGGGGCATGGAAAATGCAAATAAAAAGAAAAGCGCCATGAGGATTGGGCACTTTACGTCAATAAGAAGAATCAGCGTCTTTTTGCATCATGTCTGTGAACTTGCCAGTGTTTGCTCATGTAGTTTGCTCAAAGCCTCTGTTGGCCAGCGAACAACGACCGACAGGTGTCACTGCACCGGCAGGCTAGGTGAGGTGTGCTGAGCGGTTGCTGGCAGTGCCCCTATGTTTATTCCTATCGTAGCAACTGCGATTCTCTCCTCTTCTCTTCTCCTACCCCGCTTGTTGATTCTTGAATTCTCCTTCTTGATGCACCTCACCTTAGTATCCCTCGTTTTGCGCTGTTTCATGTCTTCTTTTCGCCTTTGTCTTCTCTGGGCAGGTACGTCTCTTGTCCAAGCTGATGAAAGATCCAATCCAACCCAGACATGCAGATTTCCGTCATTTCTAAAACTCCAAGTCAGGACGCAAGTTACCATCGTAACTGTTCTCGAGAATCGCGGTTCTTGCCCATGGCTCCCTCTCCTCGGCGCCCTAGGGCAGCCACTCCATCAAGTACCAATCGTCGCAACAACAAGGCGAACTCTCAAGCAGGCTCTCGACAGAGTGCGCAGCCAAGGGCCAAAACTCCTCCACATCAGGTTGTCAATCGAGTTGTCCGTCAGTCCACCACCACGTCACCACGGAGAGCCAAATCCATTTCTTCGACATCCAACCCAATCCCATCCACTCCTACTACTTCAAAGTCAGTGCAGAAAGCCAAAGCTACAAAAACCGCAACACCCCCAGCACAAAGAATTCCAAAAACACCAACATCTGCCTGCCGCAGAGCATCGTCTCTGCCGGCCTCAAGCCGTTCGACAAACACCATAACCGGCACCTCGCCCTGCGCTCCAATCGACATCTCATCTGCAGAGGAGAGCAGCGACTGCGAGATAACAAATATCGTTCCCTCTTCCACCTTGAAGCGTAAAGCAGTCAAGGACACTGTGACAAACCCTCTTCAAGTGGCCAAAAATGTCGAAACGAAGGATGATGCACCAGAAACCCCGACTCGGCCTCAAGTGAAAGAGAAGTCAGCATTCGCACCCAGGTCATCCCCGGAAAGTACCTCCGTCTCTGCGCCACAGTTCAGACGTCCTGCTGTGAAAAACAGGTATCTCTCGAACTCCAGACCCAACTTGAACTTGGTAGCCCCGGCGCACATCGCTGAGAGGGAGGATGAGTCCGACTGCTTCACCGACAGGGTTCAGGTTTCGCCATCGAAGAGGCCTCCTCAAAACGACATAGAGGACAGCCCGACCAAGAAACTAAAGACTGAGGATATTACCCTTCGATTCTTCAAGAAACCAGCGATTGAAAAAGCGGCTTCGAGCCGTGAAGATGGCAAAGTTGCCAAAACAAAAGCGACACATCCCTCTTTGACGAAAGACGCTACCACCGATGCCGACAGTAAAGGCTCCGACCAGAGAATCCCGATTGTCAAAAAGGACACCCTGGCACCACAGAAGAACCGGCTGAGTCCTTTTACAGGCCGCCAATCGGTTCGATCAGCAGCTAACAAAGCCCAGCAACTCGTACCTCTGTCACCAAAGACCGTCGTCAGCCAATCAATTGACTTGACACAGGATCCGTCATCCGATGAGTCGGATTTATCCTCTAGTGACTCTGATGGTGGCCCATTCATGCTGCAAGGTGCCAGGCAAGATGCTTTGCGGACCAGTCAGCTTGTCACGAAGCCACAGCCCCAAGAAATCAAGCCTGAGCAATCAGACACATCGCCAGATATTTATAGCCCGGCTCAACATCAGTTTTCATCAGACATCGATGTAATTGGGGCTGAACCAGCAGGCCCGAGCAAGTATTCTGCACCTAATACTCATATTTTAGCCGGCGGCCTGGCCAAGAGAGACTCACAACGCGATGAAGTCAAAAGCATTATTCCTTCGGTTCATGCCTCTCAGCAAACTTCTGACGACGAAAGTGATGATTGCCATGACAAGCTCACAGTTACCAAGCGAGAGCCAACAGACTATGATTTCGTCGAGGGGTGGCATGTTGGAAGTAGTGGCTCCACTCCTATCCTGAAGCAAGAATCCGGTAGCAATTTTCCGTCATTTCCCTGCTATTCCGGCGCCACCGATGAGGACTTTGAGAATCCGCATGGCCCTAGATCATCGCCTCCACCCTCCTCTCAGCCTCCAAATTTGAGTCAGGAACCCCATGTTCTGTTCAATGCCATGGTCCAGGGAAGCAACCAAATTTCCGGCCCAGGCGTATCGACAGTCTCAAAGAACGTCACGCCAGTAGGCACGGACAGCCCCAGCAGACAAGTACAGCTCACACCGACTTCCATCTTGTACAATGCGTCGACTGTCGGGCGATATCTGCGAGACAAGGGAAAACAAGGGATATTGGACAAATTCCAACCTCTTCACCGTGAGTCTGTGAAATTTAAAGGCATTCTGAAGCCGTCACCCAGACGAGTCCGATTCCAAGACGGCAGCGATATGGAGGACCCATTTTCACAAGCACACAGGCTACCAACGTCCTCGGTGGCCAAGAAAATAGCACGGGTAGTGCGTCCCGAAATCTTCAAAAATCGCAAAACATTGGTGGCTCTGCATTCAAAGCCAGTATGGGTCAGGTCCGTCTCTGTGCCATACTACAAACCAATCCTAGCCAAAGTTCATAAGCACAAGGCTAAAGGAGCGGTGCGCCCACAAGCCACGCGCGGGGGATGGCTTCACAAGAGTAGGTCCTCTTTAAAATTACCCGAAAAGTTACACTCACACGCCGCGATAGGGAAAGATTCGGAACCGTTGAACCTCAAGCCATAGCATGGCTCACCAGACGACGGTGACACAGATGATGACACGAGCGACCCAAACACACCAACAAAAACGAAGATAAAGGTGGGGGGGCCGGAATCGCCTGATCAGTTTTGCACTGCAACCACCAAGATGCCAGAGGGGTTGTTGCTGAAGCGAGGGCGAGGAGACGAAAAGCCTAGCCGAACGCCAACTAAAATGAATTTGGTGTTGAAGCGACAAGGTTCCACGCCACCAACCGCTGGCCAGGGCACATCAAGACATACAACTAGGTTTGAGAAGGGCTTGGCAGCCGGCAAATCATCCAGCCAGAGAGTCCAGGGCAACACGAAAAAGAAACAGGAACCCAGGCAAAATACGATAGGGGATCCGGATTCGCCTCGACGAGAGCAGATCGAGTATCAAAGCACCAATCCAAAGAGTCCGCCTGGTGACTTTTGGGGCGATCTGCGTTCAAAGATGTCAAAGACGCCGGGATCCACATTCCCACTATTTACAAGGAAGAAGAAAGGACTAGCCACGGCCGCTGACAAGACAGCAAGCAAGGCGTGTCATTGACTGAATACGGAAGCATGGCGCTACAAGGAGAGCTGATTATGCGGGCTCAAGGATGGCGAGAGGAGTGTGTGTGTTGCGATCGAGGTGGGTGAGAGACTTTAATTCCCGTCAGGAGGCTAGGAACTGGCATCAGCCCGGGGGGAGGATCAGAAGCATTGTTGTTGTTATGTTGATTTAAAGGAGGCACGTGTGGCCTATTTTTGGCCCGAGGCATGTGGGGAAGTTTTAGAGACGGGATGATGAGCATGTCAGACACAAATTTCACCAAAGCCCAGAAGGCTGGCTGGTGCAACATGTATTACACAGGAGGCGATGGGGGGGAAAAGGAGGCAATCCATCATTCATTTTCATAAACCATGACGAAACCGCTCGCCCACCGCTCCAAACCGACTCTGGAGAAGTCGAGTCCTGAGGATGTGATTCGTTGTGGGGGTTTATTAGCCGCGCATATGCGGCCGAGATTACGAGAGGCAGGGGTGCCGGCGTGCTGGGCGCACTGGGGCTTGGCTCCCGGCACTGTAAGCGTCCGCCACGGCAGCCGCTGAAGACACAGTGCTCGGGCAAGGCCTCACTGTCCTGCCAGGCCCATGACTCCCCTGCGCATGGCTTGACACGATAAGGCCATGCCACCATCGGATGGCGGGCCAATTTTGTGCGCCCAAGTCACTCGTCCGCGTCAGCACAGCGGACATGTACTTGGCCCATGCAATTACTCGGCACGCTTGTCCATCCGTTGTGGGAGAATTGGGAGAATACTGCTCTTTTAGGTTAAGCTGTCGCCCCGAACTGTCTGACCTGGTCTGGCCAGGACTCTCCTGTTCTCCTGGTCTCCTGGCGCTCGCCGCCATCAGGTACAGTGAGGTACATGACTAGCCTGCGCCGTGGCTGCTCTCCAGTCGGTACCTGCCTAGCCCAAGCTCGTACCTTGCCGGCCTCCCACTCCGCAGCGACTGGCTGTGCCTGCCAGTGCCTGCCAGGTACCTGTCTACCGGCCTTTCCAACTGCGGCCAAGTCGGGTCAGGAGGAGAGGAAGGAAGGTTCTTGCCCGTTGTGCATTGGCACCTGGGCTGCTGGCACACGGCACACATGGCACAACACACACAACTGGCATAACCGGCGCCGCAGGGCAGGTGCATTGGTCGGACGTGTTGGCGGCGGCGCCTGCCGCCTTGCGATCGTCATCATTCATTCATTCTCCTTCCCTGTTTTCTCAACCCCCCAATCCGTCGGCCCTTCCTCTCTGCCTTTATTTTACTTTACACCCAACACTCTCGTTATTGCTGAAGACGGATCCCAATCGCCCTCGCTTATACTCTCCTTGGGATCTGATCCTTACGGATATTCTCTCGCTTCTTTCCGCCCCCCCCAGATTCACATCACGCCAACCTCTTATTAGCCCACAAATTTGCTCGTCCCTCTCTGCCCTTGGTGTAGCATCGAGCGTCAGCAGCAACAAGAACCGCATCGTTGACCGATCCGTCCCTTCCGCTGCTTACTGTGCTCCTGACCGTCTCGTCTGCGACATTGCTTGCGCATTGCTTCCATCTGAACTCTACTCTCGCTATAATTCGCTGCTTCATTTCGCTTCAATAACATTCCTATTACGGAACTCGTCCCCTCCCTGACCAATTCTGGGCCCGAGTCACGACCCTGGCCATCTTTGAAACGACTCCTTCTCCAGGCCCAAGATCCAGCCCAGCAACAGCCAAAGACCCTGCACATCCTGCTGACGTCCCACCGATCAAATCACGGCGCCACCGCTTGCTCGGGATTCAACCTCGACTTACACCAGCGAGGCTTGACGTTGATCGCTGACCCACGGCATCAAAATATCCTCGATCCGACTCTGCCGACCTCTACACCACTCCACAAGCCGCAATTCGATATTGCCTGACCGCCCTACCATGCGACAATGATTCGCACTCGCGAGCTCAACATCGCCATCCCCAGCCCCGAATCTCCCCCCGGGATGACGGCCTCCAAAAGCTCAAAGTCGTCGTCTTTCCAGTCCTTCAGCAGCGACGATGGCAGCGTTCTGGCCGACGTCGGCCACTTTGAGGACATTGGCCTCGACGACGACAACGACACCGTGACGCTCAAGAACCCCTCCGACGTCAGCATTCGCCCCCTCCCCGTGAAAACACCATCCGGCGGTCGAACTCTTGCCGCTGGCCGAACCGCCTCCAAAGCTCGTCCGCCCTATCCCCCCATCCAGACCAATGTTTTTGCCAACCCGCGCTCTACCAGCCTCAGCGCCCTCGCCGAACCCCCCTCGAGCAATCGTAAGCGCTTAACCAGTCCCTCTTCGGCCTCCCTCCCCTTTCCGCGCCGCCACCGAAGTCCCAGCCCCAGCTTCTCGCTCAACCCGAAAGATCCGAACTTCCCTCCCAAGCCTCGTCGCGGCAGCTGGCAGTCGACCCGCGAACGCAAGTCCTTCAACGACCTCGAGCAGGAATGCGACGACGACGATGGCGACGACATCCCCGAAGGCCTTGTCCTCGACAATGTCCCCATCTCCCCCCGACCTCCGCAAGAGCGTTCGCCCAGCAGGAGCCATTCCGTCTCGCCTTCTCCCGATCGAGCTCCCAAGGAGCGCGTCCGAAGCGTCGGCAATGGAACGCCACCTGTTGCTCAGGCTCAGGGCTCCCTCCGATCTCCCTCGTGGAAAACAGACGGTGTCCCACGCAGCCCAATGAAGGCGCGTGCGCACAGCTGGAACGCCGCCCTGGCAGACCTCAACGCCGAAGCCAAGGCTCTCACAGAAAAGCTCGAGGAGCACGCTGACGAAATGGAGGAGCAGCAGGCAAAGCGGGCCAACGGCGCCCGCCCCAACACCTGGAACCCCGGCAGGAGATCACTGGATAATTCTTACGACAAGAGGGAGAGGATCAAGTCCACGCCTGAGCTTCCGCCCCTTCGGAGAACCAACATCATGATTGACCCGCTTCCCGTCTCCAAGGAAAAGGAGGCCGTCTTGAGCCGCACCAGACCGTCGTGGTTGCCACCCAAGGACCCGGCGGAAGAAAAAAGACACTTGAAGGAATATCAGAAAATGATGGCCGCCAGTGCCAAGGCCGAGGAGCGCCGGGAGGCTGCCCGCAAAGCCAAGATCGAGGGCCGAGATGTTACCGCCGACAACCTGATGCACATCTGGGAAAAGGACGTGATCCCCCGATGGAACGACGCCATCCGGGAGCGCAGGACCAGAGAGCTATGGTGGAAGGGTGTTGCTCCTCGGAGCAGAGGAGCGGTGTGGTCGCGGGCAATCGGAAACGAGCTCGGCCTCACAGAGACCTCATTCGAGGCGGCGCTCGCGAGAGCAAAGGAGATCGAGGCCAGAGTCAAGGACGACAAGGGTGATGCGGATGACGTCAGGAAAGCGAAGTGGTTTCAAGAGATTCGCAGGGACGCAGCTGAACGAACCTGGAAAGATCTGCGCATCTTCGAGATCGGCGGACCCCTCCACGATAGTTTGGTTGACGTGCTGAGCGCATATGCCATGTACCGAAGCGACATTGGCTACGTCTCTGGTTGCAATGTAAGTGCACGAGACAACAAAACCTCCGAGTGAGCCCGTAACACTAACCCTATTCGCTAGACTATCGCTGCGCTGCTGCTACTGAATCTGCCAAGCGCCGCGGCGGCATTCGTGTCACTGTCCAACATTCTCAATCGACCCCTGCCGCTGTCGTTTTACGCCTCGGACCCGGGTGCCCAGTCATCCGCCTGCAACCTCGTGCTGCAGACCTTGTCACTAAAATCAGCCCCTCTCCGCGAACACCTGACCAAGCATGTCGATACGGCGAGGATAGAGGCCTTCCTTGGCGAACTCTTCACCAGCATCTTCACTGAGCACCTGGCAGTCGACGAGGCCGCAAGGTTATGGGATGTATATGTATTTGAAGGCGATGCGTTGTTGGTCAGGGCAGCGGTTGCATTTTTACTAAGCAGAGAAATGACGCTGCTCGGAGCAAAGTCAGCCGACGAGATCAAAACCATCCTATCGGAGCGCAATGCCAATGTGCCGTCCGCGAGACCTGCCGGAGAAGTCGGAGCAGAAGATCGATTTATGATTTCGGTCCGCGAGGCTGGAAAAGCCTAGACACGATATTCTTCAGGCCAGTGCCAACTGATTTATGGAGGAGTTACATAAGAGACTTGGCATTCAAGTCCCTGATTACATTTTGGGGAGGGCGCTGTGTATATCTTGGTATAGATGGGGACATAGCCACCCAGTTTTTTCGGCGTTTAATACATGGGACATATCTTGGGAATGTTTAAACGAGTGGTGGGATCTTTGCATGGAAAGAGGAACAGCCTAGGTAGGAGATGTGGTGGATTTAACTTCTTAATCGTCAATGACATCTAGAATATGGATGGACGACCGTTTGGATCAAATAAAAATAAAAATTAATTCAATCTTTATCGTTAAAGCACGAGACTGCTGCGTGCGTCTGGCTATATTGAGAGAGAAAAGGCGGTAGGAAAAATTGTAACTGGCATCCCGAAAACAGATTAATGCCTGTTCTCAGCCAACTGAACTTGGACACGGACAAGGGGAACGAAATTGAGTAGAGCAAAGGCTAAGCTGCACCATGGGTGAATCGTGCAGGATGCAATTTCGGAATTGGATGCCTCTCATGAAGCAGGGCGCGGACCGGGTCCGTGTTGTAGGGTAGTTGTGTCACGTAGTGTGAAACACTGGACGATTGTCTCAGCCTTGTGGCATGGTTGAGGGTGACCAAGTTGGCAACGGTCGAGCATTGGTGCAGGACGGGAATGCGACTGCTTCTTTTTTTAACCCACGGACCCAGAGCATCTGACTCCCCCGCATGCCGCATACCACACGCCTCAAGGCGTTTGAGAGCTGCATGATGTTTCGTCTGGCAGCTTGAAACACGGCCATTCCATCCATCCCAGGTGCAGCCGGTGAGGCGCATCACGTGAGGGCACAAGTTTGGGTGGGAGACTTGCACCCCACCACGACGAAGCAGACAAAAACATCCAAACACCACACCCGCCCCGTCTCATCCATAGCTGCCATCCATCTTCTCTCCACCCACCCAGCTCGGGCCGCCGCCGTACTTCCGCGCCGGCTGCCCGTTGAAACCTGGAGAAGGCCGGTGCCGGGTCACGGAGGACCTTCTCGGCGGTGCGCGGCCGAAGATGCCGTCCGGATACAAACATGGCGATACGCCCAAAAAGGCCATGGTTCGGGGTACCATCTCGTACCTTGAGTCCCAGGGTCTGCCTGTCAACAAGTCAGCCATCTTCCGCCACTTTGACCTCTCGCGCTCCCAGGGCTACGCCGCCCTCAACGTGCCCGCGTCCAAGCGCAATGACCCCGAGTGGGAGGAGACGCGCGGGAGACCCAGCAAGATCTCAGATGACGACCAGAAGAAGATGGAAGGCATCTTGTGGGATGAAAACTACGACAACACCAATCTGAACTGGAGCGGGCTGGCCAAGGAAGCGGGCATCCAGATGGAGTGCAACCCCCGCACGCTGCACCGCACCATGGGCACGCTCAGCTACCGCCGCTGCCTCGCCTGTGCCCGCTCGCGGGTGCACAAGAAGGCCCGCGAGAAGCGCGCAGAGTACGCTCGCAAGATGCTCGAGGCCTACCCGCAGCCCCAGGACTGGCGCTTCGTGCGTTTCAGCGGCGAGCTCCACTTTGGCTTTGGGCTCGATGGCAAGATGCGCTTGCTTCCCCGGGCAGGCGAGAAGCTGTGTCCCGTGTGTACCGAGCAGGACGACGGCAACTGGCCGCGAGACGTAAAGAAGGCCCACGCCTGGGCTGCGATGGGCTACAACTTCAAGAGCGAGCTCGTCTTCTACGACGAGTCGACCAGTCCCAACTCGACAGGCGTCATGGCCATGCCCGAGTACCGCGACAAGGTGCTGGTGAAGGCTGTCAAGCCTTGGCTGACAACGTTGGGCCCGCAAGCCTTTATACTTGAGGAAGATGCTGACTCTTTTGCCCACGGATCGGCGAGCAAGGTTAACATAGTGCAGCAGTGGAAGGAGGACCACGGCCTGCGGTGCTACTTTAACTGCGGCGAGAGCCCGGACCTGAGTCCGCTCGACTCGCTCTGGCCGCCGCGGAAGCAGTGGACAACGCAGCCGCCCAAGGACTGGGAGGACGAGACACTGCGTGACATGGTTCGCGATGCGTGGGCCAGGCTGGACCAGGAGCGCGTGAATATGTGGATCGACTTTATGCCCCAGAGGTTGAGGCAGGTTATCGAGACGGAGGGGAGGTTTGTTCCGTGGTGATTGAATGATGTGACGACTTTCTCGTGCTGTTTAGGCCGGTGTAGGCGTTTGTAGGTAAGGCTTGAGGGGCCTTTGGTGTTGCATGTTGGTTTGCCTGGGAGACTGGTTGCTCTTATATGTACAAAATGAATGTGCTGGATATTGGATGCTACTTGGTTGCAAATAAAAGCTTGATGATATGTGAAAAAGAGCTGTGCGATTTTATAAGTGTCAATTTGGAGTGGTAGCTGTTGTTTCTTTGCTCACTACTAATAAGCCCTCATTATCTTGGCCAGGTCTAATGCAGCTGAGCCTGTGGTCGCCAGCTGCTAGCACTTGACCCTAATACTGCACGATATCTCACTTAGGGCTCAGGTTGGTGCATCCTAATTTTCATCCGCTTCATTTCAACAGCCCTTTGCTTCTTTTATTGCCATTGTTGCTTCCTTTGCTCTTGCTTCTCTCACCATGCGAACTCCTCGCCCTTCTAAGAAACGCCGCGCACATTCAAAAGAGCCCAAGTTTAAGCATCGCCCCATCTCTGACATTGAGAAACTCGACTTGGGGACAGAACCAGGGCAGTGTGAACTGTCGAACTCCTTGATTAACAGTGTCCTCTCTTTTGATCTTGCTTCTCCTGCCAAGAGTCGCCAGGGTCGGGCTTTGAAACCAACAAATATGGCCCAGAATCTAAGCAACAAGACAGGCAAGACCTCCAATACACCATCAAGCAGCCACAGCCAACAGCCATTTGCTTCTATCTTCAATACACTGAGCCGCGATGTCTCTACGGCTTCCTCCCAGGGAAAACACCATGAACCTTCATCAGGGCGGAACGACAGCGGTGTGATGTCGCCCAAGAAGAGCAAACACAGCAGTAGGAAGCATGAGAAGAGAAAGGGACACCGACATAAGATACCGGCAATGATAACACCTCCGACCTCAAGTCCAGATCCAGCTTCACAGGATAGTACATCAGCTGCCAGACCTCGTTTGCCTCCCATTGGCCAAGTTTGTCCCCCCTTCCCCTCCACAACCCCTTGACTCTGTTAACCAAATGCAGTGGGACGAAGCTCGCCCTCAGTTACGACGGGGAGATATCCAGCCATTGTCTAGGCTCAAACCACTTTCAGGTCATCTCTCTCGGTATCCCGATGTTTCGCCCTCGGAAAAGGTGCATGTTTTTCGAACCTGCCTGCTCCTGAAGAAGCAGTACCTCAACCAGCCTCTATCCGAAAGCTATACCGAGCACGCGTTCTGGACCGAAGTCTATCGCTTGCTCGACTCCGACACTCACACATTGCTTCAAGCCAAGTTCCCTATGGTGCAAACCTTGAAACAGAATGTCAGCTTTTGGTGCGAAGAGCGTCGTAATCTCCTGGCCAGGGGTGCACTCTTTCCTGTTGGCGCTGCTCGTCAGGAACTCGAGGTGCTTATTGACGAGTGGAACGAGGTCTGGGCCAAGAGGTACAGCAAGATCTACAAGGCTGCGTTTGTCATTGAAGCCTGGCCGACGGTCCAGGACCACGTCGAGTCACTTGTACAGACGACCCTCTACGACTTGGTTGACCGGGCCCTAGAAGGATTGAAAACGCCAAACCCGACCCGTTCCAAGAAAGGGGATGATAGCGACGAGACATATGACAAGAAAGTTGAGCACTTGCGACAATCAGTCAAGGGCCAAGGGCTCGGTCGTGTGCAGATCAGGGAATCCGAAGGCAACATGTCACTTGTGCTCGATCTTCAGCCCAGTCTTGGCGAGGCGATTGCAAAGTACATGCAGAAGACAATCAGCGGCGCAAGTGAGCTACGTGGAGGAGACCCAACGTTGACTCATACACATGTCACCAGTGGTGACGTAAACACGGCTGTGATGCCCTCCATCGAGTCTCATACATTTGCTACCTCGTCTCGCGTAAGCAGATGGCAACAAGATTACTACCAACAAGACAAGACACTCGAGGTGATGGAGAAGACTAGGGGCCGTGATTTGCCATGTGATAGTGTCAGCAGCCCTCTTGGCAAGAAGAGAAAGGGGCGCCATGATGATGACGACGACGAACTCGACAGAGATGGCGCCAGCCCCAAGCAACGCAAGGTCGGTGAGCGAGCTGACAGTGTAGATTCAACTACAAGCACTTGGTCATTTCCATCTGTTGAGGAGCTCGACATTCGACGCATCCTGGACTCACCCGAGAAGGCTCGAGCCCGGAAACCGACGTGTAAGCCGAGCAAAATCTCGCTGCCGATCAGAACGGAGAGGCGAGATGAACCAGCTGCGGGTCAAAGTACCGGACCAACACGAGGCGAACAAGTTGGATCGACTGACAATGCCCAAGGGTCATTTCTCCCTGTGGGTACAAATGGGTTGACTACAGCCCGGTCAAGTATATCAAGTTTGGAAACATGGGACTTTGGACCAGGAGGCCGGGCCGGCCACAGCAGGGCTGGGCGGGCTGGAGAATACGGGTCCAGTTCTGCGGGACAGGGCGAATATCAGCCCATCAACTCCCACTATCGTCGGTTGAATAAGGCCAATGATTGCAACGGCAATGGTTATGGCAGTCACACGGATGCGAGCACGTCCCAGTGGTTTCGAGAGAGCACGCCCGAGTTCCGCGCAATGCCATTATCGGACCGTCTCGATATGCTGCACCGCGCCATAAAAGAACGCGGCTTTCCGCCATTGGAATAACCGAACGGTGTTTCTTTTTTTTTTTTTTTTTTTTTTTGTGTTATACTTCCGTGATTGTCTCGGGACCATGTGTCTGGCCTGCTGGGTCTGGTCGGACTCGATTCGAGACGTCACGTGGAGTTTATTTTTTAAATTCCATTTCAGTTAATAAAAGGTCTGGCATGTAGGGACGCAGTCTAGAACATAGCAAAGATGGCAAATCACGATAACGGCTTGCAATTTTGCTTTCGAAATATTTTCGTTGCCCCAACAAAAAGCTTCTTGTTTTCCCGGAGATGACGGACGGCGACCTGAGGATCCTTGCTGAAAAGGGTGCTGCACGGAAATTACGGGACGGTTTGGAATCATGTCAGGTAGAGCAGGAATTAAAAAAAAAAACAAGAGAATGAATTACACCGCAAAAACCAAAAGAGGAATACACGATTCCTCGATGTTGTTGAGAGTGTCGAACCACCATGACCTGACTCGGAGGGCGGCTCTGCGAACAAAACTGGCAGCCCCAGGCCAGTGCTCAGTAAGGCCAGAGCTCAGTAAGGCCAGAGTGCCAGGATCGGCAGAAGATGGAAGGCGGGGTGGATCCTGGGCCGTGGCAGGGGATGGAGCTGGAGCTGGAGCTGGAGCTGGGGACACGTGGGGCTTGGGTTTGGGGTGAGTGAGCTGGATCTGCTCCGCCCGAGACCGCGAGGGTGATGACGGTGATGGGGGGATTAGACGTGAGTGAAAGTGTCCAGTGAAGGTGAAGGTGTGAGACGCCCGCTCCCTTGATCAGTTCCCGCGGACATGACAACGAAGTAAAACCAGTGTTGCAGGCGTGGAACCAATCAGTGCATGGCGATTTTTCGGCTTGATAACGAGCATGCTCCCGGATAAGATACGTCGCTAGCCTCCCATGTGGTTTTTTTTTGGGGTGAGGTCCACTCCGTGCGGTGCGTGCCGAGTTGGCACGATTGAGTGACGGCCAGACGGAGCACAGAGCAACAGTGCCTGTGCCCGCCAGCACTGTATCCCCAGGGGCAGTGGTTCCCCACTGGCAGCTTTGCCATCTTCGCATAGAACCCTTGCAGGCGGCGCCAAGGGCAGGGTCCCGCTCAACAAAATTCCCAACAGAAAAAAAATAAAAAAATTATCGGAAGAACTGCAGGCGAATCTCTGGACCCTGGCGGGAGGTGTCCGATCTGGTACGGGTACGTACCCGGGGCTAGACAAGGCCCCTCCACCCCCCCTCTGGCGGCATACCCCCCCCCCAACCTTGTTTCCCAACTTACATTGTGTCAAGGCAGAGAGGGAGGGCTTCGTCGAGCCAGACGACGGGATCACCACGCCCTCAATTGGAGCATCCCAGGAGTCCAAGAAGGGGAAGGGGCAAAATAAAATAGAAAACACCTCGGCATTATCTAGATTTGACATGTGGTACCATTGTGACCCCTCCCTTTCCCCCTCAAGGCCCCTAGCCTATCCGCCTCAAACTCTCGCGTCAATCAATGGCCAATGTGTGTCTTAACTGGACACGAGAGAGGAGAGAGGCAGCCAGTCACTCGCAGCGTCTAAATCCCACAGCAAGTCAACGGATGGAGGGCGCATGACGGCAGAGATGCAACCGTGAGCGTACTGCAGTCAGGCCCGTTTTCGGGATGGGGCGGGCTTTTCAAACCCTCGGTTCATTGTTGGTGATTTTTTTTCTTATTGACTGCCAAACACACACATGTGCTTGTGCTTCTTGATGACTGTACTCCCACCCCTCGGCGGCGGATGCGGTAGTGATGAGCCGTGAAATCTTATCCATCACAATGGGCGCTACGCTGCAGAAGCACTATCAAGACCGTGGCAATGGCCAGCGAGCCGTCGTCAACCTACTGCGCGCCACGGTGACCCAGGAAAATCATGGCCGGCTTGGGGGGCATCCCACCGCGGGGGTGTTTTCTTTTTTTTTCTTCACACGATGGGTTTTCCCACATATCCCCCATCTTCCTATGACGAGTTCTGCTAGTGAGCCAATGGATTCAAGGGCAATTGTCTCGTCGTGGTCAGGTAAGACATGGTCCTCGCTTCCCCCCTCATCCTGTTGTGGTCCCATGGCTTGGCTCTGGGGCTGGCTGAACATACATGACATGGGATGTGGGATGTGGGATTAGGGATGGGCTTAGACCTCGCTCCCACGGGCCCCATTCTCCGATTTGCCCTGTCGGTCGGTTCAACGACGTGATTCACATGTCGATGATCTCCAGCCCTAGGCCGGCAACAACTGCTGGAAACCGGCTAGCACAAAGCACCGCCAGGCCAACTGGAATCCCCGACCAGAGACATGCGTGCGCCGGCCGCCTTTAGGGCACGTCGTTTAAGGGGCTGGGGCTGGGCCAATCTGGTGCGCCGCAAGCCTTCCCGTTACCCTCCGCTCGCACGCCGCTCGGGGGACATCCGCAGCGCACCGCAAACGCCGCAGGTTGTGGTCCCTCCCTTCCCCTCCTCCAGGAGCGGTGAGAGAGGGGCACCTGTTTTTCTTTTTTTGGACGGAAAATTATGGAAGAAGAAAAAAGAATTGGGCATGAAAACAGGGTCCCCTCCTTACCGCTGGGTGCCGTTGTTCTGCGTGTCGATCCCAACGACGCCCCATTCCGGATGTCACAGGTAGGTGCAGGATCGGTAGAAGCACGGTACGTATGCGCCACCGGTGTGTGTTGGCGCCATGATGGGGGACTCCTCAGACGAAATCCTCGAGCTATCATGCGATTTACGACAAATGGTTGTTGTATTACGGCGTAAGCTTGCGAGCAAACTACACGAGTCGGTATGGAAACCGATACCAAATTGGACCCCCCGGCGGCCTAGCACCTTGAACCTTGATACGTAGCGAGTACAGTATACCAAATGGCCAACCAAACTGTTATCAAGGATTCCAATCAGGGATTCCATGCCTGCCTGCTTTGCTTTTTTTTTTTTTTTTTTTTTTTTCGTCTCCGCGAATAGGCCTATGCCGTGAGACACCCTGGGCTCCCCTGTCAAAGAATGACCGGGAGGGCATAACCGGTCCAAGTTGTGTCCTGTTTCACATCAGAAAGGGACAGGTAGTGGAAAGAAAGAAAAAGAGGCGATCCCATTGCCACCCTCCCAGCGGCTAACAAGGAGGGGCGAAAAAAAAAAAGAGACCCGTTTTCTAGCGTCGTCCGGGATCACTATTTTTTTTCTCCTAGCCTTTTGGTTGATGGAGAAAGAAGGCTGGCCTCTTTTTGGGGTCTGGGTCGAGAGCATTTGGTAACCCGGCTGGGCCATCTTCCATTCGAGCGGTGCAAGCCCCCCTGGAGGTTTGCTTCCACCCCTTGTTGGCTCCCGCTACGGTGGCAGAGAGTTTAAAAAAAAAAAAAAAAGAGTTGGCTTCGATACACAAGCCAAAGTGGTCAGCGGCCAAGGCGTCGTACTCACCAATTCGAGACCGCTCTGTAATCGGTTGCCATTGGTGGCCAGTCGGGCTTTCATCAGCTGCATCGCCCTGCTGCTGCTCTAGGCCGCGTCTCGGCCTTGTCAGAGAGAGATACTTGGTCGCAACTGTGTGCTGCGCTGTGCTGTGCGTGTGCCTCGCAAGTCCCGTCCCACACACGCTTTCGTCCCTCTCCTTCGCTCGCCCTCCTCGATTCACACACTCCCTGCCCTGCCACTGCCCCCCGTGGCTGCTTGGCTCCACGACACCCCCAACAAAACATTGCCGAGAGAAATCGCATAATAGCTCCCGCTCTCCACTCGAAACTATTTGCCATCCCGCCTCCCCTCCCCTCTGCATCCCTTCTTCTTTCTTCCTCATCCCTTCCCCCCTCTCTCCTCCCCTCCCCAGAGGACCAATTGACTTGTCGTTGCTGGTCATCACCTTCCTCCTCCCCTCTTCCCACAATGGCCTCCGTCTCGACCTCGGCCGAGCCCCGGCAGCAGCCTGCCCAGCGCCGGACCGCTGCCTCGGCCTCTGCCACCGACTCCGAGTCCTCGGCCGCCGTCTCGCCCTCGGACTCTCCTCGTCACTCGGCCTCCAACACGTCGCTCTCGTCGCTGGCCTCGGACGCCCCCGCCAAGCCCACCGACACGTACGGCCGTCTCTTCGACACGTACGGCAACGAGTTCACTCCCCCCGACTTCACCATCAAGGAGATCTACGATGCCATCCCCAAGCACTGCTTCAAGCGCTCCGCCCTCCGCGGCTACGGATACGTCCTGCGCGACCTGGTTCTGCTCGCTACCACCTTCACCGTCTGGCACAACTACGTCACCCCCGAGTACATCCCCTCCACCCCCGCCCGCGCTGGTCTCTGGGCCCTCTACACCGTGCTCCAGGGCCTCTTCGGCACCGGCATCTGGGTCCTGGCTCACGAGTGCGGCCACGGCGCCTTCTCTGAGTCGACCCTGGTCAACGACATCACCGGCTGGGTCCTCCACTCCAGCCTGCTCGTCCCCTACTTCAGCTGGCAGATCTCCCACCGCAAGCACCACAAGGCCACTGGCAACATGGAGCGTGACATGGTCTTCGTGCCCCGCACTCGCGAGGCCCAGGCCAACCGCCTCGGAAAGTTCGTCCACGAGATGTCTGAGCTGACCGAGGAGACTCCCCTCTTCACCCTCATCATGCTCATCGGCCAGCAGCTCATCGGCTGGCCCAACTACCTCATGACCAACGTCACCGGACACAACTACCACGAGCGCCAGCGTGAGGGCCGCGGCAAGGGCAAGAAGAACGGCTTCGGCGGTGGCGTCAACCACTTCGACCCCCGCAGCCCTCTGTACGAGAACCGTGACGCCAAGCTCATCATCCTCAGCGACATTGGTATCGGTCTGGCCGCTGCTGTTCTCGTCTACCTCTGCAAGCAGTACGGCTTCACCAACATGCTCGTCTGGTACTTTCTCCCCTACCTCTGGGTCAACCACTGGCTTGGTACGTATTTCCGTCCCGTCTCGTCTCGATCGAAATTCGCATGTGTACTGACTGTGATCGTCTATAGTTGCCATCACCTTCCTCCAGCACACCGACCCCACGCTCCCCCACTACACTGGTGATGAGTGGAACTTCGTCCGTGGCGCTGCCGCCACCATCGATCGCGAGATGGGCTTTATCGGCCGCCACCTCCTCCACGGCATCATCGAGACCCACGTCCTGCACCACTACGTCAGCTCCATCCCCTTCTACAACGCTGACGAGGCCACCGAGGCCATCAAGCCCGTCATGGGCAAGCACTACCGCTCCGACGTCAAGGACGGCCCCGTCGGCTTCATCCGCGCCATGTTCCGCAGTGCCCGCATGTGCCAGTGGGTTGAGCCCGTGCAGGATGCCGAGGGTCCCGCCAAGGGCGTGCTGTTCTTCCGCAACCGCAACAACCTGGGCATGAAGCCTGCCGTCATGAAGCCCGAGTAATGTAATAAACCAAACGGCCAAGTCTCTGTCAATGGGTGGATGCTATTTTTATGGAGTTGCTGCTGTTGAATTGTGTTCCGTTCGGGTCATTGGAAAGTCGGGGTACAGTTCCTTCGTCAAGGGTCGACCGACGCGCAGGACGAAAGAGGGCCTAGAGATCAGAATGACATGGCAACGGGATGGGAAAGGAAAGAAAAGACTTGGCGTAGAGAGCCAAGCAAAGACACGATCAGACGATTAGAGCAAGATAGACGAAATCCAGAACTTTCGTTCGACCACCGCAGCCCATTTGTTGTGCCCCTTGTGTGAAACCTGTCTTTGGCCCGTATGTCGAGGATGAGTTGAAGTTGGAAAAAAGAGGGGGAGGCTCGGGCAGGGAAAGAAGTGGGTTAGCGTCATGGATTGTTAATTGCAGGTGGTTGACGGAAGAAGCGGGATTAGGGCCGTTTTTTTTCTGGCCTTGTCCGCCGGACTTTTGGGCCCAAAATGCGGGGAACAAGTGCCGAGCTGCGCCGCGAATGGGGACCTTTTTTGGACTGGGACCGTACGATATCGATAACACACGCCAAGGCAGGTTTTTTTTTTTTTTCTTTTTCGTGGTGAAGCAGGGGTGGGGAGTGATTTTTATTGGAACTGGTTCATGGACGTGCATCGGAGTTTGGACGGGAGAGTGGTGCTGCATGTGATGGTGGAGTAGGTGGTTTGGCTGGGGCTTTGTTGTAAGAGGCTGGACTGTGAGGGTGGACGACATAAGCGGAACGTGTGTGATATTTTACAATAGGATGGATGGATGCGTTTCTCATTATTAGCACGTATTCTTCCTCTTTTGCCGGCTTGTTCTGGAGTTGCTAAAGATTAGACAGGCTCTAGGGTAACTAACTTGACGTGGTGATCGGACATTGCTATTTTACGTCAACGGACATGGTTAGTAATTTCCACTGTGCTGTGTAAGGTGGCGAAGAGAAGTGTTTACATGTGAGCCAATTAAGACTGTTGTAGTTGAGGTTCATGGAGTTGCTTGGTGCTGGTTTCATCGGATATGCTCGAGTCTGATAACTGACGACTAAACTGTATTCGACTGGATACAGGATTTAAGAATCCACAGTGCAGCCCACAACGGAGTGTTTGATAACTTTACTGTTAGTTCATATGATTGTGTTTGACTCCAGTTTATACTGCTGCCGTAGCGTTTCTGTATTCAGATCGGTAATCTATTTATTTTCTTCAACGCCAAGAACGACATGATGATCTGAGACGACGAATGTGATAAGATGATGAATGACAGGAATGTAAACTTAACAATGGAAAGAAAAAAAATTCTAGAAAGAAAGCTTGATGTAGGAAGCTCGACACAGAGGGTAGCATAGTTATACAACGGTACTCATGCCCGACCGTCCAGACAGCGCAGCGAACAGTGTCTCTCGGATGGAGATAAATCGGTACCTGTACCCAATAATGGCGATATTCTTCAATTTAATTCGTATTTAGTGAAGCTGGAAACGACTTGTTAAGCTCCAAGCATGAAGCACGATGCTCGCCCACTCAGAGTGGCAGTTAAAGGACAGGAATCCAACGAGGAGAGATGGCATTGAGCGGAGCATCTCATAACAACATAATTATTGGACAGGTTTATATCCAAAATTTCATGACTGCATCTGTGAATAAAGACTGCCAAATTGGATTATTTAATGTGATAGACACTAAGGTTGTTTTGCAGGAGAGTGATTTGGGCTGAGTGAACCACCTGCACTGTCATGCAGTAAGAAGGAAAATGACAACTACAAAAGAACGATCAAGGCATAAACATTGACGCTCCTATTTGAGCCGATAGATCTTGCGAATCTAGATTTGCTACGCCAAGTATCCCAGCTTTGTCTGACTGTTGGCCAAGGGTATGCACTTTATGAGTTTGGGAATCACTCTCGATACGAGTTCGCGACTTTTGTTTCGCGCCATATCTTACCAGTCGCGTGCAAAAAACGCATGGCTTCTATTTTACTTTTTGCTCCGGGGCAGGATTGATATGCTGCTTGAAATTGTATTCTGTCTGCCGCCCTCTTAAAATGCATGAATAGAGGACAACGCTCAGCATGACTGAAGTCAAAAGAATATCCATATCTTTTCCTGGTCATGAGAATATTCCAACAGCTGTATACCGAGTCTTCATTGGTAAAAGTCTAACTTGGTCTTACACGGTGTTACAAGATGGTGCGTGAAGAGTGGTTGATCTACAGCTTGTAGCATCAACGCATGAGATGCCACCACCATCAGGTGTTTCTCGGGAGGCCCTGAGGTGTCTCTTCACTGCAAAACCCACTGCTGACTGCGATGAAGAGAAATCTTTCTTCAATCCCCCATATTTACGGTGGAATGTCTTAATCACTCAACATGACAGTCGCGATTTCAAAAACCCCGTGGATCATACCGATGGCTTGATTCTAATTTGTCACCAGTCTTCCCTAAATAGTCTCGCCGAGAAATTGGCTAGCTTTCAAGAACCCTGCAAAGTCTAATAAGGGAGCAATTCACCCTTGATGACTCCGTCTAAGTTGACGCCACGAAGCCTGGACACCTTGAATGACAGGAGGCAGCTCGGGGAGCGAGTTCCGGGGCGTGCAGTGCCATTTTTAGAACAAAGAGACTTTGCCGAGAAGCCACCTAACCAGATCCGTCCAGCGAGATATCTGAAGCAATGCTGTGTTAAACAGGTGGACAAAGCAAGCGCAGAGTAAGTGTGCTGATCACCGTTGTGTGGGTGATGATCGTAGATCGCCGACAACCCCGCACTCGTGATGAGAGAGTTGAGTTCGCTCAACTGCCATTTGCAAACTAACCCTAGCCTGTCCAGAAGCCCAGTGGAGTATAACAAGGCCATTGGTGGCGCTGCCATCTACCCACCAAAGTATTCTAGGTTTCCGTGGGCCATGCTCGAGAGTTTGGAGGCGCTCCAGGCCTGCGTTTACACATGATGGCTTGGTGAGTGTAGACACGCATCCCAACAATATGGGAGGGGGGAGAGGACAAAGAATTGTTAAAATTAAAATTGTGATAAAAAAGAAAAAGGACGGCGTACGGACATGTCATGTTGCCTTACCAAGAATCCGGGATGGGACGCACATCTGAATAAATAAGTCTGGCTACAGGATTGCTTGGGTCTTTCAATTAGCTCCAATTCAGTTCTTGGTCTCGTGTTCGCCCTCTAAAACCTCTCGCAAAGGTGAATTGGTAGATGATAGCGCTGCGTGCATGGGTGTAACTCATCCCTTGCCTTGGCCTAATCGGGAGTTCCCTTGAGTGAGGTCAAATTTAGCCAGATGCCTCCCCTATGCAAGCCCTCTTTTGCCACCTTATTTCGAGATTCTCGTCCCCATATCGACTCCCTCTGCCCGCAAAAATCTCGACCATCTCGGGAACGTCAGGCCAGCAGTTGCGAGCTGATGGCTGCACGCGTGTCTCGGCAAGACATCTTCTGGGCCGCTCAAGTGACCAAAAGGCTTGGCCTCGTCACACATCTACTCCCAGGAGTCGAAATAACTTTGCATTGCTTCCTGCAGCATGCTGCTGCAAGCCAGGTGGCAAGGGAGATGGCTTTGCGGATCTCGCAGCCGAGCTGAACCGGCGGACCCAGGTTAACGGGCCCACACAGCACCGGCGAGAGAGGCTAGTAATCGTGACGTAGTAGCATTGACCCGTCGACGCGTGCCAATGCTGTTGTGAGAATAATGGAGCAGTTGTTTCTCGGATCACGAACCGAGAGTGGAGTCGCTATCTGGTGGCTTGAGATCCACCGGCCTGGGAGAATCCGTCACGATGCCACGAAGCACGCAGCACCGTCTAGCTCCTCGTTAGATCGTCGGTCAGATATCTTGAAATTTTGAAGATCAAAACATCGACATTTCATTCTGATTGATGGATCGAACCGTGGCATCGTGGCTTCGCTCCAAGCAAAGTAACCAGGTCACCGGGTTGAGACAGCTTGGTGTGATTGACCACGCCACCCCTAAAGAGCCAGCGCCATCACAACAGCATTCCCAGCTGGGTTGTAGGGAGCTGGCCAAGGGTGGCAATCAAGTTCCAAGACACGATCAAGTAGCTTAGATCAACTCCACTGCTTCGCTAGCAGGGCGCTACACTCCGTTTCGTTGGCAGTGGCACTTACGTGCAGCGGCTTGAGTGGCGACAAGACGGAAACGTCCATTTGCGCGATTGCCTCTCGGGGGGCGATATTTACAGTATCTAGGTGCGCTTGGGGTCGAGTAAAACTAGTCTAGTAGATGAATGGTTCGGGTACGTGCCTGGCTGGCGCAGACTTTGACTGGGCCGTCGCTCCCTCCAACAAGGTGAATCCCGAGCGTCTTTCTCCGCTCTTTGGAGATTTGGACCCTTGCGAATGATGTTTGAAGTGATTTTTAGAGGTGGTTCCCACGTGGTTTGTGCATGAACATGACTGGTCGAGAGTTGCATTATGCTGGGTGGTGTGATGTGTGATGTCTGCAAGGCGGGTTGCATTGGGACGTCGCATTCAACACGGAGACTAGGTTGGCCGCCAGGATCTAAGGGTGCGATTTGGCGGCCGCTAAGCGGCTTTACGGTCAATTGGGAATCACCGGCGGCTGCGGCGGCTATGGGTTTGCCACGTTGTCAAAGGTACCATGGACTGCAGCAATGCGGTCAAACACCTCCAGAATGGCTTTACATAAGTGCCTGAGAACCAAATCCTGCAAATATTGGCATCAGCACTAGCTCCTGAGGACCGTTTTAAAGGGCACTAGATGGATGCTAGTGGCCAGGCGCAAAATATGTTGGAAGATTATAAAGCATAGAGCAAATAAATTGAAGACCAGAACAGAAATCCGGTTGCTGGTTGGCAACGCTTGCCTGTGGAACGGTTTGCGTGACAGCTTCCCTAGTGCAGAGCGGCTCAGACTATGGCCGATGAGGAGGTGGTTTGTTTATAAACACTTGGAATTTGCGAGGCAACGGTGTAACCAGCAATTACGGGTGACGAAAAGCCGGACCTAAAGGCGAGCGAGCCTGGGCCGCATCGGAAATTTGGTGGGTCTCGAGGAATGCCTCCAGATCAGTGGTAGATTGGGCCAGTCGGATGTGATGGCCCGAGCTGCTTTCTCAACTGCTAGCGCATGAATGTTTCACTATTTTGCGCTTTGGTTCATTTGGGGCTTGCCGCTGACGGATCTGAAGAGGTGCCACGAGAATGATCAGGCTGGTTCGGAAGCGGTGCGGTGTGCAAGGCAAATAAGCAAGAAGAATCAAATCTGGGTCAATGCTTATTGTATTGCGGCCCGTGCAAGTAGCCCGGGATTCTAGGTCAGCAGCAACGGCAGGAGGGTGGCCGATCGGCGCTTTGGTAGGATGAACGGAGGATGCAAGCGGATGCGGTAGGCCTCGTATCTGCGTGTAGCATCTGACTCACCAGGAAGCGGCAAGCGATAATTGACACGGACGGGTTCGCCAGATCTAATGTGCCAGCAGCATCAAGACGTTATTCAATCTTGAACAGGTCGATGTCTACACCCGAGGGTAGACTAACGCGATCTTCAGCATGGCCAGTCATTGTTCTAGAGGGTTTGCTTCTCAAAAAACATGTGCCTGAATCTCAGCGCCGGACTAGGCAATATCACAAGATTGGCTATTGTAGATGCTACACACAATGTGCGGATCCCCCCCGCCTCGGAAGTGGATTGCTTGCCGGGTACTACTAAAACAAGACACTTTTAACCTCAAGGCTCACTGCCAAAACTTTTGCTCCTGCAATAAGAGCGAGGGGAAACACGCCAAAAGGCTGTTATTTGGACCCTGAAAAGATTGTTGAATGTGCTAGTGGGTGGACTCAGTGGCTACAAGCCCAGACGGATGAGAGTCATACTGGAAATTGGGCGGCACAGTGTTTATGTTTCTGATGCTAAGAACAGATTTCCCGTGTTGAATTTTGCCTGCACCATTTCGTAACTGCAGCGATGGAGCCACGGTATCTTTCACATTATACAAGCCGCTATCAGAAATCAGAGGCCTTTGGGGCTCCGGAGGTCGCCCCACATGGACGCCGTGAGCGGGCCGGAACAGGTATGAATCCACCCGAGAGGAAGGCGCCGCCATAGCCCGCCCAGCCCACGCTCCAAAACTCAAAGTCCCGCTCCACTGGGAACTGGGCTTGAGGGGCACAAGCTCAAAGCCCCTGGTTTCGTTGCTTCCGAGCAGGGAGAATACTTTACGCCCATTCTCGGTTGCGCTCGGCCTCGCCGTCGAGAGATACATGCCTTGCTTCGAGGCCAAATCTATGCTCCAAGTATCTCCCTAGAGGTGAGATGCTATTGGCCAGTGGCCAGTTGAAGATAGGGGCCACTTCAACCACAGTTTGGGCGAATGAGACCTGGGGAGTCTGGGCTTGACAAGGCACACCGCGGACAAAATCGCCGTATTGCATATATCGCGCTGGATTCCTAGGACGACAGGCGATGGGCAAACCGAAGCGAATAGCAGTATGGTCGAGGTCCAAATTGACAATAGTGGAACTGCAACGGCTCTCGATGGCAATGAGACAGCCGTTCAAACACACTCATGTCCAATTTGACTCAACGAAAAAAAGCAACTCTGCGAGCAAAAAAGATTGGTTGCAGCGAACGACGGGGAAGGTGAGACATAAGAAATGCGAAAATAACGGGAAAAGGGAATTAGAAAAAGGGCAGGGCTGGCCACGACAGCGTGGCCAAGAGTGTGGATCCATCCGTGGTGGCCTCGGAACATGCCTAATCTCCACACATCTCGCAGTGACAGGAATTAGGTGATTCAGCCGCAGTGTCTCAATACCAGAGATGGCTGCGGGCCAATGAAATCATCAATCTCGTAGTAGACTAGCTGCCCAAGACTCTGTCATGAGGTCACCACTGTGCTTTAGTTTGTCCTTCGGGCCATCGCTGTGTACAGGGTAGTGTTGGGAGAGTGTTGCTTTGTTTATGGGTGGTGACAATGGAAGAGTGCAAATGGAAAGCTCCAACGTTATTCTTCGTTTGTGTTTTTTTTTTCACTGTTCAATGAAATAGTAAAAAAAAAAACTCGAGAGTTTTTGAGCCCGGGTCTGCGGATTGCCCGACGATCATTGCAACCCGTTGATCATATTCACCAAAGCGTTCAAGTTGGCGATCCGCGAAGCCAACGTCACATCTAGGTGGCAGATGCGAGCCCCACGGCACACTACTGGGCACTACGGTTGAGGGACTACGCCAAATGTCTCATGGGGCTAGCAAGATGCTGTCTTGGCGGCCTTTGTCGGCGACCAAATCTGGAAAAACGGATGCATCCAAGGGCTCGATCTGGCCTAGAGCGGGAGAGCTTATTGCAGCGCATTCCGCATTCCGCTGTGACGTAAATAGAGGCCGCCACTCGATTGGCGAGATTGCGTAGCTGGGAGCTGGCAGCTGGGGAGCCGTAGGCAAAAAGACTATTTTCCCACGGCTCTGTCTGCCATCGCGTTCCTTCTTGGGCAGTACGCGTCGTGTTAAGCTTTGCCGTGGCCGACTATTCAGCATCAGCTAGTTAGCCGCGCCCAACCAGAGGCCAGCATCTCTCGTCAAGACAGGACCGGGCTTGATGGCTGTAGATTGGCGCATCCCCACAAGCATCTGCTTGGCGCCTCTCGAGGAACCCTCTGTGAACGGTTGACTCAACCACCCCTCCTCTTGCTCCCGTATGCCAGTGTGCTCGCTCTCTTGTCTCGCCTTGTGCTGTCTGGACAACGCCGGGGCACAACAAACAGTCTCCCTCGATGTTGTTGTGCTTGGCTGCTTGGTACGCAAGCAGTAGCTTGTTGGCTCGGATATCGCCCGTCAATAAGACTGTGTCTAAGATTTTTCTTCAAGCCTCGCGTGCCTATCGCTCGGCCGAACATGCATCGACGCATGGTCCGTTCCGGCACCCTCTCCCGCCCAAACTTGCTCCCTCTCTTCATGTTCCCCAATGGGCAAACGCCTCCGGGAACAGCGACTGAACTTTGCAACCCCGACCGATCTGAACCTTGTCCTTGGCCATCGCGCAGAAGCACACACGCCCCCCCCAAGGCAGAGGCTGAATTGGGGGTTCGGAGAAGGAGGGAGAGCCAAAGGGCGTGCGAAGCGAGTCGACCCGTGGGCAAAACGGGCGGGCGGCGTTCGGAAAATAGGCTTCTGGGCTGCCCATCTGGACGGCGGGCGGCTCAGAGTTCGGGCCCATGCGAGAAACAGCCAGTCTAGATGCGTCCCAGGTGAGCAGCTCGCTACAGCTGCGCCGCCGGGTGCTGCTTATTGAGCGGGGACGAGGGTGGACTGGAATGGGACCGCACCGGAGGGGAGTAGCTCGAGCCTGGCATGGACAGTTGAATCAGAACCCGCCCAGTGGGATGGGATGGGTCCGTTGTTCCCGTCCAGGAAATGAAAACGAGCAAAGGGAGCTACAATGCGCAGCATGTATATAGGAAACACGGCGTGCTCGACCCGCGCGTGCTAAGAGAAGCTCCGTCCTCAACTCCAGGTTTGGCCACCTGAATAACAGCGTCTACAGCATCGTCGGCCACAATGACATGTCTCATCCGGCGTCTGCTGGCCGGGATGGCGTTTGCCGCCGTCCCACTGGTAGATGCCACCAACTCTCTTGTCTATCGAGACAACCAACTTCACCACAGCGAGAACCCCATGAGCGTTCTCCTCCCCCGACAAGAAATCATCATCGACAACTGCCCCGAGCCGAGCCTGTGCGTGGGCGGCACCTGCACGACGAACGTAATCGGCTACGACCTGTTCAACTGCGGCTACAAGGACAACCGCTGCCGCCCGGGCGAACTATGTATTACCGGATCATGTATCCCCCTCAACTTCAGCAGCACCGACCCCCACAACTGCGGCAACACGAAGAAGCCCTGCAAGACGGGACAGTGGTGCGGCGAGGACGGCGAGTGTAAGCCCATCCAGATTGTCGTCGACCCGCTCCACTGCGGCCAGGACCGAGAGCCGTGCGAGCCCGGCGAGCTCTGCGTCAACGGTGTCTGCATCAAGGTCGACATCGGCACCGACCCCCTCCACTGCGGCAAGCCTGGCAACGAGTGCCAACCCGGAAACTGGTGCTTCAATGGCATCTGCACGCCTTATAACCTGGGTACCAACACCAAGGGCTGCCAGCACGACGACGAGTGTCCGCTGCTGGCGCCCTGCGTGGACGGCATCTGCCGCCCGCTCATTGTGGGCACGGATTCTTACAACTGCGGACCCAAAGGAACAAACTGTACAGCCGGCGAGATGTGTCTTGGTGGAGACTGTCGGCGGCTCAACATCACCAAGACGGAAGCCGACGGTTGCGGCGCCTCCAAGAAGCCCTGCGACTCAGGCGAGGTGTGCTTCCAGAACAAGTGCATCCCGCTCCACGTGGGCCTCGATCCCTCTGAGTGCGGTGACCACGGTCAGGTCTGCAACAAGTCGCAGGTGTGCGTGACGGGCGTCTGCGTCAACCACATGGTCGACCGCTACCCGCCGCCTCCCGGCCTCGTCTATTGCGTAAACTCAGATGCCGAAGGCACGGGCAGCAACTCTTCGCCCTCCGAAAACGGGGGGTCCACCGAAGTCCTGCCCGGCGGCGGCGACAGCATGGGCCAGATCCCCGGCACCACCGTGTACCAGGGGTCGGGCCAGGGCGGCGGCGTCGTCACCAAGGTCATCACCGAGGTGCTCACGGAAAACTGCCACAAGGACACGCATGACTGCACAAAGGTCATCACCCTGCTATCCACCGAAGTCTACACCACCACCATCTGGGACCTTGGCCGCCCCCCCGCCCACGGCGGAATCACAGGGAACAAGGCGGCCGGACAGCCCGGCAGCGGATCTTCTGGCGGATCACAAGGTGGGGCCTCTGGGGGATCTTCAGGTGGCGTCCCCGGAGGTGCTCCGGGTGGGTCTTCCGGAAGCTCGTCCGGGGGGGCTCCGGGTGGTGCCGCTGGAGGCGCTGGAGGCGCAAGCCTTTCTGTGACTACCGTGACAAGAACAATCAATGGCGAAACCGTGACAACTACTCTCACCGTCACTGTCCAGGGAGCTGGTCAGGGCGCAGGAAATGCCCAGCCTACTCAGGGAAGCTCGAGCGGCAACCTGGGCACTGGCAACCAAGGAACTGGAAATCAGGGCACCGGAAATCAGGGAACTGGTAACCAAGGTACTGGAAACCAGGGCACTGGAAGCCAGGGAACTGGTAACCAAGGCACTGGAAACCAGGGAACTGGCAACCAAGGCACTGGAAACCAGGGCACTGGAAGTCAGGGAACTGGTAACCAAGGCACTGGAAACCAGGGATCTGGAAACCTGGGTACGGGAACCGGCCCAGGCAGCGGAGATAACGGTAACGAAGGTATCGAAGGGAACCCAGTGGACAACACCCAACCTAGTAGCGGCAGTGGAAATCTAGGTACTGGAACTGGCAACCAAGGTAGTGGAAACAACGGCAACCAAGGTATCGAAGGAAACCCAGTAGAAAGCAACCCACCTGGCTCCACTACCATTACCGACAACTTGGGAACAGGCACAAACCCTGGTACTTGTAATCCCAAGTGCAAGTCAGGCGAAGCATGTCTCAACCACAAGTGCTACGTGCCTGGCAATCCCGAACAGTGCGAGGATACCAAGTCACCCTTGCGCTTCCTCCCTAGGTTCATACGAGGCCGCTCCGAGGTCTGCCCGCTCAACGAGATCTGCCTCAACGGAAAATGTGTACCGCTTACAAGCCCTACGAACTGTAACGGCAGGAAATGTCCCGCCAACAGCGTATGCGTCTTGAATACCTGTGTGCCCGAGACCAACCCTCTCAGCTGCAAAAATAAAAAGTGTCCCAAGGGCCAGCTCTGTGTCCTCGGCTACTGCACACCCGTCATCCCGACCACGCCTACGACCCCGCCCTCTGGAACATGCACAAAGAACTCGCAGTGCAAGAAGGGCCAGGTCTGTCGGGATGGAACATGCCATGTTTCCTGCTCCAACAATGACGACTGCGCCATCGGCACTACTTGCCAGAACGGCGCGTGCGTCGTGGACATTGCTGGGGACTGCAACTCCAACTCGGATTGCCGAGGAGGATATGTGTGCGAGAGCCACCGGTGTGTTCCCCCGGCTGCCACTCGACAGCCGTCGCACACTACGACCAAGGCTATTATTACGAGCAAGGCTGTTACTACGGCCGCACAATGCCAGACAAACGATGACTGTGATGGCGGCATCTGTGTCAATGGTTCTTGCGAAGTCGATATTGCCTCGGAGTGCACCTTGAATTCGGACTGCAATGGCGGCTGGATTTGCTCCAGCAGTGTGTGTGTTCCGCCAACTGGAACCCAGGCGCCAACCGGAACACAGGCGTCAACTGGAGCCCAGGCGTCTACCGGAGGCCCTGGAACCACGGGCAAGGGCTCTGGTACTTCCACCAAGGCTACTGCTACTAGTAAAGGAACAGGTACGCCTTGCCAATCGGATTCGGACTGTGGCGATGGCTCAAGCTGTGTGGATGGCTCTTGCGAGGTTGACATTGCTTCAGAGTGCGACCTCAATTCTGACTGCACCGGTGGTTGGATCTGCTCAAGCAGCTCTTGCGTTCCTCCTCCAACGACAAATCCCCCGACCCAATCTTCTGGCAGTGCTGCTACACGCACTTCACCCGCCGTTTCCACCACTACAACTCCGCAGTGTGCGACCGACGCCGACTGTCCCTCGGGCGACCTCTGCTCAGCCGGCCAGTGCGGTCCGCCTTGTGCCAAGACGGTTGACTGCGATGGAGTCAAGATTTGCGATGGCGGCGTTTGCGTTTCTGGTGAGGGTTGTTTCGAAGACTCGGATTGCCCCAACGGCGGTATTTGCGTTGACGGCTCGTGCTACTCCACCACAGGAGTTGGCTGCTTAACCAACGCCGACTGTATCGGCGGACGGCTGTGTCAAAACGGCTCCTGCGTGCTCCCCCCTGGCGGATGCTCAAGCACTTCACAGTGCGCTTCTGGATTGATCTGTCAGGACGGAGCTTGCGTTGTCAACACGTCGACTTCAACAAGCAAGGCTTCAACGCAATCGACCTCAGGCCAGGCCGGCTCCGTGACAACCTCCGGCGGAACCTCCACTGGTAGAACTTCGACAGGAGCCACTTCAAGCGCCACTTCGACGCCGGCTTGCGCGCTCGACACGGACTGCACCGGAGGCAAAGTATGCGTCAATGGCGTGTGTATATCGGCGCCCGACTTCTGCAATTCCGACGCTCAGTGCGGCACCAACGGCCACTGCGACCTCGGAACTTGCACGACAAAGTGTACCCTGCCAACCGACTGTCCCGCGGGACTGACGTGCCAGAACGGAATCTGCACCATCCCCTCGACCTGCCAGAACAACGACGACTGCAAGCTCAGCCAGATTTGCCAGGCTGGCATTTGCGTCACCGTGTGTACGACGGCCGCCGACTGTCTCTCCCAGCAGGCCTGCGTGGCCGGCATCTGCGTGCCGAACCTCATCACCACGACGAGCACCACGGCCACGACTACGCGCACATCGTCTACGGGAACTATTACCAGAGTCAGGCCTACAGTCACGCAGACCAACGCCCCGCAGTGTGTCAAGGACACGGACTGCATGACGGGACAGGTGTGCGATGCGGGACTGTGCACGTGTTTGACGACGACGGATTGTATTGGCGGAGTGTGCGATTCAGGTTTCTGTATTGCGGGAACAGATTGTTTGGATAACAGCTACTGTGCTCCAGGACAGGTTTGTCAGTTTGGTGTTTGCGTTGACGTACCAACATCATCATCAAGCACCTCGTCTGCGACGGCCACTTCGGGTTCCTCGTCTTCTGGACAGGCCAGCGGTTCCACAACTGGTCGGTCTAGTTCTACCGGTACAGGGCAATCGAGCTCTTCTGCCGCAGGACAGTCAAGCTCTTCAGCACAAGGCAGCTCTTCTGCAGGTCAGACTGGTTCGTCGGCTTCAGGTCAGACTGGCTCGTCGGCTTCAGGGCAGACTAGCTCGTCGGCTTCAGGTCAGTCTAGTTCGTCGGCCTCAGGGCAGACTGGCTCTCCTGCATCTGGGCAGACAAGCTCTTCTGCATCTGGGCAGAGCAGCTCATCCACAGCTGGGCAGAGCAGTTCATCAGGCGTTGGACAGTCGAGCTCTTCTACCGCAGGACAATCAAGCTCTTCGGCTCAAGGCCAGAGCAGTTCCTCTGCGGCCGGACAGAGTAGTTCGTCAGGTTCAGGCCAGAGTAGTTCTTCCGCAGCGGGTCAGAGCAGCTCTTCAGCTGCTGGTCAGGTAAGTTCTTCAACTGCTGCGGGCACTACTTCTGGTACCCAAACGACCTCGTCGGCCTCGTCCACGGCTACTGCCCAGGCACCCGTATGTGTTGAAAATAGCGACTGCCAAGCCGGACAGAGCTGCCAGAATGGACAGTGTACGTGCTTGTCGACGAGTGATTGTAACGGCGGTGTCTGTGACTCGGGCTTCTGTATCGCAGGAACAGATTGTACAGACAATAGCTTCTGCGCCCCAGGCCAGGTCTGTCAGTTTGGCGTCTGTGTTACCGTTTCCATTTCCGCATCCGCGTCCTTGTCTTTGTCCATCTCCATTCCCATTGGACCTGGCAGTACAACGACGGCCCAGGGACAGAGCAGCTCAGCAGCACCTGGTAGCTCCACATCTGGTGGTGCCAGTTCTTCAGCCGCTGGTCAGTCCAGCTCGTCCTCAGCTGCAGCCACTCAGACCAATCTTCCATCGTGTGTCACCAATGATCAGTGTGCTCCTGGACAGCTTTGCGTGCTTGGAAAGTGTATTCTTCCCGGAGTTGGCTCATCGTCTTCTGCTGCTGCTACTCAGACAAACTTGCCTACCTGCGTTACAAACGATCAGTGTGCCCCCGGACAGCTTTGCGTTCTTGGAAAGTGTATTCTGCCTGGTATTAGTTCTTCAACTGCTGCTGGTACTACTTCTTCCACTGGTGCTGGCGTCGGCTCTTCAACTACTGCCCGAGGTAGCTCTTCGACCGGTGGTGGTGCCAGCTCTTCATCAGTTGCTGGCTCCAGTACCTCATCTGCTGCCGGAGCTAGCTCTTCGACCGGTGGTGGTGCCGGCCCTTCGTCTGTTGCTGGCTCCAGTTCCTCATCTGCTGCCGGCGCTGCCTCTTCATCTACCGCTGGTGCTGGGTCCACGACTACCAAACAGACAAGCTCTTCGGCCGCCGGCCAGTCCAGCTCATCATCCGCTTCTGCCACACAGACAAACCTACCCACCTGTGTTACGAATGATCAGTGTGCCCCCGGACAGCTCTGTGTTCTTGGAAAGTGTATTCTCCCAGCCGCCAGCTCGTCTTCCGCTGCCTCCACGCAGACAAACCTGCCCACTTGCGTTACAAACGATCAGTGTGCTCCTGGACAACTTTGCGTGCTTGGTAAGTGTATCCTCCCTGCGGCCAGCTCTTCGTCGGCTGGTGGTGCCAGTTCCTCCACATCGGCTGGTGCTACACGGACAAGCTCGTCGGCTTCCACTTCGCAGACCTCGCTGCCGCAGTGTGTTTCAAACAGCGACTGCCAGGCTGGATTCGCTTGTCAGAATGGAAGCTGTACTTGCGGCACGTCAGCTGACTGCAACGTCGGAAGCTGTCAGGGAGGCATCTGTATCGAAGGCGTTGGCTGCACTGCAGACAACCAGTGTGCCCCTGGACAGATTTGCTCAAATGGACAGTGTATTCAGGGACCAACATCAAGCTCGCCTGTTGCTCCTCCACCTCAATCTAGCTCAGCTGCACCACCTCCCCAGTCCAGCTCAGTAGCACCGCCTCCTCAATCTAGCTCTATTGTACCTCCACCCCAATCTAGCTCGGCTGCACCGCCGCCCCAGTCAAGCTCGGTTGCTCCTCCACCTCAATCGAGCTCTTCAGGTGCTCCTCCACCTCAATCTAGCTCGGCTGCTCCTCCACCTCAGTCAAGCTCAGGTGCTCCTCCACCTCAATCTAGCTCGGTTGCTCCTCCACCTCAATCGAGTTCAGCGGCTCCCCCTCCACAGTCCAGCTCAGCTGCTCCTCCTCAGTCTAGTTCAGCTGCACCACCAGCTCAGTCAAGCTCGATTGTACCCCCTCCGCAATCCAGCTCAGCAGCTCCTCCTCCTCAGTCTAGTTCAGCAGCTCCTCCTCCTCAATCGAGCTCAGTCGCTCCACCTCCCCAGTCTAGCTCGGCTGCTCCTCCGCCTCAGTCAAGCTCAGCGGCACCACCGCCCCAATCGAGCTCAGTTGCCCCTCCCCCTCAGTCTAGCTCGGCTGCTCCCCCTCCTCAGACAAGCTCCTCGGTTGTTGTACCTCCTCCCCAGTCTAGCTCGTCAGCTCCTCCAGCGGCTACGACATCCTCGGTTCCCGGGCCTTCCACTACACCGTGTTTGCTGAGCACAGACTGCAACTCAGGCCAGAGCTGTGTAATTGGTATTTGTATTGAGGGAGATGTTTGTTTGGATAATAGTGATTGTAACCCTGGCCAAGTTTGTCAGAACGGAAATTGTGTTCCGTTGCCCACTTCCACAAGCACTGTGGTGGTTAGTTCGACTTCCACTCAGCCACCCAGCTCTTCAAGCTCTGCACCAGCTGTTGTGTCTTCTTCAAGTGCAGCAGCAGGGGCTTCTTCTACCTCAGCCGCCGGCCAGTCCAGCTCATCATCCGCTTCTGCCACACAGACAAACCTGCCCACTTGCGTTACAAATGACCAATGCGCTCCTGGCCAGCTTTGCGTGCTTGGAAAATGTATTCTACCTGGTGTCAGTTCGTCGACTGCTGCTGCTGGTGGCAGCTCCACGACTGCTCAACAGACTAGCTCTGCCGCCGGCCAGTCCAGCTCATCATCTGCTTCTGCCACACAGACAAATCTGCCCACTTGTGTTACCAATGATCAATGCGCTCCCGGACAGCTTTGCGTTCTTGGAAAATGTATTCTACCTGGTATTAGTTCGTCAACTGCTGCTGGCGGTGGCAGCTCCACGAGTGCTCAACAGACTAGCTCCTCTGCAGCCGGTCCAACCAGCTCATCAGCGGCGGGGCAATCCAGTTCATCGGCAGCTGGACAATCAAGTTCCTCAGCTCAGGGACAGGGTAGTTCCTCTGCGGCAGGCCAGACCAGCTCGACCGCCACGACTCGCACAGGCTCCTCAACAACTGGCGCGCCTGCTGGAACTAGCTCATCAGCAGCAGCTCAAGGTAGCTCCTCATCCAATGCGGGTCAAGCCAGCTCTACTACAGCTCCTGGTGGCAGCTCCTCAACAGGCGCTCAAGGTGGCTCTTCCACTACCCAAGCTAGCTCTACGACTGGCGCCCCTGGCGGTAGCTCTACAACGTCACAGACCACTTCTGCATCTCAGACATCTTCGGCTCAGTGTACTTCAGATGGCGATTGCAAGCCTGGACACTCGTGCCAAAACGACAGGTGCACGTGCTTCTTCAACGTTGACTGCAATGTTGGCATCTGTGTAGATGGATTCTGTACTGAAGGAACCTATTGCACTTCAGACACTCAGTGTGCAGCTGGTCAGATCTGCCTAGTAGGATCATGCGTTCCCGGGCCACAATTCTCTGTTTCGCAGACCACATCATCATCGGCGTCTGTATCTGCAACCAGCTCTCCTGGATCCGGTACGCAGGCCAGCTCATCCTCTGGTTCAGCGTCAGGTTCATCAAGCACTGGTACACAGGGCACTTCATCTTCCACGTCCGCAGCGGGATCATCCAGCTCTGCCGCCCAAGGCAGTTCATCTACTTCTGGATCTACGACAAAGCCGACAAGCACTGGTGCACAGGGTAGCTCGTCAACTTCTGGGTCAGCAACCGGCTCATCAAGCTCTGGCACCCAGACAAGTTCCTCAGGTTCTGCGGGCCAAAGCAGCTCATCAGGAACTGCTTCGGGTTCTGCCACTTCGACCACTAAGTCATCTGGCACAGGATCCTCGACCACGCCTAGCGCGACCGCTTCTGTTGCATGCATACTGAGCACTGACTGTGACGTTGGTCAGACCTGCATTATTGGAATCTGTATCGAGGGAGTCGGGTGTGTTGATAGCACCGAGTGTAACCCTGGCCAGATTTGCCAGAATGGATCGTGCGTGAACCCTTCCACCTCATCAGGCGTGTCTAGCACTACATCTGGCTCTGCACCGTCTAGCTCTGCTGGTGGTTCTACGTCTTCCTCTGGCTCTGTTTCTGGATCGACATCTGGATCGACAACTTCGTCTGGATCTGCTTCGGGCTCGTCTAACACAAGTTCCGGAACTGCTACGTCTGGATCGGCATCTGCCTCTGGATCATCCGCCTCCTCTACGGCATCCTCCACTGGAACCGTGTCCTCGTCTGGATCTGCTACTGGCTCATCGTCGTCATCGGCTACAGCCTCTTCTGGATCTACCTCTGCGTCTGGATCTGCATCGTCTGGATCTTCCGGCTCAACATCTGCATCCGGAACCAGCTCTTCAGTATCTGGATCATCAGGGACCACCTCAGCAACAAGCTCCTCGGCTAGCTCATCCGCCACAAATCTCCCATACTGCTCTACCAATGATGAGTGTAGCCCCGGACAGATCTGCCGAGGCGGAAAATGCACTTGCTTGCTAACCATTGAATGTGAAAGTGGCCAGACGTGCCAAGCTGGATTCTGCCAACCTGGGCCTTGCTCAACAAACGCTGACTGCGGCTCTGGTCGCATCTGCCAAAACGGCACCTGTGTGTTGACCGGCACATGTACAACAAATGCCGATTGCATCTTTGGACAGAGCTGCCAGAACGGATCCTGCACATGCAGCGGAAACACTGACTGCGCGCCCAGCCAGACCTGTCAGTCTGGAGTTTGCGTCAATCCTTGCACAGCTGCAGCGGACTGCTCCCCCGGCCAGACCTGCGTGAACGAAGTATGCACCAACGGATCTCAGTGCAGCACAAACAGCCAGTGCCCATCTGGCGAGAGCTGCCAAGATGGAACCTGTCTCGAGCCCTGTGCCAAGGACGGTGATTGTAGCCCCGGCCAGCACTGCCAGTCCGGATTCTGTGCCCCGAACAGCTGCTCAACCAACGGGGACTGTGCCACAGGACAATCGTGTGTGTCTGGAACCTGCACCAACGGCAACCAGTGCACCACCAACGCCCAGTGTCCTACGGGCGAAACATGCACGTCTGGCACCTGCTTTAATTCGTGTACAACGTCTGCTGACTGCCCTGGCCAAACATGCGAGGCTGGAATCTGTGTGCCCTCGGGTTGCACAACCAGCAACGACTGCGCCGTTGGACAGACCTGTCAATCTGGAACCTGCACCAACGGGAACGAGTGTAATGCCAACAGCGATTGCACCCCCGGCCAAGCTTGTCGATCGGGCACTTGCCTTGACGCGTGCGCTTCCACCGCCGACTGCAGTGTTGGACAGACTTGCCAGGCTGGAATCTGCACCAATGGAAATCAGTGCAACGCAACCACCAGCTGTCCCACCGGCCAGACGTGTGAATCTGGAACTTGCTACCCCAGCTGTTCTGCCACCAACGGCTGTGCCCCCGGCCAGACTTGCACCAACTCCATCTGTCTCCCCACGAGCTGCACGCAGAACACCGACTGCGCCACTGGCCAGACTTGCGTGGCTGGCAGCTGCACGAACGGAAGCCAGTGCAACTCGACCACCAGCTGTCCCTCGGGCCAGACGTGCGAATCTGGAACCTGCTTCACCAACTGCTCTACCAATTCTCAGTGCGGTGTTGGCCAGACCTGCCAGAACGGAATCTGCGAGAACGGAACCCAGTGCACGACGACGAGCGGCTGCAACACGTCCCAGACGTGTCAATCGGGAACCTGCTTTGACAAGTGTACGACCAATGGAGATTGTTCGCCCGGTCAGACTTGCGATGCTGGAATCTGCGTCAACGGATCTCAGTGCACAACCAATGCCAACTGCCCAACGGGCCAGACGTGCCAAAACGGAACTTGCTTGCAGCCATGCACGGACACAACTGAGTGCGATGGTGGACAAAATTGCCTGGGCGAAGTCTGTACAGCCGCTGGATGTCTCCGAAACACGGATTGCGCCCGTGGACAGACTTGCACAAATGGCGAGTGTACCAACGGCAGCCAATGCACCACGAACACTGATTGTATTATTCCCGGATATACCTGCCAGTCCGGCACCTGCTTGACGTCCCCGTGTACAACAAACGCCAACTGCCAGTTGGGTCAGAGGTGTTTCTTGGGCAGCTGTATCGATGGCACCGACTGCACCACCAATGCGCAGTGTGCTGCGGGCCAACAGTGTGTGCTGGGAACTTGCCTGTCCTGCGTCACCAACCTGGATTGCGGTGCTGGTCTTGCTTGCCAGGCTGGAACCTGTGTTCCTCAGACGCCCTGCGGCACCAACACGCCTTGCCCTACTGGCGAGACATGTAACTCGAACAATGCCTGTGTTCCGCAGACTGGATGCTTGACAAACGTGGACTGCAATGCCAACCAGGTTTGTAACTCGGGCATTTGCGTTGCCGGAACTCCCTGCACCACGAATGGCGACTGCGGCGTTGGCTTGGTCTGTAACAACGGAGGCTGTCAGCCATCCACGCCCTGCTCGAGCACTGGAACATGCCCCACTGGCCAGACCTGCAACCAGAACAACGCCTGCGTGCCCCAGACTGGGTGCCAGTCCAGCGCGAACTGCGCCGCCGGCCAGGTCTGCAATGCTTCTGGAAGCTGTGTTCCAGGGTCCCCCTGCACAGCCACCACGGACTGCGTGGCAGGCCTGCAGTGCAGCAACGGAACGTGTACGCCAGCAACGCCGTGCGCATCCAACTCGGACTGCGGCGTCGGAAAGGTGTGCAACGGAAACGGCGCCTGCGTGCCTGACTCGGGGTGCGCTACATCGACCGACTGCGGTGTCAACCAGGTGTGCGAGGGCGGCGCCTGCATACCCGCGGACAATTCTGTGAGTTGCGCCCAGGACAAGGACTGCCTGTACAGCTCCGGCCTCTGTCTTTTCAACCTCTGCTATTGCAAGGACGGCCTGTGCTTGCTCGATAACGGCGTCGATACGTGTAAGACGGCGGCCGATTGCGCCCCTGGCCAAGTATGCCAGAATGGAGCTTGTCTGGACGAAGTCGAGTGTAACACGAGCTCGGACTGCTCCATCAGGTCTAACCTGTGCATTCTGGGTGGATTTTGCCTCTGCGTTGATGGCTTCTGTGTTCTCGGGCCGCCGACAACGGGTGGATGCTCTACAAATACCGACTGCCCGACCGGCGATGTCTGTGTTTCCGGTACCTGCTTGCCCGGTGGGCTGTCTACTTGCACCAGCACGTCGCAGTGTGCCACTGGTCAACAGTGCGTCCAGGGTGTGTGCCTCCCCAACGAGGTGTCGCCCTGTTCAACGTCAGCGCAGTGCCAGAGCGGCGAAGTATGTACGCTTGGCGTCTGTCTGCCAAGCAACATCACGACTTGCACGGCTGACAGTCAGTGTCCCGTGGGTGACAACTGCACAGGCGGCATCTGTCTTCCCTCGCTGGCGCCCAATTGTCGCGCTGATACCGACTGCGCTGCTCAGCAGCATTGTGTTGCGGGCACATGTTTCCCTGATGTCCTTCCATCCTGCACCCAGAACAGCGACTGTCAACTCCAGCAGTCCTGCCGAGCCGGAGTCTGTATTCCTGATGTACTCCCCCCTTGCACAACCAACAGCGACTGCCAGGCTGGCCTCACGTGTTCTTCGCTTGGTTACTGCTTGCCCAACCCCGTGGATTCTTGCACGGCTGATAGCCAGTGCACCACTGGTGAGCGATGCGCAGCTGGAATCTGCGTCCCCAACATTCTCCCCACATGTGCCACCGCGAACGATTGTGACGCAGACCAAAGCTGTGTTTTGGGCCAGTGTGTCCCTAGTGTGTTGCCTCTATGCTCTACCAGCCAGCCTTGTGCAACAGGCCAGACGTGTGTGAGCGGCGTTTGCGTTCCCAATGTTGTGCCCACTTGTACAAGCGATGCCCAATGCGAGAGCGGTCTCACGTGTTCCTCGCTTGGTGTTTGTCTCCCCGAGCCCGTCACTACATGCACCTCAAGCGCTCAGTGTGCCAATGGCCAGAACTGTGTCGCAGGAATTTGCCTTCCTTCCACGATTCCGTCCTGCCAGCAGAACACTGATTGCGCCTCGGGAGAGAACTGCGTTCTGGGTAAGTGTGTCCCAAGCGGTCTACCGACCTGTACCACCGACGCAACTTGCCCGACTGGTCAGTCATGCAAGGCTGGCGTCTGTATTCCCGACATTCTGCCCACTTGTACCTCGGATTCTCAGTGCACAGCGCCTCTAGTGTGCTCTCAGATCGGATACTGTGTCCCCGAGACTATTGTCCCCTGCCAGACTGATAGCCAGTGCACCAATGGCGAGACTTGCAAGGCCGGCGTATGCCTTCCCTCTGTCCTGCCAAACTGCGCGCAGAACAGCGACTGCAGCGCTAACCAAAACTGCGTCCTGGGCCAGTGTGTTCCCAGCGTTCTGACCAACTGCTCAAACGGTCAAGCTTGTCCCGCTGGTCAGTCCTGCAAGGGAGGTGTCTGTATCCCGGACATCCTGCCTGCTTGTACATCGGACTCGCAGTGTGCCACGGGCTTGGTATGTACGCCTCCTGGCTATTGTCTTCCCGAAATCATTACCCAGTGCGTGGGTGATACTAGCTGTCCTGCCAACCAGACCTGCGCAGCCGGAATCTGTCTTCCAGGCACCGTCCCTGGCTGCAAGGTTGCCACGGATTGTAACCAGAACGAGAACTGTGTCTTGGGAGTATGTGTTCCATCTATTCTTCCCACCTGTACAGATAATACGGCATGCCAGACAGGTCAAGTTTGTCAGAATGGGGTCTGTCTGCCAGAGATTCTCCCTACCTGCGCCAACGATGCAGGCTGTCCCGCTGGCGAGACTTGCTCAGCACTTGGAGTTTGTCTTCCACCTGTCCTTACACCCTGTACCGACAACACCGCTTGTGCTTCGGGCCAGACCTGTACCGCTGGGCTTTGCCTGCCATCCGAGACTGGCTGCCAGAGCAATGCCCAGTGTGCCACATCTGAGACTTGCATTTTGAGCATCTGTGTTCCATCGACCATTCCCACCTGCACAACGTCCTCAGGCTGCGCCCAGGGAGAGTCCTGTATCGCCGGAGTCTGTATCCCAGACATTCTGCCTTCTTGCACAACGGATGCTGCCTGCGCTACTGGCCAGACGTGTTCTCCTCTCGGAGTCTGTCTGCCCAACCCCATCACTGGATGCGATTCCACCACGCCCTGTCCCCTCGGACAGACCTGCACAGCTGGTATTTGTTTGCCTTCTGTTACAAGTGGTTGTCAGCGTGATGCAGACTGTCCTACAGCCGAGCAGTGCATCTCCGGACTTTGCCTTCCAGATACCCTGCCCAAGTGTGCCGATAACTCGACATGTGCTGCTGGCCAGAGCTGTACTGGCGGCGTCTGTCTGCCAACCGTTCTTCCCACCTGTACGACCGACTCTGAGTGTGGCACCGCCGATTTCTGTTCCCCGCTTGGCGTCTGTCTTCCCAACATCATCACAACTTGTACCCAGGACAGCGAGTGCAGTGCCAACGACGTTTGTTCTGCTGGCATCTGTCTTCCAACGGTTCCCCCAAGATGTCTTGATAACGGAGATTGCCCGTCGACCGACAACTGCATTGCTGGTGTCTGCCTTCCGAACACGATTCCCACCTGTACGCAAAGCAGCCAGTGTCAGACTGGCCAAAGCTGCCGTGCTGGAATCTGTTTACCTGACATCGTTCCTCAGTGCGTGAATGATGCTGGCTGCCCCAGCGGCGAAGTTTGCTCCGCCCTTGGCGTCTGTCTGCCCAAGATCATTACTCCCTGTCAGAGCGATTCTGCTTGCAGCACCGGCCAGACATGCCAGGCCGGAATCTGTCTTCCGTCGACTCCCAGCCTCGGATGTCAGTCCCAGGCGGATTGTTCCAGCAATGAGAACTGTGTGGCTGGTCTCTGCCTCCCGAATACCATTCCTCTGTGCACCAGCAATAGCAATTGCGCAACCGGACAAAGCTGCCAATCCGGAGTCTGTCTCCCCAGCACACTCCCTACCTGTACCACCGACGCAGCCTGTTCGAACGGAGAGACCTGCTCCCCTCTTGGAGTCTGTCTTCCTCCCACTCTGTCGGGCTGTCAGACCAACGCCAACTGCGCTGCAGGACAGACTTGTACCGCCGGCATTTGTCTTCCCACAGCCACACTTGGATGCCAGACGCAACAAGATTGTGGAACCGCGGAACAGTGCATCTCTGGAGTTTGTCTCCCGACCACGCTGCTCACCTGCTCAAGCAGCCAGCCTTGCCGGACTGGTCTCACATGCCGCGACGGCGTCTGTATCCCTAACATCCTACCCACTTGTACCGACAACTCTGGTTGCCAGACTGGCCAGACTTGCTCTCTCAGTGTCTGTCTTCCCATCACAATCGCTGGCTGCACCACTGACCAGAACTGCTTGAGCGGAGAGTCCTGCGTGGCTGGCATCTGTCTCACATCTACCATTTCAGGATGCTCTGCAACAGGCACCTGTCCAGCTGGAGATAGCTGCATTTCCGGTCTTTGCGTCCCCAGCACGCTTACGCAATGCACTTCTGCTACACCATGCCCGACAGGACAGTCTTGTGTGTCTGGACTGTGCTTCCCGTCTGGCATTCCCACTTGTGTAACGGATACAAACTGCTTGGACGGCCAGTCGTGCTCTCCCTTTAGCATCTGTCTACCACCTGCCCTCGTGGCCTGCACCACCGATGCCAACTGCGAATTTGGTGAATCGTGCGACGCTGGAATCTGTCTTCCCTCGACGCTTGGATGCCAGACTGCAAGCGACTGCGGAGCGAACCAGAACTGCGTTTCCTCCCTTTGTCTTCCGGATACCCTTCCTCTCTGCTCTGATTCCAACCCTTGCGCGCAAGGCGTGTGCCGAGCCGGCGTCTGTCTTCCTAGCCTCTTCCCCGCGTGTGCCGACGGGGCCGGTTGTGACCCCGGCCAGACTTGCTCTGCCTTGGGCGTCTGTCTGCCGCAGATTGTGAGCGGTTGTCAAAACAACAGCGGCTGCAACGCCAGCGACGAATGTGTCCTTGGCATCTGTACCCCGATTAATCCTGGTTGCCAGAGCACCTCGGATTGTCAGTCGAACCAGAGATGTGTGGCCGGCACCTGTCTGCCCAGCTCATTGTCTACTTGCGCCTTGGGCAGCCCATGCCCACCAGCACAAACCTGCTTATCTGGAGTTTGTATCCCTGCAGTGCTCCCAAGCTGCACGTCTGACAGCAGCTGCACCGATGGCGAAGTCTGCTCCCCTCTCGGCGTGTGTCTTCCACCAACAGTTGTGGGCTGTACATCTAGCACTGACTGCAGAAGCAGCCAGACTTGCACCGCAGGCCTCTGCCTTCCCACTATTGTTTCCGGCTGTCAGTCTGCCACTGACTGCCCAACAGGCGATGCCTGCTACGGAGGTGCTTGTCTGCCAAGTACCCTGCCAACATGTAGCTCGTCGCAAGCCTGCGCAACAGGCCTCACATGTCAGTCAGGAGTGTGTCTTCCCGATGTACTGCCGCAGTGTGCTTCGAATGCCGCTTGCACTGACAACCTCGAGTGTTCTCCTCTTGGAGTCTGTCTGCCCCCAACCATCACCACGTGCACTGGAAACAGCGGATGCGCCACTGGACAGACTTGCGCTGGTGGTGTTTGCTTGCCGTCGTCGCTTATTCCCGGGTGCCAGACCAGCGCACAGTGCAGCACTGGCCAGCAGTGCGTTGCTGGAGCCTGTCTCCCCAGCGGTCTACCACTCTGCTCTGGCGGGGCTTGCGGCACTGGACAGACCTGCACCGCAGGCGTCTGTGTCCCCAACATTCTGCCACAGTGCACTCAAAACACGGATTGTCAGCAGGGTCTCGAGTGCTCTAGCCTTGGCGTCTGTCTTCCATCAGCCATCACGCCTTGTTCCAGCAACAGTGCTTGCGCCACAGGCCAGACTTGTACGGCCGGTATCTGCCTCCCATCTACAGTGGCTTCTTGCCAGAGCAGTTCTCAGTGTGCCGCCACACAGCAGTGTGTTGCTGGTGTCTGTGTTCCTGATGCATTCCCGCTCTGCTCAAATGGAGCTTGTAACACTGGATCGAATTGTATTTCGGGCATTTGCGTTCCCAACGCGCTGTCCAACTGTACGACGGACAGTCAGTGCCCGCAAGGGCTCCTGTGTTCTCCCGTTGGAGCCTGTTTCCCCGAGATCGTCACAGCGTGTGTGGACAGCACTACCTGCTCAACAGGTCAAGTATGCACGTCCGGAATCTGTCTTCCATCCATCGCATCTGGCTGCACGGACAACACCGGTTGCACTCAGACTGAACAGTGTGTTGCCGGTCTTTGCGTTCCCAACGTCTTGACCCAGTGTACGAATGGCGCCGGCTGCAGTCAGGATCAGACTTGCAAGGCTGGAGTTTGTGTGCCAAGCATTCTGCCAAACTGCGGATCTGATTCGCAGTGCAGCAGCGGCTTCACATGTTCTTCGGTCGGTGTCTGTCTTCCCAGCACCCTCGCCACCTGCCAGACCAACGCCCAGTGCTCAAGCAGCCAGGTTTGTACGGCCGGTCTTTGCCTGCCTTCCATTGCGCCTACTTGCCAGGGAACCAACCAGTGTACTGCTGATCAGCAATGTGTTTCTGGTGTCTGCGTGCCCAATACTATCAATACGTGCGCCAATGATGCGGGCTGCGGTGCGGAACAGTCATGTGTTGAGGGCATTTGCTTGCCTAGTGTCCTGCCCACTTGCGTCTCCAATTCTCAGTGCGGCAGCAATCTCACCTGCTCTGCTCTGGGTGTTTGTACTCCAAACCCCATCACAACCTGCCAGACTGATGCTCAATGCGCTGCTGGACAAGCTTGTACCGCCGGACTCTGTCTTCCTTCAACTCTACCTTCTTGCTCTACGGATACCCAGTGTTCGACGAACCAGAGGTGTGTGGCAGGCATCTGCGTGCCCGACTCTCTCAACCTGTGCCCTGGAACTTCTGGCTGCGCTCAAAATCAAACCTGCATAGCAGGCGTCTGTGTTCCAGATGTGCTGCCTGTTTGCTCAAGCGACGCCGACTGTGGTGATCTCCTGTGTTCCGCCCTTGGAGTCTGTCTCCCGCAAACCCTCACAGCCTGTCAGGGCACTGGTAGCAGCACATGTCCCGTCAATGAGACTTGCACTGCAGGACTGTGTCTTCCCGGCACCACCCAGATCTTCCCTACCTGCACAACCTCTGCCAGCTGTGCCTCGGGAGAAAGCTGTACCGCCGGCATCTGTCTTCCGACTGGATTGCAGACGTGTACTGCTGGTGGCACAGGATGCGCCAACGGCTTCGTGTGTACCGACGGTGTGTGTCTCCCAGATACACTACCAGTTTGTACGGCGGACTCCGGGTGCGCCTCCGGCGAAGTCTGCAGACTTGGAGTTTGTATCCCTCAGGATCTTTCGCTTTGCACTGCAAACACTACCTGCCCTCAAGGCCAAGGCTGCGTCGCTGGCTTCTGTGTACCAGAAATCTTCCCGACTTGCACTCAGTCTAGTAACTGTGGCACAGGCGAAAGCTGTACTGCTGGAGTCTGTCTGCCCACAGGATTGCAAACGTGCACTGACAGCACTGGATGCAGCACTGGTTTCGAGTGTGCTAATGGGGTCTGTTTGCCAGGCTCTTTGCCAGTCTGCACGAGCGATTCTACATGCACATCTGGAGAAGTCTGCCGACTTGGTGTCTGTATCCCCAACAACCTGTCTGTTTGCGGCACCAGCAATCCATGCGCCAGCGGGCAGGAGTGTGTTGCTGGCTTCTGTATTCCTAACCAGATCTTCCCATCCTGCTCCATCTCATCCCAATGTCCTGCTGGACAGACCTGCACATCTGGCTTGTGTCTGCCATCGGGACTGGAAACCTGCCAGACCGGCACGGGATGCAGTCCTGGCCTCAAGTGTACAGACGGAGTTTGTCTTCCAGACGACCTTCCAGTCTGTTCGACAGATTCAAACTGTGCCACCGGGCAGGTTTGCAGGCTCGGCGTTTGTATTTCCCAGACTTTCTCTCCTTGCGGATCCGACACCGACTGCCCGAGCGCTCAGAGCTGCATTGCTGGCTTCTGTCTCCCCCAGACCGTCTTCCCTACTTGTACGGCCCAGACTACCTGCCCCACCGGCGAGACATGCACGGCTGGACTGTGTCTCCCAACTGGACTGCAAACCTGCTCAGCTACTCAGCTATGCTCCGCAGGCTTCACATGCTCCAGTGGCGTCTGTCTTCCCGACACCCTTGCCTCCTGCACACAAGACGCGAGCTGCGCTTCCGGAGAGGTTTGTCGACTCGGGGCTTGTATCCCACAGAACCTCGCACCTTGTACTTCCAACACCCAGTGCACCACCAGCGGAGACACTTGCGTTGCTGGATTCTGTATCCCGCAGACCGTCTTCCCTGCGTGCGTGGATCAGTCCGGATGCATCACTGGCCAAACATGTACAGCTGGATTATGCCTTCCCAGTGGTTTGGATACTTGCACAGCCGGATCAGGTTCGGGTCAGTCCCCTTGTGGCGAAGGCTTGACATGTGTGGATGGCGTTTGCCTTCCAAATGGTCTGGCGACTTGTACGACAGATTCTGCCTGCGCAAGCGGAAATGTTTGCCGTCTCGGCGTGTGCATTCCTCAGGATCTTACTCTCTGCACAGGCAGCTCTGGTTGCGCTTCGAACGAGACGTGTACTGCTGGTTTCTGCTTGCCTACGATTACTTTCCCGTCCTGCTCACGCCAATCCGACTGCGCAACGGGTGAGTCTTGCACAGCAGGCATTTGTCTACCGACTGGATTGTCAACATGCACCGCGGGCGCTTCGGGCTCTTCGGGATGCACCACGGGCTTTAACTGTGCGAACGGTGTTTGTGTTCCTGACACGCTTACGCCTTGTGCTGGTGACAACTCTTGCAGTAGCGGACAAGTTTGTCGTCTTGGAGTCTGTCTTCCATCCAACCTTGCGCTCTGCACAAGCGACTCGCAGTGCACTGGCACCACCGGCCAATCTTGTGTTGCAGGATTCTGTGTTCCCACGCCAGTGTTCCCAGCTTGCTCGGGCACTGGTCAATCCACCTGTAGCCAGGGAGAGACTTGTATCGCCGGAGTTTGTCTACCAAATGGTCTTTCTAGCTGCGACGGCACCAATGCATCCTGCGGCCAAGGCCTCACATGCGTCAGCGGCGTGTGCCTGCCAGACGACCTCACTACATGCACAAATGATGCTGCTTGTGGCTCAACACAGGTTTGTCGACTTGGTGTCTGCATTCCAAACGCTCTCACTGTCTGCTCCACAAATGATGAGTGCAACCCGGGCGATCTCTGTACAGCCGGATTCTGTATCCCTACTGTCGTCTACCCCACATGTTCGAGCGCATCCGACTGCGACACTACTGAATCATGCACAGCGGGCGTTTGTCTTCCAACAGGTCTCGCCACTTGCTCGGCTGGTTCGCCTTGTGCTGCAGGTCTCAATTGCACAAATGGCGTGTGCTTGCCGGATCTACTAAGCACGTGTCAGTCTGATTCGACTTGCGGCACGAATCAGGTGTGCCGACTTGGTGTCTGTATTCCCACTGATCTCTCCCTCTGCACCAGTAGCACCCAGTGCACGGACGGGCAGGTTTGTGCTGCTGGCTTCTGCATTGCCAATATTGTCTTCCCAACATGCACAACTCGCAACGACTGTCCAACCGGACAAACTTGTGATTCCGGAGTCTGTCTTCCACAAGGCCTGGCTACATGCACGAGCACCACAGGATGCGGTCAAGGACTTACCTGCCAGAACGGAGTCTGCTTCCCTGATCTCCTGGCCACCTGCACAGATGATGCCGGGTGCTCCTCAACTCAGGTGTGTAGGCTGGGAGTTTGTCTTCCTCAGGACCTGTCCCCCTGTAGTGGCAGCGATCAATGTGGCCCCAGTCAGAGCTGCGTGGCTGGCTTCTGTGTACCCACAGTTGTGTTCCCTACTTGTTCCAGGGCGTCGGATTGTTCAGGCACTGAGACTTGTACTGCTGGAGTCTGCTTGCCTTCGGGTCTTTCGACTTGCAACAACAACGCAGCTTGCGGCACCGGATTTAGCTGCAATGCTGGTGTTTGTGTACCCAGCGGCCTCAGCCAGTGCCAGAGTGATTCTACCTGCGCCACTGGCCAGGTTTGTAGGCTGGGTGTCTGTCTTCCCCAGGATCTCTCACCCTGTACCGGCGACACCCAGTGTCCCAGCGGCGATTCTTGCATTGCGGGTTTCTGTGTCACTACACCCGCGTTCCCATTGTGTACAGATCAATCAGGCTGTGCCACAGGAGAGGTATGCACAGCTGGCGTATGTCTTCCGGGTGGTCTTGCAACCTGCTCAGCTGCAGACCCAGCCAGCTGCGGCACAGGACTCACCTGCACCGCTGGTGTCTGCTTGCCCAGCCTTCTCAACCAATGCCAGACAGACGCGGGATGTCCCTCAGGCGATTCCTGCAGACTTGGCGTCTGTCTGCCAAATAACCTTTCGCTCTGCACGGACAACTCAAGCTGCGGCGGCAACCAAACGTGCACGGCGGGTTTCTGCATCCCCACGACGGTTTTCCCAACCTGCACCGACTCCACTGGCGCCAGCACTTGTAGCGCTAACCAAACCTGTACTGCCGGCGTTTGCTTGCCCACAGGCCTGTCTACCTGCAGCAGCAACACGGATTGCAGCACTGGCTTTTCTTGCGACAGCGGCGTGTGTCTTCCAGATCTTCTCACCACATGTCAAACAGACACTGCCTGCAACACTGGCGAGGTTTGCCGACTCGGAGTTTGTCTCCCGTCCGACCTCTCCGTGTGCAGCGGCGACGCCTCCTGTGCCACGAACCAGACCTGCACTGCTGGATTCTGTGTTCCCAAGACCGTTTTCCCGACGTGCACCACCCAGACTGACTGCGACAGTGGCGAGTCCTGTACCGCAGGCGTCTGCTTGCCCAGTGGCCTGGCGACCTGTACTGATAGCTCCACCTGCGCTCAGGGCTTGTCCTGCACGAACGGCGCCTGTCTCCCCACGCTGCTTACGCCGTGCCAGGCTGACTCGGGCTGCCCCATTAGCCAGGTCTGTAGGCTGGGTGTCTGTCTCGATGCAAGCCTGACGCTCTGCACTGGAGATGCTTCTTGTGCCTCGGGTCAGCGATGTCTCAGCGGATTCTGTGTTCCCACATCCGTCTTCCCTGGCTGCACCACCCTGGCCCAGTGCGACAGCGGCGAATCCTGCACCGCAGGCCTATGCTTGCCCACTGGTCTCTCTACTTGCAGCACCAGCGCCCCCTGTAGCGCGGGACTGTCATGTCAGGCAGGCGTCTGTATTCCCGACCTGCTGCCGGTCTGCAGCAGCGACAGCGCCTGTGGCTCTGGCCAGGTATGTAGGCTGGGCGTCTGTCTCCCCACTAACCTCGTTGCCTGCACCGCCACTAGCAACAGCTGTACTTCAGACCAGTCTTGCGTCGCTGGTTTCTGTATCCCCAACCTCATCTTCCCTAACTGCGAAGCCACCAATAGCACTTGCGGCCAGGGTGAGAGCTGCACAGCAGGCACTTGTCTTCCCACTGGCCTCTCCACCTGCTCTGGAAACAACCCTTGCCCGACAGGGCTCACATGTACTGGAGGCGTCTGCCTGCCAGACCTCTTCCCAACATGCCAGACTGATGGCCAATGTCAATCCACTGAAGTTTGCCGACTCGGTGCTTGTATTCCAACGGATTTGGAGGCTTGCACAGCCGATTCGCAGTGTACCCAGGGCGACTCTTGCACAGCTGGATTCTGTCTGCCTACCATCGCGTTCCCAAGCTGCACTACAAATGGCACAGCTTGCCCGACGGGCGAGACTTGTACCGCAGGCGTGTGTCTCCCAGCAGGCCTCAGCTCTTGTTCGACCGGATCGCCCTGCGCAGAAGGCCTCACTTGTACGGCTGGAGTGTGTCTTCCAGACCTTCTTCCGTCCTGCACTGGCGATAGTACTTGCGACACTGGCCAGGTCTGTCGCCTGGGAGCCTGTCTTCCCTCGAACTTGGCTCTCTGCACAGACAGCTCTACATGTAGCCAAGATCAGACATGTACATCAGGTTTCTGTGTTCCGACCATCATCTTCCCTACTTGTAGCACGTCCGGTACTGGAAGCAGCAACACTTGTGCGGCTGGCCAGACCTGTCTCGGAGACGTCTGCCTGCCCTCTGGTCTATCGTCTTGTACAACAGATGCCAATTGTGGCACTGGTCTCACTTGCAACTCTGGCGTCTGTCTCCCCGACCTGCTCCCTACCTGTTCGGACCAGACTCCATGCACCAATGGACAGGTGTGCAGGCTTGGTGTCTGTCTGCCAACCACCTTGTCGCCCTGTACCAGCGATTCCAGCTGCGGTGGTGATCAGAGCTGCCGAGCCGGTTTCTGTGTCCCCAACGTGGTCTTCCCTACTTGCGTTGACAGCACAACTGATTGTCCAGCTACCGAGACATGTACCGCAGGAGTCTGTCTACCGCCCGGTTTGAGCACTTGCTCAGCCACAAACACTTGCAGTGAAGGATTCACCTGTTACAATGGCGTGTGTCTTCCTAATTTACTGCCCACATGTACGAATGACGCTGGTTGTACAGGCCAGGAAGTCTGCCGACTTGGAGTTTGCTTGCCGACAGATCTCTCCATCTGTGACCAGAGCTCGTCTTGCCCGTCAGGCCAAAGCTGTATCTCTGGCTTTTGTGTTCCCACGCCCGCTTTCCCAACATGCACTGAAAGTGGCCCAACTGGTGGATGTGAAACTGGGCAGAGCTGTCTGGGTGGACTTTGCTTACCTCAAGGACTTGATGCCTGCTCAGCCACGTCGCCATGCGCAGACGGTCTAACCTGCAACAGTGGCGTCTGTCTGCCCGACCTTCTTCCTACATGTGCGAATGACGCTGGATGTGCCTCCGGCGAGGTATGCAGACTAGGTGTCTGTCTTCCGACCAGCTTGTCGCCCTGTACTGCTACATCATGTGGATCAAGTGAGAGTTGTGTGGCTGGATTCTGCGTTCCCACGACAGTCTTCCCAACATGTGGAACCAATGGCCAGACTTGTCCTTCTGGCGAAAGCTGCACTGGAGGTGTCTGCCTGCCCACTGGTTTCACAAGCTGTTCCAGCAACAGCACCTGCGGCACTGGTCTCTCTTGCACCAATGGTGTCTGTCTCCCCAGCTTGCTCCCTGCCTGTGCCAACGACTCGAGCTGTACCAGCGGCCAGGTTTGTAGGCTCGGAGTCTGTCTCCCCTCCGACCTTTCCACTTGCACCGACGCATCATGCGGTCAGAACGAAACCTGCACAGCTGGATTCTGTGTTCCTACGTCCATCTTCCCTACTTGCAGCGGTACTAGCAACACCTGCCCGACCGGCGAGTCTTGCACTGGCGGCATCTGCTTGCCAACAGGCCTCAGTACCTGCTCGGGAGAGGGAAGCTGTAGCCAGGGCTTCACTTGTACATCTGGAGTTTGTCTTCCCGACCTGCTTCCTACTTGTGCAAATGATTCTGGCTGTGGCGTTGGTCAAGTATGCCGATTGGGTGTTTGTCTTCCGACAAATCTGTCGCCATGTGCTGACAACACGGCCTGCCCCTCTAATGAAACTTGTACGGCCGGTTTCTGCGTTCCTACTATCCTCTTCCCAACATGCGGCACTGGAACTAGCACCACTTGCGGCACCGGCGAGGCATGCACGGCTGGCATCTGCTTGCCCGTGGGTCTGGAGTCGTGCTCGGAACCTTCTTCTCCTTGTTCAGAGGGCCTGACTTGCACATCGGGTGTCTGTCTGCCAAGCTTGCTACCTACATGTTCCAATGACGCTGGATGTACCACCGGCCAGGTTTGTAGACTCGGAGTCTGTCTTGACTCTGGTCTCAGCCTTTGCACGGATAGTTCTACTTGTTCTCAAGGAGATAGCTGTGTTGCCGGGTTCTGCGTTCCTACCATCGCTTTTCCCACCTGTTCAGGAACCACCGACGCTTGCCCGACTGGAGAGGCTTGCGTCGATGGGGTTTGTTTGCCAGAAGGCCTCAACACCTGTACGACGGGTTCCAACTGCGGTACTGGCCTCACCTGCGTTTCCGGTGTCTGCCTGCCCGACCTGCTACCTGCCTGCGCTGACCAGTCTAGCTGCCAAGGCAACGAGGTTTGCAGACTTGGAGTGTGTATCCCATCAGACTTGTCTCTGTGTACCAGTAGCTCGACTTGCGCTCAGGGCCAGTCTTGCTTAGCCGGGTTCTGTGTTACCACACCCATCTTCCCGACTTGCAGTGCAACCAGCAACGGCTGTGCTGCAGGAGAGACCTGTACAGCCGGAGTCTGTTTGCCACAAGGCCTCAGCACGTGTTCTGGATCTGGAGCCTCCTCATGCGCGGCTGGCCTTACATGCACATCGGGCGTCTGTCTTCCCGACCTCTTGCCTACCTGTACAACCGACTCAGGATGCGGTGCCAACCAGGTCTGTAGACTTGGCGTCTGTTTGCCCTCTGATTTGTCTCTGTGCACTGGTAGCTCGTCTTGCGCACAGAATCAGACATGCGCGGCAGGCTTCTGCGTACCTAACACGATCTTCCCTACCTGTTCATCCGATTCCCAGTGTAGCGAGGGCCAGAGCTGCACAGCTGGTATTTGCTTGCCAACAGGCTTCAGTACCTGCTCTTCCAACTCGACTTGTAGCCAAGGGCTTACCTGCACAGAGGGCGTGTGTCTGCCTGATCTCCTCCCAACTTGTGCCTCGGGATCCGCAGGTCAAACCCAGTGCGGTGATAACGAGGTTTGTAGACTCGGCGTCTGTCTTTCTGTCGATCTTTCTGTCTGTATCAGCTCCGCTTCTTGTGGTCCAGACCAAACATGTACAGCAGGCTTCTGTATACCGACGACAATCTTCCCCAGCTGTACCGATACTTCTCAGTGCAGTCAAGGCCAGAGCTGCACGGGCGGCTTCTGCTTGCCCTCGGGATTGAACACCTGTGCTGGTTCAGGCACTGGAGCCAGCTGCACAACTGGGTTTACCTGCACAGCAGGTGTGTGTCTTCCAGACACGCTCCCTACCTGTACCGACCAGGCCGGATGCCAAGGTGGTCAGGTCTGCAGACTTGGAGTCTGTCTTGACGCAGGTTTGACGCTCTGCAGTGGTGACTCGTCATGCTCCCAGGGAGACAGCTGTATCGCCGGATTCTGCGTATCAACCCCCATCTTCCCTACCTGCGTTGACAGCACACAATGCTCATCCACTCAGAGCTGTACCGCTGGTGTTTGCTTGCCATCTGGCTTAAATCAGTGCTCGGCTACCAGCCCATGTAGCGTCGACTTCACATGCACTTCGGGAGTCTGTCTGCCTGACACGTTGCCTACTTGCTCCTCTCAGGCGCAATGCACAGGTGACCAGGTTTGCAGACTGGGAGTCTGCCTTGAGCCTTCACTCAACCTCTGTACCAGCAGTTCGTCTTGTGCTCAGGGCGATAGCTGCATCGCCGGATTCTGTGTCCCCACTCCTGTATTCCCAAGCTGTACTAGTGGAGGCACCAACCAATGTAGCCAAGGTGAAACTTGTACAGCTGGGGTCTGTCTGCCAACCGGTCTCGACACCTGTTCAGACAACTCTGGTTGTGGCGATGGTTTCCTCTGCACGTCTGGAATCTGTGTCCCTGAGCTGGCCGCTACGTGCTCAACCCAGTCAGATTGTCTCCCCAGCGAGGTTTGCAGACTCGGCATTTGCTTTCCCCAGGACTTTACTACTTGCACTGCCGATTCTTGTGACACAGGCCTGAGCTGTCAGTCTGGGTTCTGTCTGCCACCGCCCGTCTTTCCTGCTTGCACAAACTCCACGTCTTGTAGCCAGGGCCAGAGCTGTACGGCAGGGCTTTGTCTGCCAACGGGACTCACAACCTGCTCCACAGGCGGCACTCCGTGTGCAGACGGCTTTACTTGCACTAGTGGCGTCTGCCTTCCAGACCTTCTTCCCACCTGTGCAAACACCGCTGGCTGCGGCGACAACCAAGTGTGCAAGCTCGGCGTCTGTCTTCCGGACGACCTCTCGCTCTGCACGCAGGGTTCTTGTGCCCAGAATCAGACTTGTGTGGCTGGATTCTGTGTACCAGAAACACTCTTCCCCACTTGCACGGACTCTTCACAGTGTGGCCAAAGCCAGAGCTGTACTTCAGGTGTCTGCCTACCCAGCGGGCTCGAGTCCTGCTCAACTGAGTCTCCTTGCGCTACAGGTTTGACATGCACTTCTGGTGTCTGTCTCCCAAGTCTCCTGCCAACTTGCGCCACGGATTCTGGATGTTCAGCTGGCCAAGTGTGCAGACTCGGCGTGTGTATACCCACAAGTCTCTCACCCTGTACCGGCAGCACACAATGTGGCTCCAACCTCACTTGCACGGCTGGGTTCTGCCTGCCAACAACTGTCTTCCCAGCCTGTGCAGACAGCACCACTTGCGGTCAAGGCGAGAGCTGCACGGCAGGATTCTGTCTACCATCTGGTCTCAGCGACTGCTCAACCACTTCTTGCAGCGAAGGATTGACCTGTAACACAGGAGTTTGTTTGCCCGATCTGTTGCCAACGTGCCAGAATGATGCTGGTTGTAACAATGGCGATGTGTGCAGACTGGGCGTCTGTCTTGACGCTAATCTGAGCCTCTGCACCAGCAGCACATCTTGTGCCCAGGGCAACAGCTGCATCGGTGGATTCTGCGTCACAACACCAATATTCCCCTCGTGCAATAGCGATGCTCAGTGCAGCAGTGGTCAAACCTGTACATCCGGTATTTGCCTGCCCAGCGGACTTGGAACATGTTCTGGATCTAGTGGCCCCTCTGCTTGCAGCCCTGGCCTGACCTGTACCGCGGGCGTTTGTCTGCCTGATCTTCTACCATCGTGTGTCAGCGACTCTACCTGCAGCAGCGGACAGGTTTGTAGGCTTGGCGTTTGCTTACCTTCGACCTTGTCTCTCTGCACAGACAGCACTCAGTGTACTTCATCGCAGGCGTGCGCTGCTGGTTTCTGTATCGCGTCATCTGTCTTCCCTTCGTGTACGCAGACCTCTCAGTGTGGTCAAGGTCAGTCATGTACATCAGGCGTGTGCTTACCTGCTGGCCTCAACATCTGCTCTGCCATATCTCCTTGCGAGGCCGGTCTTACGTGCACGAACGGTGTTTGTCTTCCGGAGCTTCTTCCCCAGTGCACGTCGGATTCCGCCTGCGCTGCCAACCAGTTGTGTCGACTCGGTGTTTGTTTGCCGCAGGGACTATCGCTTTGCCAGTCCAACAACGACTGCTCGCCCGACCAAGCTTGCGCTGCTGGCTTCTGCATCCCGTCTTCGGTTCTACCTGCGTGCTCAGCCACCTCTCAATGTCCTCAGGGTCAATCATGCACGGCTGGCGTCTGCTTGCCAACGGGCCTTACATCTTGTTCCGCCACCGGCTCAAACTGTTCCACCGGCCTCAGCTGTGTCAGCGGCGTCTGCTTGCCGGACTCGCTCAACGCCTGTGCTACCGACGCCCAGTGTACCGCTTCCCAGGTTTGCAGACTCGGCCTGTGCTTACCTCAAGGTCTCAGCCTCTGCTCGTCTGACACACAGTGTACAACTGGCCAAAGCTGCTCATCGGGCTTCTGTGTCCCCAACACCATTATTCCATCCTGCACGACGGTAGCTGACTGCACCACGGGACAGAATTGTATTGCTGGCCTCTGCTTGCCTCTGGGACTCAACACATGCACAGGAACGTCGGATTGTCAGGCAAGCCAAGAGTGTACCAGCGGCGTCTGCTTGCCTTCCGTCCTGCCCACTTGCACCACCAACTCTCAGTGTGACACTGGCGATGTTTGTAGACTTGGCGTATGTCTGCCGCAGGTCCTCGATGTGTGCTCAGCCGATGGAGACTGCGCCAACACCGAGGTCTGTACCGGTGGCCTCTGCTTCCCGAGCACAATTGTCCCTACCTGCGTCGAAGGCGATGGAAGCTGCACTACTGGGCAGAGCTGTTTGGCCGGCTTGTGTCTGCCCTCAGGTCTCAACTCCTGCTCGACCACATCAGGCACCTCGGCTTGCGCTCAAAACCAGACATGCACTTCAGGTGTCTGTCTGCCCTCTGGATTGCCGGTGTGCACAGCAAACTCTGACTGCCTGACTTCTCAGGTTTGTAGGCTCGGTGTCTGTATTCCTGAGACTCCAGTCACCTGCCAGTCCGATACCGACTGCTCCTCCACGCAGAGCTGCACCGGTGGACTTTGTCTGCCCGAGGTTCTTGGCTGCACCGGGGATGCCTCATGCAGTGCCACTGAGAGCTGCGTTGCTAATGTCTGCGTTCCCAAGTTCTTCCCACCATGCCAGACATCTCAGGACTGTGCTGCTGGCCTCAGCTGCATTTCGAATACTTGTCTTCCTGGTACTCTGTTTAGCTGCTCGGATTCAACCACCTGCGGCACTGGCGAGACTTGCGTCTCTGGCGTCTGTCTCCCCAGCGACCTACCTGCGTGCACAACAGACAGCACCTGCTCTGCCAATGAAGTCTGCCGACTTGGCGTCTGCTTGCCTCAGTCACTTAGCGGCTGCCAGACTGATGCTCAGTGCACCAGCGGCAATGCTTGCACATCTGGTCTCTGTCTTCCTACGCTCCCCGGCTGTACACAGGATAGCCAATGCGATGCTAACTCGTCCTGCAAGCTTGGCGTTTGCGTGCCCAATTTCTTCCCACCCTGCCAGACTCAGACCGATTGTGGTACCGGTCAGACCTGCACATCCAACGTCTGTCTCCCGGATACCTTGGTGTCGTGCAACACGCAGTCTGGGTGTGGACAAGATCAGACCTGTGTCTCAGGCATCTGCCTGCCCAGCGGATTGGCTCTTTGCTCCAACGATACTGCCTGTGACGCCAGCCAAGTCTGTAGGCTGGGTCTGTGTCTCCCCGAGACACTTACCCCCTGCGAGACTGGTACACAGTGTGCCACTGGCCAGGACTGCATTGCTGGAATTTGCGGGCCACAGCTATTCCCGGCTTGCCAGGCAGGACAGACAGGCCAATGCGCCGCCAACCAGGCCTGTACTGCGGGACTCTGTCTCCCCATTGGAATTGCCTCTTGCGACGCTAACACTCCGTGCGCCGCTGGACAGCAGTGTGCTTCAGGCGCCTGTCTCCCTGATTTGCTACCAGCCTGTACCGACAGCAGCACCTGCGGCAGCGACAGTGTCTGTAGACTGGGTGTCTGTGTTCCCGATACGCTTACCTCCTGCACGGCCGACTCTGGTTGCAGCAATGGCGATGCCTGCATAGGGGGCATCTGCTTGCCTCAGCTGTTCCCATCCTGCTCTACCAACACCACCTGTAGCACCAACGAGTCTTGTCTCGGAGGCCTTTGCCTGCCCAACGGCCTCAACACCTGCGGCGGAAATGTTCCCTGCGCGACAGGCCAGACTTGCAACTCCGGAGTTTGTCTTCCAGATGTCTTGACAGGCTGCACAAACGGCACTCAGTGCGCTACCGACCAGGTCTGCCGACTCGGACTTTGTTTGCCTGACAATTTGAGCGCCTGCGCTACCGATACTCAGTGCGCTTCAGGTCAATCTTGCACTGCAGGCATTTGCTTGCCCACCGTTTTCCCGGCTTGCACAGCAACTACCCAGTGTAGCCAAGGCCAAACCTGTCTGTCTGGCATCTGTCTTCCCTCGGGCCTCAGCGGCTGCGGCACGAACAACCCTTGCGGCTCAGGAGAGACCTGTACCGATGGCGTCTGCTTGCCAAGCGGCCTGCCAACATGCTCGGCTGATTCAGACTGTTCCAGCGCCGATGTCTGTCGCTTGGGCATTTGCATTGCAAGAGACTTCTCGACTTGCACGACAGACACCGACTGCGGTACCAACCAGCTCTGTACAGCTGGGCTCTGTCTGCCTCAGATCTTCCCAACTTGTTCGAGCGACACGACTTGCTCCTCTGGTCAGACCTGTATCTCTGGTATTTGTCTTCCGAGCGGCGTCAGCAGCTGTGGCACAAACACCCCTTGCTCTCAAGGCCAAGTGTGCAACAGCGGAATCTGTCTTCCGGATGTCCTCCCTCACTGCTCAGCCGATACTGACTGTGGTACCGCCGACGTTTGTAGGCTGGGACTCTGCATACCGCAGGACTTTACTTCTTGCGTGGCCAACTCTGGTTGCAGCAATGGCGAGGTCTGCACTGCTGGTCTTTGCCTGCCCTCTGCATTCCCTAGCTGTACTACAGACAGGAACTGCGTCCAGGGACAGACCTGTGTCGCCAATGTCTGTCTTCCCGAGGGTCTCGCAACCTGTGCGAATACCGCAGCTTGCGGCACTGGAGAAACCTGTGTGTCTGGAGTCTGTCTGCCTGACTCGCTCAACCCTTGCACATCGGCATCCGACTGCAGCAGCACTCAGCTCTGTCGCCTCGGCTTCTGTATCCCATCGACACTTACTCCTTGCACAACCAGTACCCAGTGCAACGCCAATCAGGCCTGTACCGGAGGTATTTGCTTGCCGCAGATCTACTCCTCTTGCACAACTACCCAAAACTGTGGCCAAGGGCAAACTTGTCTTGCCGGACTCTGTCTCCCACAGGGCCTCGATACCTGTAGTACGGGCGATGCTGGCTGCGGAACTGGTCAGACCTGCATCTCAGGTGTCTGTCTTCCCAGCGGTCTGTCACTTTGCACACAGGCCACGGACTGCGACAGCAACCAGGTGTGCGAGTTAGGCGTGTGCCTCCCGGAGAATCCTGTCGTCTGTCAGGATAATTCGGGATGTGGCACTAGTCAGATTTGTACCGCCGGCCTCTGTGTTCCTCAAGTCTTCCCCGCCTGCACATCCAGCGATACATGCGATCGTCAACAAACCTGTCTGGCTGGCGTTTGCTTGCCCCAGGGCCTTAACATTTGCGGAACCGGTAGTCCTTGCGCCACGGGTCAAAGCTGTGTTTCCGGAGTCTGTCTTCCGGATGACCTTCCTGTGTGCACCACGGATAGCAGTTGTGATGCCGATCAGGTTTGCAGGCTCGGTGTCTGTATTCCTACGTCGCTTGCAACCTGTCAGAGCGATGCATCCTGTGCAAGCGGACAGGCCTGTACCGCTGGTATTTGTCTCCCAGAGATATTCCCCGAATGTGTTACTGGCGTCACGTCTTGTTCCCAGGGCCAATCTTGCCTTGCTGGCGTTTGTCTGCCGCAAGGCCTCAACACGTGTGGAACTGACGGCAATTCTTGTGCGACGGGTCAGAATTGTGTGTCTGGAGTTTGCCTTCCCAGCAGTCTTTCTTCCTGCTCTAATGGAACCACCTGTGCCACTGATCAAGTCTGCCGACTCGGAACATGTATCCCCACGACTCTCACGACCTGTCAGAGCGACAGTGGCTGCCCCAGCGGAGATGCTTGTATTTCTGGCATCTGTCTCCCTGAGATCTTCCCGCCGTGCTCGTCTACGCAGAGCTGCAACACAACTCAGACTTGTGTCGCTGGAACTTGCCTGCCATCCACATTGGGCTCTTGCAGCACTAACGCGCAGTGTTCCACTGGCCAGAGCTGCACCTCTGGCGTATGCTTGCCCGAAATTCTTCCCACTTGTACCACAGATGCTACTTGCGGTTCGAACCAAGTCTGTCGCCTCGGCGTCTGTCTTCCAGAGACTTTGGCCTCTTGTGAGACAGACAGCACTTGCAGTACCGGACAAGTATGTACCGCCGGCATCTGTCTTCCGCAAGTGTTCCCAGGCTGCACAGACGATACTACATGCGACACTGATCAGGTCTGCACAGCAGGTCTCTGTCTCCCCAGCACTATTCAGAGCTGCACCACCAAGGCCCAATGTCCCACTGCTCAGTCTTGCTTCAGCGGAGTGTGTCTTCCAGAGGTTCTTCCATCTTGTACGACTGACGCATCATGCAACGACCCCACTGAGGTTTGCCGACTTGGAGTCTGTATCCCTAGAACGCTCAGCTCCTGTACCAGCAGCTCTGGATGTGCTACCGGCCAGACCTGCACTGACGGACTATGCTTGCCCACTGCAATCCCAAGCTGCACCACCAGCTCCAGCTGTTCCAACGGCCAGGTTTGCCAAGCAGGTCTGTGTCTCCCTGCCGGCCTTGGTTCTTGCACAACCACCGCAGACTGTTCAGCCAACCAAGATTGTACCGGAGGCCTTTGTCTCCCATCGTTCTTGCCTACGTGTACTGCTGACTCCCAGTGTGCCAATGATAGCGTTTGCAGAGTTGGCGTTTGTGTTCCTCGCGCGCTCAACCCCTGCACTTCCAATACCCAGTGCAGCAATAACCAGACTTGCGTTGCTGGCATTTGTCTTGCCCAGGCCTTCCCGAGCTGCAGCACTTCAAATGACTGCAACAACGACTTGGTCTGTACTGGCGGTGTTTGTCTGCCCGTGGGCCTGACTCAATGTTCAAGCAACAGCGGTTGCGGCACTGGACAGGTTTGCAACGGTGGAGTTTGTCTTCCGTCCATCCTACCAGCTTGCTCGAGTGACTCTGCTTGTGCTGCTAGCGAGACCTGTACTCTTGGCGTGTGTCTACCCAGGAATCTCAACACATGCGGAGGTTCCGGATCTACATCAACCGCTTGTGCTCAAGGTCAGACTTGCACTGCAGGAATCTGCCTTCCGACAGTCTTCCCCGGGTGCTCCGACAACTCTACTTGCTCGACTGGACAGTCCTGCACGGCAGGTCTCTGTCTACCCGTTGGCATCGCTAGCTGTTCAGCCAACTCGCAATGTCCCACGGGCCAAGCTTGCACAGAAGGTGCTTGTCTGCCGTCCATCCTGCCCACTTGCACTGCTGATTCCACCTGCGATACTGATGACGTCTGTCGACTTGGTGTTTGTGTGCCTCGGACCCTCACGCCTTGCACGAGCGACAGTGCTTGTGGAAGTGGCAATGTATGCACACTGGGGGTCTGTCTTCCTGAAATATTCCCTGGCTGTACTTCTGGTACAACCACCTGCGCAACCAACCAGGTCTGCACAGCTGGGGTCTGTCTTCCGCAGGGTCTTGGAAGCTGCACAACCGACAGCCAATGTAGCATCGAACAAACATGCACGTCAGGAGTTTGTCTACCGAGCATCTTGCCCACGTGCACAGCCGATTCTAGCTGCACAGCCGAGCAAGTCTGCAGACTGGGCGTTTGTGTCCCTCGATCCCTGTCCACCTGCACCACCGATACTCAATGCACGACAGGCCAAGACTGTATCGGCGGGGTCTGCCTCCCGTCCTTATTCCCTTCATGCAGCCAAAACTCCGACTGCGACTCATCCCAGGCTTGTACCGGCGGACTCTGTCTCCCACAGGGTCTGGGTACCTGCACTGCCGATTCCGACTGTAGTCAGGGCCAATCTTGCAGAAGTGGCGTTTGTCTGCCATCTCTCTTGCCTAGCTGCTCGACGGATACGGACTGTAATGGCGACAGTGTTTGCAGACTCGGAGTTTGTCTTCCTCCCGATCTGGCGACCTGCCAAGGGAACAGCGGATGCGATACCGGCGAGACTTGCACCGCTGGTTTGTGCATACCCTCCTTGCTTCCGCCGTGCCGACTCCAATCGGACTGCGGAACTACAGAGTCTTGTACAGACGGAGTGTGTCTCCCGAACATTCTTCAGCAATGTAGCGCGTCTGCTCCTTGCGGTGCTGGCCAGAATTGCGTGTCTGGTGTTTGCTTGCCCAACACACTGCCCACGTGTACCTCTGATTCCCAGTGCGGTACTAGCCAGCTTTGCAGACTCGGATACTGTCTTCCCCAGACGCTCACAGGATGCAATTCCAGCAGCCAATGTCTCGGAGGCAACGTTTGCCTGGCTGGTATCTGCGCGCCCCCATTGTTCCCAGGATGCACCTCATCGGCCAACTGTACCTCTACCGACGCTTGTGCGAGCGGCATCTGTATTGCTGGTGATCTTAGCACCTGCACTGCTGATGCTCAGTGTGGCTCTGGCCAAGTTTGTACCTCTGGCGTTTGTCTGCCGCGTCTCTTGCCTTCTTGCACAAGCGATTCGGGATGTACATCTCCGCAGGTTTGCCGACTCGGTGTCTGTCTTCCCCAGACTTTGAATCTCTGCCAATCCGATTCCGCGTGCCCCTCAGGCCAATCCTGCTCCGGTGGTCTCTGCCTACCAACATTGTTCCCCTCTTGTACCGGAACAAGCTCAGGCCCAGCACCTTGTGCCTCTGGTCAATCTTGTACTGGGGGCATTTGTCTACCCGCAGGCCTGTCGAGCTGTTCGGGCTCTGGCAGCTCCACGTGCGGTCAGGATCAGGTTTGTACATCTGGCGTCTGTCTTCCACAGTTGCCAGGATGCACCCAGGATACCGACTGCAACGGCCAACAGGTTTGCCGCCTCGGCGTCTGTCTCCCAGAGGTCCTCAACACGTGTACATCTGGCTCCAGCGCTGGCTGCAGCACCAACCAAACCTGCACTGGCGGCGTCTGTGTACCGCAGCTATTCCCAGGCTGTCAGTCCAACGCCAACTGCGGCATGCAAGAGACATGTACCGCAGGGCTCTGCCTGCCACAAGGCGTGCTCGGCTGCTCGCTCGATAGCCAGTGTACAACAGGCCAGAAATGTACTGGAGGTGTCTGTCTTCCAGGATCACTGCCTCTTTGCTCATCCGACAGCGGGTGCTCATCCGAGTCCGTCTGCAGATTGGGCGTCTGTATACCCAAGGCTCTTTCCACTTGCACGTTGGATGCTCAGTGCGCTGTCGACCAAGTCTGTACAGCCGGAGTTTGCCTGCCCGAGGTCTTCCCTCCTTGCCAGACCAGCGCAAACTGCGACAGTGGAGCCGTGTGCACCAGTGGCGTCTGTCTCCCAAGCATTCTGCCATCCTGTGGATCAGCAAACTCTTGTGCCGCAGGCCAGAATTGCACATCAGGTGTTTGCCTGCCATCCGGTCTCAGCTCTTGCACAACGGATTCTGGCTGTCCCAGCGATCAGGCATGCCGACTTGGACTCTGTATACCTCGCGTTCTCACCGAGTGTCAACAGAATACCGACTGCGGGTCAACCCAGGTTTGCACAGGAGGGCTCTGTCTTCCTGAGGTCTTTTCTCCTTGCCAGGTTTCTACACAATGTTCCAGTGGGCAAGCTTGTACCGGCGGTATCTGTCTTCCCGTTGGAATTGCCGGCTGCGTCGACTCCTCCACGTGCGCTACTGGTCAATCTTGCACATCTGGAGTTTGTCTCCCCAGTGGTCTGGGTACTTGCACCACAGACGCTGCATGCCCTACCAACCAGGTCTGTCGCCTCGGCGTCTGTATCCCAGAGGCTCTCAACCTGTGCACGAGCAACGCTGGCTGCGGCACTCAGCAAACTTGCACTGCCGGCGTCTGCCTTCCAACTATCTTCCCTCCCTGCACGACGTCAGGCGACTGTTCCTCAAGTCAGACTTGCACTAACAATGTGTGTCTCCCCGACACGCTTAATGCCTGCTCCACCGCCAGCCAATGCGCCGCCGAGCAGAACTGTGTTGCGGGAGTGTGCCTGCCTTCAGTCCTACCAAGCTGCTCAATCGATGCCCAATGTGGCAATAACCAACTTTGCCGACTTGGTCTTTGTCTGCCCAACACACTGGTCAACTGCAACTCGAGTGCTGCGTGTGCGTCTGGACAAACTTGCACGGCTGGTCTCTGTCTCCCAACCGTCTTCCCGGACTGTAGTACGGCTCAGGATTGTACAACCAGCCAAGTATGTGTTTCGGGTGCCTGTTTGCCAGACATCGTTGAGCAATGTATCAACGACGCGGCTTGCGGCACCGGAGCCAAGTGCGCGAGCGGAATTTGCGTTCCCAGCTTCGTCCCTGCTTGCTCAAGTGACTCTCAGTGCGCTGGTACCCAAGTGTGCAGGCTCAGCGTCTGTCTTCCCCGCGATCTTGGCAGCTGCACTAGCAGTTCCTCGTGCTCAACTGGGGAGACATGTGCTGCCGGTCTCTGCGTGCCAAGTGCCTTTGGATCTTGCACAACGGCTGCAGACTGTAGCCAAGGAAATTCTTGCACGGCCGGCGTTTGTCTGCCCAGCTTCGTCGGCGCATGCAGCAGCGGCACATGCCCCACTGGCCAGACTTGCAACAGCGGCGTCTGCCTGCCCAGCCTTCTCGACAGCTGCACAACAGACTCTCAGTGCAGTGATGGCGGCGTTTGCAGGCTCAATGTCTGTCTTCCCACGGTTCTCAATGCCTGTAGCGCGAGCGCGCCTTGCGCTTCGGGCCAGACGTGCACCGCCGGATACTGTTTGCCAACAGTGTTCCCTACCTGCCAGACGTCCTCTCAGTGTGATACTGGAGAATCTTGCTTATCGGGCACCTGTCTTCCCAATGTTCTCACGGCTTGTGGTCCTGGACAAGCCTGTCCTACGTCTCAAACTTGCACCAACGGAGTTTGTGTTCCAAGCATTCTTCCAGCTTGTACCGCCGACACGGATTGTACCGCTACTGAGGTCTGCCGCGTAGGAGTGTGCTTGCCGCGCACCTTTGTTGACTGCACCACTGACAGCACATGCTCCTCCACACAAACCTGCGTCGCTGGCTTCTGTGTTACCGAACTCTTCCCTCCCTGTCAGTCTGCAACCGACTGCACGGCCGGCCAGTCTTGTACCGCAGGTCTTTGCTTGCCAGCGGGTCTCTCAAGCTGCCCAAGCGGTTCCGGCTGCGGTACTCTCCAGACCTGCACCAACGGGGTGTGCTTGCCTTCCGTCCTTCCATCATGCACAACGCAGACCCAGTGCGGCACCGACCAGGTTTGTCGATTGGGTATCTGTATTCCCAACACTGCCAGTGTGTGCTCAGCCGATAGTCAGTGCAATGCTGGACAAAGCTGTCTCGGCGGCCTCTGTCTACCTTCGCTTTTCCCTCCCTGTCAATCCGACTCGACGTGTGGTGATACCCAAGTCTGCAGAGGTGGCGTCTGTCTACCAGATACCTTATCAGCGTGTACCACGACGTCCAACTGCGGAGACAACCAAGCCTGTGTTTCTGGAGTCTGTCTGCCAAATCTACTGGCCCAGTGTACAACAGACGCCTCCTGTTCTGGAGACGACGTCTGCCGCCTTGGATACTGCATTCCCGATGTCATCACCAGTTGCACATCCAGCAGTCAGTGTACGAACGGGGCATCTTGCCTCGGAGGGCTCTGTCTCTCGGCCGTCTTTACCGAGTGTGAAGCGACAACGGACTGCAACAACGGTGAATCTTGTACCGGCGGTGCTTGCTTGCCCAACGTACTGCCTACCTGTAGCAGTACTGTTTCTTGTGCTTCCGGTCAGACCTGCAACTCTGGTGTATGTCTCCCCACTGTCCTCCCGACATGTACGACGGATACGCAGTGTAGCTATGGTCAAGTTTGTACGCTTGGAGTTTGTCTTCCTCGAACCCTCTCAGTCTGTCAAACCAACACCCAATGTACCAACAACTACACGTGCGCCGCTGGCCTCTGCGTTCCGCCACTGTTCCCCTCCTGCATGCAGACTTCCGACTGCGCCAGCGGCCAGTCCTGCGTTTCCAACACTTGCGTCCCTTCAACTCTGCCGACATGTACCTCGGATTCGTCTTGCACAACAGGTCAGTCCTGCAGTAGCGGTGTTTGTCTTCCATCTGTCTTGGCTACCTGCACGAGCGATTCGCAATGCGGCAGCTCGCAGCTCTGCAGGCTTGGAGTGTGTATTCCACAGGCCCTCACAACCTGCACAAGCAACACCCAGTGCGCTAACGGACAGGCCTGTCTCGCGGGCATCTGTCTTGCCGAGGCCTTCCCGCCTTGTACGACCAATGCCAACTGCGGTACCGGACAGGTCTGCCAGGCTGGTACCTGTCTTCCGGACATCCTGCCAGCCTGCTCGGGTCAGACCTGCGGAACCGGCCAGACTTGCGTCTCCGGCGTCTGCCTTCCCAGCACTCTCCCTACTTGCCAATCCGACTCCAACTGTGCTACCGGCAAAGTGTGCAGACTCGGCTATTGTCTGCCGCAGACTTTGAACCCTTGCACCTCCAGCGCCAACTGCAACAACAACTACATGTGCACATCCGGCCTCTGTCTCCCACCAGTCTATGGAGCCTGTCAAACCAACACGGACTGCGATACTGGCAACACATGTCGCGACGGACTCTGTCTGCCCAGCCTGCTGCCAAATTGCCAGAGCGGCAACACATGCGGTCTGGAACAGATTTGCACCGGAGGAGTCTGTGTTCCATCCGCGCTCAATGCCTGTGCAGCAGACACGGATTGCGGTAGCGCCCAAGTCTGTCGCGTTGGATACTGTATACCCGATCTCCTCACTGGCTGTACTAATACAGCGGGTTGTGCCAGCGGACAAAACTGCACCGCAGGGTTGTGTGTCCCTCAGCTCTTCCCACCGTGTTCGACTGCTGCAGACTGCGGCAGCGGCTACAACTGCAACAACGGAGTGTGTCTCCCGAGCATCCTCCCCAGCTGCCAAGGTTCACTCACTTGCATCAGCGGCCAGACCTGCGTTGCAGGAGCCTGTCTGCCCGCGGATCTTCCCACTTGTAACGCTGATTCCGAATGCGGCTCCAGCCAGGTCTGCCGACTTGGTCTCTGCATTCCCAAGACTCTCAACATCTGCCAGACCGACAGCCAATGCAGCTCCACATACTCCTGCGCGGCTGGCCTGTGTGTTCCAGAAGTCTTCCCGCCATGTACAACAAGCAACGACTGTGTTAGCGGACAATCGTGCACGGGCGGCGTCTGCATTCCATCCGTCTTCCCGAACTGTCAGAGCAGCGGGGACTGCAGCACCGGCCAGCAATGTACATCTGGAATCTGTCTGCCCAGCGCTCTGCCTTCATGCGGTACCAACTCTAACTGCGCAACTGGCCAAGTGTGCCGACTCAACCTCTGTCTCCCAGAAACACTCGGCCAATGCACTACGAATTCGCAATGCAGCGCCACCCAGGTCTGCACAGGTGGTCTCTGCCTTCCAGAAGTCTTCCCTCCGTGTGCTCAAAACGCCGACTGTGGCAGCGGCAACACTTGTGCCGGCGGCGTCTGTCTACCAAGCACGCTGCCAGCCTGTACCAACGGTGCCTGCGCCACTGGCCAGAACTGTGTCTCCGATGTTTGTCTTCCTGCAGGTCTCGGGTCGTGCCAGGCCTCGTCAGACTGCGGCTCCGGACAAGTCTGCCGCCTCAACTTGTGTATCCCGCAAACTCTCACTCAGTGCACAAGCGCCAACCAGTGCGGTGCCAACCAGATCTGCAGCGGAGGTCTCTGTCTCCCTCAAGTCTTCCCGCCTTGCCAAGCCAACACCGATTGTGCCACCGGCCTCACCTGCGAGGCTGGTCTGTGTCTGCCCAACGCCATCCCAACATGCAGCTCCGGTTCTTGCGCAACCGGTCTCACATGCAACAACGGTGTCTGTCTCCCCAGCTTCCTCCCGAGCTGCACTGCCGACTCCAACTGTGGAACTGGCCAGGTTTGTCGGTTGGGAGTCTGTCTTCCCTCCGTGTCCATTCTCTGCGACTCAACAAGCGGAACCGGATGCTCCAGCGGCCAGGCGTGTGCGGCCGGCATTTGCGTGCCTCAAGTCTTCCCGCCGTGCACGCAAAACAGCAACTGTAGCGCCACCCAGCTCTGCCAATCCGGAACCTGCTTGCCCAACGTCTTCCCCAGCTGCGGCACAGGCAATGCTTGTGCCACAGGCAGCACCTGTACGCAGGGACTTTGCGTTCCCTCTCAGCTCCCCACTTGCACCGCGGATTCGAACTGCGGTAGCAACAACGTCTGCAGACTGGGCGTCTGTCTGCCCCAGACGCTCAATGTCTGCCAGTCAGACGCATCGTGCGCCACTGGCCAGTCCTGCGCGGCTGGCATCTGTGTGCCGCAAATCTTCCCGCCTTGCCAGGCCAACACGGATTGTGCGTCTGGCAATGTCTGCACCGGCGGCATCTGCCTGCCGGTTGCCCTCCCCACGTGTAGCGCCAGCAGCGCTTGTGCTGCTGGACAGACGTGCAGCGCCGCTGGAGTCTGTCTTCCCAGCGGCCTAGCCTCGTGCACAGCTGATTCTCAGTGTGCTTCCAGCCAGGTGTGCAGGCTGGGCGCCTGCATTCCCAAGTCGCTCAGCCTCTGCGGCAGCGGCTCCTCCTGCGGCACCGGTTTGGTGTGTGCAGCAGGCCTGTGTATCCCGTCGGTCTTCCCAGGCTGCACGGCGAACACAGATTGCACGGCAGCCAACAGCTGCGTGTCTGGTGTCTGTCTCCCGGCCAGTCTCACCTCGTGCGGCGCGAACAGCAGCTGCGGTAACGGACAGTCCTGTGTGTCCGGTGTTTGTCTCCCCTCCCTCTTGCCCAGCTGCAAGGCGGATACAGATTGCGGGACCAGCTCTGCTTGCAGGTTGGGCGTCTGTATCCCTGACGGACTCACCACCTGTTCGACCAATGCTCAGTGCTCCTCGACCCAGACTTGTACATTTGGAGCCTGTCTGCCAACGGCCTTCCCTAGTTGTGCGGCGGGCCAGTCTTGCGGTAATAGCCAGACTTGCCTTGGCGGACTCTGTCTCCCCAGTACTTTCACCGGTTGCCAGACCAGCGCAAACTGCGCAACGGGCCAGGCTTGCACGGGCGGCGTCTGCCTGCCCAGCATCTTGGCCTCCTGCACGGCTGATTCCCAGTGCGACAGCTCGTCTGTCTGCAGGCTGGGCGTGTGCATCCCCCGCGTGTCGATTGCATGCGCCGACAGCAGCAGCTGCTCCGCGGCCCAGACCTGCACCGCAGGCCTGTGTCTCCCCACCGTCTTCCCCACCTGTACCAAGGCGTCGGATTGCGGCACCAGCCAGAACTGCGTGTCTGGCGTGTGCCTCCCCAGCGCCCTCCCCACCTGCAGCAGCTCCAGCGCATGCGGCGCCGCCCAGATCTGCGCGGCTGGCGTCTGTCTGCCCAGTGTGCTGCCGAGCTGCACCGCCGATGCGAATTGCACCATTACTGAGGTTTGCAGGCTTGGCTACTGTATCCCTCGAACTGTCACGTCGTGTACCGCTGATGCCAACTGCGGAAGTGGTCAGTCTTGCGTCGGCGGTATCTGCATCCCGCAACTTCTCCCTGCCTGCCAGGTCAACACCGACTGCAGCACTGGCCAGAGCTGTATTTCCGGCGTGTGCGTGCCCTCGTCGCTCGCCACCTGCGGCGCCAGTACGCCTTGTGCCCAGCGCGAGACATGTGCTGGCGGCGTGTGTATTCCTCAGGTGCTTCCGGCCTGCGGAACCAACAACTCGTGCGCTGCTGGCCTCGTCTGCAGACTGGGCTACTGTCTTCCCGGTCTCCTCAGCGCGTGCTCGACCAACTCGGACTGCCGAACAGGCAATTCCTGCCAGTCCGGCCTGTGCGTGCCCTCTACTCTGCTCTGCGCGGTCGATAGCGACTGCGGCACCAACAATGTCTGCCGAGCCGGTCTCTGTCTCCCCCAGAGCTTCGCTAGCTGCTCGTCGAGCTCCCAGTGCGGCTCGGGGCAGACGTGCGACAACGGCGTGTGCTTCCCCCAGATCCTCACCACCTGCGCAAACTCGACCAGCTGCTCAACGAACCAGACGTGCAGCGGCGGCATCTGTCTTCCCGGCGGCCTCTACTCTTGCCAGAGCAACAGCGACTGCGGCCAGACGGAGCAGTGCCGATCAGGCCTCTGTCTGCCCAAGGCGGTCCTCGGCTGCACATCAGACGCCAGCTGCAACAGCACCAGCAGCGAGGTCTGCCTGGCTGGTCTCTGCGTGTCCACGCTCAGCCTGTGCAGCACCTCCAGCCCCTGTCCCACTGGCCAGGTCTGCACCCTCGGCCTCTGCACCACGCCCGCTCCAGTGGCCTGCACCACTGATTCCCAGTGCGCCAGCGATCACTACTGCGCCCTCGGCGTATGCGCCCCGCGAACCCTTGCCTGCACGTCCAACGCCAACTGCGGCCAGGGCCAGACTTGTGTTGTTGGGCTGTGCACTACCAGCGTGTCTACCGTCTCCTGCAACACAGCCAGCGATTGTCTTCTCGGAGTTGGTCTCTGCACTCTGGGTCTCTGCACCTGCACAAACGGACAATGCGCGCTGTCAGCCAGCGTCACCCAGTGCTCGACGAGCGCCAACTGTCCCAGTGGCCAGGTTTGCCAGAGCGGCGCCTGCGTCACCCAGAAGAGCTGCTCCGTGTCCACCGACTGTCTCCTCGGCGTCAACCTCTGCGCCCTCCCCGGCCTCTGCCTCTGCCTCAACGGTGTCTGCACGCTCGGCGGCTCAACCCTGCCCACATGCGCCTCCAACGCGGACTGCACCACGGCCGGCCAGGTCTGCCAGAGCGGAACCTGCACGACGCCGAACACGACGTGCTCCAGCTCCGGGGACTGTCTCGGGGAGCTGCTGGGCACGAACCTCTGTCTCCTCGGCCTCTGCGTGTGCAACGCTGGCATCTGTCTCTACAACGGACCCGCCTCCTGCACCACCAGCACGCAGTGCACCACCAGCCAGGTCTGCACAAACGGAAAATGTGTGGCCCAGCCGGCGCAGTGCGTGCTGGACACTGATTGCGGCTCAGAAATGATCTGCCAGTTCGGATCCTGTGTTGCTGGCTGCCGAACGAGCTCTGGCTGCGCAACCAACCGCGTCTGCCAGCTCGGCTATTGCACCAACGCCTGCACCGCAACATCGTGCCCTACCGGACAGGTCTGCACGGCTGGGCTGTGCGTCACCAGCACCGTGGTGGCGTGCACTGCGTCCTCGCAGTGCCCGTCGAACCAGATATGCCAGCTCGGCTCCTGCGTCCCCAACCTGCTCCCCCTGTGCCTCACCTCGGCCCAGTGCGCTACAGGCCAGATCTGCCCGGCCGGCGTCTGCACAAACTGCGTCCTCGACACGCAGTGCGGCACGGGCATGGCCTGCCAGAACGGACTCTGCGTGGTCAGCGCCACCCCGTCCTGCTCCGCGACCAACCCCTGCGCCAAGGGCCTCGTCTGCCAGAACGGCCTCTGCCGCTCCTGCTACCTGTCGTCCCAGTGCGCCAGCGGCCAGGTCTGTCTCGCCGGCGTCTGCAGCGCCTGCACGCTCAGCGCCCAGTGCAGCAGTGGATCGGTCTGCGTGAGCGGTGCCTGCGGCGACTGCACCGACAACTCGCAGTGCTCAACCGGCCAGGCCTGCAAGGCCGGTCAGTGCGGCGTGTGCACCCAAAACGCGGACTGCGGCGCTGGAAACGTGTGCACCCTGGGCGTCTGCGTCCCCGCCTGCACGTCCAACGCAGCCTGCACCGGCGGCCAGGCCTGTATTCTCGGCACCTGCGCAGGCTGCACGACCAACTCTCAGTGCAACACCGGCCAGGCCTGTCTGGTCGGCCTCTGCGCGCCCTGCGTCCTCGACACCCAGTGCAGCACGGGTCAGGTCTGCATTTCCGGTTCCTGCCAGGCCGCCTGCACCTCCAGCACCCAGTGTACCGGCGGCCAGATCTGCTCCAACGGACGCTGCCAGCCCTGCGCCCTCAACACCGACTGCGGCACCGGCCAGGCTTGCATCTCCGGTGCCTGCGGCTCCTGCACAAACAACCTCCAGTGCAGCCTCGGCCAGGTCTGCGCCAGCGGAATCTGCCAGGCCGCCTGCCTGTCCAACACGGCATGCTCTACCGGTCAGGTCTGCTTGGGCGGCATCTGCACCGCCTGTACAGCTAGTGCTCAGTGCACCACTGGGCAGATCTGCAGCGCTGGCGTTTGTCGCGGATGCACGGCGGATACCGACTGCACAACGCCCGGCCAGGTTTGCGTCAACAGTAGCTGCCAGGCCGGCTGCACATCGAGCCTCAGCTGCAGCAGCGGCCAGATCTGCCAGTCCGGACACTGCGTCGCCTGCACCGACACCTCCCAGTGCGCTACCGGCCAGGCCTGCGTGTCCGGCGCCTGCGGCTCTTGCACGGTCAGCACCCAGTGCTCCAGCGGCTACGTCTGCAGCAGCGGTCTCTGCATTCCCGCCTGTACCTCGAGCTCCTCTTGCACCCTGGGCCAGGTCTGCAAGGCTGGGTACTGCGTTGCCTGCGCTGCCAACTCGGACTGCAGCACCGGACAGGTCTGCACTCTCGGTGCCTGCGGCGCCTGCACCCTGACAACGCAGTGCGGAGGCAACGGCCTCGTCTGCGACAACGGCATCTGCCACACCGGCTGTACGTCCAACTCGCAGTGCAGCAGCGGCAAGGTCTGCAAGAGCGGCCTGTGTGTCGCCTGCGGAACGAACACCGACTGCAGCAACGGCCAGGCCTGTATTCTCGGCGTCTGCCAGGCCTGCACGAACGATCTGCAGTGCAATTTGGGTGTCGGTCAGTACTGCTCCAACGGCGCCTGCGTGGCGACTTGCACGTCCAACTCGCAGTGCAGCGGCGGCCAGGTGTGTCTGGCAACCGGTCGCTGCGCAGCGTGCACCGCAACCACGCAGTGCGGCGCCGGTCTCATCTGCCTCAACGGCGCCTGCAACACGTGCAGCACCAACACGGATTGCGGCACCGGCAACGTCTGCAGCGGCGGGCTCTGCTTCACTGGCTGCTCCTCCAACGCGCAGTGCTCCAGCGGCCAAGTCTGTCTCGCGGGCGGCATCTGCGGCAGCTGTACCGCCAACAGCCAGTGCAACGCCGGCCAGGTCTGTCTCTCCGGGGCGTGCGGTGCCTGCACTCTCAGCAGCCAGTGCCTCAGCACCCAGGGCTGCGATCTCACCACGGGCCTGTGTGCCACCACCTGCAACCCCCTCGACACCAGCGGCAATGCCTGCGGCGGCGGCAGGATTTGCAACCTCGTCGGTCTCTGCGTCAGCTGTTCCCGAGCCTCCCAGTGCCGCACAGGCCAGATCTGCCTCAACGGCGTCTGCTCCTCGTGCAGCACCGATTCCCAGTGCGCTTCCGGCTACGTCTGCAGCACCGCTGGCGCCTGTATCGCGGCTTGCGCAACCAACTCGGACTGCGGCAGTGGCCAGGTCTGTTCAGCCGGGCACTGCACCACCTGCTCAACCACCTCGCAGTGCAACACCGGACAGGTGTGCCTGTCTGGCACCTGCAGCGCCTGCACCAACAACTCGCAGTGCTCTTCGTCCCAGGTCTGCAGCAACGGCCTCTGCATCGCTGCCTGCACATCCAATGCCAGCTGCAGCAACGGTCAGGTGTGCTCGGCCGGCCTGTGCATCCCGTGCACGTCGGCATCGCAGTGCACCACGGGACAAATCTGCTCGTCTGGATCTTGCGGATCGTGCACGCTCGATGCCCAGTGCAGCAGCATCACGAGCGGCAACATCTGCAACAGCGGTCTCTGTGTTGCTGGGTGTACCTCAAACAGCGCCTGCAGCAACGGTCAAGTCTGTGTAAGCGGACGCTGCACAGCCTGCACAACCACTGCTCAGTGCAACAGCGCCAACCTGGTTTGTGCCTTGGGTTCGTGCGGTGCCTGTACGCTTGACTCGCAGTGCGGCACCGGGAACGTGTGCAGCGGCGGCATCTGCATCCCAGCCTGCTCTGCCAACTCGAACTGCAGCGGCGGCCAGGTCTGTATCGGCGGCCACTGCACAGCCTGCACGCTCTCGGCCCAGTGTGCCACCGGCCAGGTCTGCGTCGGCGGTTCCTGCGGTGCCTGTACATCCGACGCCCAGTGCTCCCTCGCTGTTCTGGGGCAGGTGTGCAACGGCGGCATCTGCGGTGCACCCTGTCTCTCGAACTCCGCCTGCTCTGGTGGTCAAGCGTGTGTTGCCGGTCACTGCCAGGCTTGCACGTCTGCCTCTCAGTGCAACACCGGCCAGGTTTGCTCCAGCGGAGTGTGTGGAAGTTGCACATCCGACACGCAGTGCAGCAGCATCACAAGCGGCAACGTCTGCAACAGCGGCGTGTGCAGCCCTGGCTGCACCTCCAACAGCGCCTGCAGCTCCGGCCTCGCGTGTATATCTGGACACTGCCAGGCATGCACGGCAAACAGCCAGTGCTCAGCGGGACAGGCCTGTATCTCTGGAACGTGCGGAACGTGCACGACAAGCTCGCAGTGCGGCTCCGGTTACGCATGCAACAGCCTAGGCAGCTGCGTCACGGCCTGTACCTCGACCAGCTGTACTGGCGGTCTTGTCTGCCAATCCGGACTCTGCACAACGTGCACAAGCGGCTCACAGTGTCCAACCGGTCAAGTGTGCGGTCTGCTAGGCACTTGCGGCTCTTGTAGCACCGACGCCCAGTGCGCTGCGATATCGACAGGCGGCATCTGCAACAGCGGAGCGTGCGTGGCCGGGTGCACATCCAACACGCCATGCAGCAGCAGCGGCAAGATCTGCCAGGCCGGACGCTGCGTCGGATGCTCAGCAACCGTGCCATGCACCAACGGACAGATCTGCATCTATCCTACCGGCTCCCTGACCGGTTCTTGCGGCGCCTGTACATCTGAAAGCCAGTGTACAACGGGCCTCACTTGCATAAGCGGAGCATGCGGTGCTTGCAAAGTAAACACGGATTGTGCCTCGAGCGAAGTGTGTAGCAGCGGCGCGTGCAAGTCTCGAACGTGTGCAACCAAGGCGGACTGCGGTATCCTTTGTACACAACTAGGACTGTGTATCTGTCTCCTCGGCCTATGCGCCTAACCCAGGAGCTTCTTTTTTTCAGATCTCCTCGGCGAAGGTCTCTGCTTTTCTCTTAAAAAAAATCTATTTTAGTCTGCCAGCGTCTTTTTATGCTTTCCGAACCCAGTATGTCAAAAAAAAAAAAAACCTTTAGGATATCTCTTTGTGCGGCAGCGTTTTTCCTTTTCATGTCTCGCCAAAATCCACTTTCAGAATGGAATACCCATCATGTTTGAAAACTCTGCTCTGTACCAGCGGGCAACGGAGTTTATGGGTGCTTGCATCATGTACGGGTCTAACTTGAGACCCCAACCACTCTTTGAGCCTGTGAATGGCCACTTACATCTAATGTCTACCCATAATCGCATGTAACTAGTCAGTTTACTACTGAGATGGATTTCTCTCTTTCGCAGCGTATTTCAGCCAAAAAGTAGGAATGTGTTGCTCAATTCAATTTGTTCTAAACCTTGTGGCCATGTGCTTGTGTCGTAGTTGTAAATGGATAGCCGATTGCCCACTAGCCCTGCGGCGTTCCTTTGTTGTTTTGATTATCACCCAATGACGTTCAACTACTCATTGATCCACCAAATTCAACAAAACACCGCTCTACTACTTGAATTGGTTTATTATAACAAAGAGTCTTGAGAAAAGGCACGACAAAGAAAAGAACCCATTTCAATAAGTCAAGGCATCTTTCCTGTCTTGGCGTGCAGCAATTGAATCCGAATTCTCCTGCAACTTCAAGTCAAGCGCATTAAAAAGTGTCGATATTATTTGTCATTAAGCCGAGCAAGAAATTTACTGCCGCGATAAGGCAAGGCAGCATTTATGAATAGCGCCTGCGCTGGAGCAGCATCTATGGCAGGCAATGGCGAACAAAGCGCGAGGCATGCAGCCCTGTTCGGCAACTTGATTCGGTTAAGCTTAAGTCGGGGGGACAGGAGTCTATTAAGAACAAGGTGTTGTCTTGTAAGACCCCCGCTGCTTATCCGCTGGTCATTAGACGGGAATGCTATCTTGCCAAGGGGTAGCAGACGTGGCCGACGCCGAGCCCCCCCGTCTCAGGTACACGTAAGGGTGTGGCCATCCCAACATCGGCTATCTCCCTTCCAAGGAGACCGAACAGCCATGGCGACAAAAAATGCTACCCTGACGGCCGCGAATTCTTATCCCGACAACCCCGCCCATAGTTCCAGCGAGCCGTCTCTGCTATAGCCGGGGTTCAGGTTCCCCAAGTTTTCCGCCAGTGGGGTTCAACCCAGTTCCTGTCACCCCCACCACTACGTACCCCCATGTAAACAAAAGTGGCCCCATTTTGCATGCGTTGCACAAAGGAGGGGGTTCGTTTCATTTCGGACTCAGCATGTTTCCACGTTTAACTGTCGTGATATAGAAAAAGGGCCATGTTTCCGTAGCATTCACACGAGAGGATGGCTGTCAAAAGGTAACCCTGCCGTGTCAACCTGCCATGTGACGATGCTACATTAGGAGTTCCGGAACGCCGGCTTCGACTTTGCCATTATTGAAACTTGGGGTATAGAGATAAGCTCGAGACTGCGTGCCCGCTTCAGTTGCAGCGCTATCCGTGCGAATCAGGGCCGAATCGCAGAACGGCGTGGGAATTAGGTAACAAGGTGGCAATCGCTTTCGCATTTCTCGAATGTGACAATGGGCGCCCCCTTTTGGCCGCGCAGGTCTTGCTCAGCCATAGTTGGGATACAGGCCCGATTCCACTAGTTTATTTCGGTTTGCGTTTTTTCGAGTACGTCATTTCCCCAGTATCGTGACAGGCCCAGATTCAGATACTCTTTGGGGGCCAACTGTCTTGGAGGATGATGAATTTTACAATTGTGTTGGGGTCACTGAATACGCAGGCCATACCGGGCAGCATCTTTCATAGTGTTAAACTGATTAGATTCAAGTTGAACTTATCCTCGGAGAAAACAGCGGTCTAGTATCACGAGTTTTGTCAAACAATCGAACTGTCATGTGCTCTGCTTGCCCCTGGTGGTGGCCACGGAGAACAAAAGAATCAAAGGTCGATCCCACAGAGCATTTGAACCCATATTCACAAGACCAGAAAACCATCAGAAAACCAGCAATAGAATCCATTTTCAAGAAATCGAGGGATTCTAGCGTTATTGGTCGAACCCGATTTTCAACCCGACTCGACTACCTTGACTTACCCTGCAGCTCAACCCACATACTCACACTCACCATTCTCTTCAAAGTCTGCCAGCTAGTATGCTACTCTACTCCTTTAATTGAAAAGAATCATTCCTTTCATTTATCTTAGAACGCATGGTCGTTTGCTTTGATTCCAGCCCACTTTGGGCTAAAAGTCGTACCCCGAGCACGTTTCACAAGATTCCCGAGCTAATTCAACTAACACCACAACAAGCCAAAACAGGCCAGTCACTTTGCCACCCAAGTAATATATGTGCCTTAAATCCGCCTTCTCAAAAACAAGCCATCCGGTACCCCACTCATTTCCAGCTCTGGGGCTGGTCTACTTCGAGCTATGACAAAAGCCAGTAGTTTTGGCCACTCTGGAGCCTTTCTGGATGGCATACCAGTATAATTTCGCAACAACCCTTGTAATAACAATTCAATTGAATCTTTTTGCAATGCAAAGTTTTCCCCTTGTAGTTGACTGCTCGCTCGTAAGGATTCCCATCCTTGGATGAGTCTTGTTTTGTCATGGAGGCGGGGTCCGGGAAGGACGGATGCAATTTTTTAGCATGTGGGGTAAGATGGCCAAATGCACCAATAAGAATCGACCACCCGTCCAGACTTGGTCATACCAATGTGAACCACGAGACTGTCGAGGAATTCAGCAATGTGACCTCTGATGGAACTGGATTATTTGAGGATGTTAACTCCTACAGATAGAAACTTGTATCGGAACACCGTTGGTCTTGATACCAATGTGCGGGCTCACGACAATCAAAGGTATGGAGTGGTGGCATAGTTGAATGGTTGAGTTGCAACTATGCAAAAGACTGGAAACATTGACAAGGGTTCTCCAAGCCAACTAGATGATCGTGGCATAGTTTTCAAGTTACAAAACTCATCAATCAAATCTTGAGCCTGCGTGAAATTGAGGGCCCCGTGTGAAACAGAAGCCAAGGCTGGTCGCTACTCGTGCGGTCAGACTGCGCGTAATGATAATTATCATGTTCAATTTGCAAATGTGAAAATTGACAAGCGGAAATTGGTTGTTGTTTTATTTCTTTTGTCGCTTCATTTCTTCGTATTGTTTTGCTTATTTTTCAATCCGCACTGGCGCTGAGCCACTTGCCTCACTTTTTTCTTTTCTTTTTCCTAGGGCTTGGCGGGAGGGGGACGACGGAACACGTCGGCTTTTCCACCATTCAGATTTTAGATATCCCGAGGCTGCGAGGCGAGCATGGCGCGTGGTTCCAATATACATGGTAAAATTTCGCTGCAAGTACAGACTACCGGCCCCCCGAATGACTAATATGTGCGGAATTGCACCGAGACGATCGGCTTGGCGTGGCGACTTTTTGCTGCACAAATTCAAGGCATGGACGCAAATCTATGCTGCTTCACACTCGGAAACGGCTTAGCTCCGTCTGCGGCGCTGCACTATTGGAAATCAGGCTGGCTTGGTGGCTGGCTGACGGCGTAGAGATGTTGATGGATGGGTGGGGCGTCATCTTTCAGCCAGCTGCATGACGGAGGTGGTCCTGTTGCAATTAACGCGGCGAGATGTTTACATGAATCACCGAAGATGGAGGTGCCGATTACTTATTAAATGCGGCTGTTCTTAGTCGAAAGGCCTAGCAGTGTCCCAAAAATCTCTCGCCTCATTCCGCCATGCCTACTCGTCTGACAAGCTCCGAAAAGGTCCGCCTAGCGGTTCGACTGCTGTGTATAGGTATGCACTACTACTTAGTATCCTTGACAGAACCAGTCTAACACGTTTAAGTACCATGGCAGCTCGCATTTACCCTAGTCAGATCTCTCTTCTATATTTGGCTGTTCCAGCTGCCCCTCGGAGACTTTCTCCTCTGCTCGGTACTCAGCGTCGTCTTTGGTTGCCTCGGGCCGCGTGAACTCCAATACTTTAATGACTCGACAAGGACAACATATGTGAAATGGATCAACAAAATGACGTCGGGCAAGGTGGATGCCCTGATGGCTGCTCGGCTGCGATGCGACATTGAGCCTCTCGCCGACGATGCCGCGCTGCTCTGGGTTGGCGACCGAACCAAGGCAAAGAAGATGGTTCTGTACATGCACGGAGGAGGTTTCATCTCGTCCATGAGCCCAGGACACTTGGAAGCTTGCTGGAGAACCTATGTTGCCGCTGGAATCGAGTCGGGGACAGAGGTTGCCGTCGCACTCCTCGAGTACACCCTATATCCTGGTGCATCGCACCCAACGCAACTCTGCCAGGCTGCCAACGGCCTTGCACACTTGCTCTCGTCGGGATTTCGTCCCGAGGATATTATCATTGGCGGAGACTCGGCCGGCGGGTGCTTGACGGCGCAGCTGCTCTCTCACCTTGTTCAGCCTCACCCTCAAGCCACGGCAATCCATCTCAGCCGCCCGCTCTGCGCCTCAGTTCTCGTCTCGCCCTGGCTATCCAACAGCACGAAAGACAAGTCTTTTAGCGAAAACGGGGCGGTAGACATGATCTCTGAGACTAGTGTCGCGTCTGCGATCAACCAGGTCTTCGGGCCCAACCCCGCCAACGGGGTATTCGCGCTGGACATGTACAATCATTGCTTTGATAAGTTTAGCACCGTGACGAGCCAAATCTATGTCACCGTAGGGAAGTATGAGGTTCTTCGAGACCAGGGCGTAGCCTTTGCGGAGCAGGTACAGTACTACGACAAGGGCATCAGACTGCGGCTTGATCTTCAACCAAAGCAAGCGCATGACTTTTTACTGCTTGAAGGTGTGTTAGGGAGGACAGGAGACTGCATGGTTGCCATGAAAGAGTGGACCAGAGATCTGATTGCTTCAGGAAACTAGGGAAAGGGTATGGTTTGATTTAGCGACTATAATTGCCAGCGTTATTGATTTTATTCTACAGATATGTTGTACTCTACAAAATTCATACCCACAATCTCCATCTACACCGGTACTTGCGAGCAACTGCCGCAATGTGTAAACTCAAGGTTTGAATGCTGACTTGGCATCAACTTGGCACCATCTACCCTATGCTAGCGCGGCTGGGCATCGGGCCCATCTAGATAGATGGTGGCTTTCGGGCCGGTGCATTCCCGCTCGCTGGGCAGTCAGTGGCTGTGAAAACCCAATAGGGCCCTTTGTACCGTGTACGTTTGGTGCGGTATCGTCAGCATTTGATGACGGCGGCGTCGTCGGCGTCGTCGGTGTGTACCTCGGGCCGGATGCAAGTAAGAAAACGCCGCAAAAATGCCGATAACAAGTATATCGACAACTCGAAGGAGTGGACGGCCAGCCTGTCGGCGTCATTTCAGCTACACCACCAGCTGGCACGGGCATGCAACGCAGCGACGCCACCGTTGCTTCCAATTTGGCGATTGCGCCGCGCAGGTCGGGCGCCACGAAAGCAGACAATTGGCTGGGAGGCGAAGTGCCCAATCTCGCACGGGGGGAAGGAGCCTCGGCCGCAGGAAATATTGCATCGCCTGGCCGCTCTGGATCAAAAGGAAATCTTGCCAAGATGTGATAGCGCTGCAGATGCATGCTCCACGTCTCCACCAATCTTCTCCCTGCCGGACCGGAAGGGGGGGGAGGGGCCGCTCTTCGCTTGCCGTGCGGCGCAAAAAAGACGGGTAGCGGAACTGTTCCATTGCGATACGAGGGCAGCAATTGACCTATGACGCGGGACCAAAAAAATACAATGCGCACTAGGGCCTGGTTGTTTCCGAGTGATTGGATTTTTCATCTATCTGGTGACATCACAGCCACAACGGGATGACAGATGGCGAGATCCACCAATAAATTCGTCCCGACTTGCGAGGAAGTAGACGCGTCGCAGAGCGCAGTCGAGCACACCGCCGCGTAAGCTTGGATGAAGAGGTCGAACAACCCCCAAAAAATGAAAAAATCGCAACATCACCAAAGTCTGCCTTGCACTCGGTTTTCCCCGCAACCCTAACCCAGGTCACGCCACGACCCAAGGTTGCCGCTACTGTCGCTATCGTCGGTTTTTCGGGCATGCCCTGCTGAACCGCGCGGCCGGGCGGCATCGGCTGGTGCTGGGCTGGTGGGGTCGCCACAGTTGCAACTGCTGGGTCCCCTACTCCCCACGAACAGTTGACCGCAGCGTTGCGCCCCCAAAGCGCGCCGCCGCAGCTTGCACCGAGGAGCAGACAAATTGCGGCGCAGTGGTGAGTTTTTGCGCGCAACAGTCCGGTTGTCATTGATTGGAATAAGCAACGCGCCATTGGACTGCGAGTGCATTGATTGATTCCATGCCAACTGGGGCCGCCGGGGGCTCTATCGTCGCATGTGATGCGGCTGCAGTAAGCTATAACCTCTTATTCTCCGGTGTTGGTCGACGCGCGTTGCCCGTTGGTCCCTGGCATGAACTGCTGCGCGTATGATATGATGGTTCCACTGTTCTCTGCGAGTTTATCCTTTGTTCCTGCATTCATGGAAAAACAACCATAATCATAACCAGAAATCTTCCATTTTCTTTTTTTCTCCAACTTTGAATTGAGGCGAAACCTTAGCGGTAGGGCCGAACCCCTAAAGTGTAAATACGGCAACCCAGGGATTTTCCCTCTAATGAAAAAGGGCCAGTGCTCCAACCAGCCAATGCGAAAATGGCCGTGGTGGGAATCTGCCATGGGAAATTTCCCAGTCGATACGAACTTGTCTAGTTGGCGCAATGTCCCGGGAGGTCCGATCGCCGTCTGTGAAATGAACGAGCAAGGCTTTATTTTAGCTCCGCGTGCCGAACATCCATGGTCGGCTTCTTGTTCGGATGGACGGGATGGACTGTTTCTGATGACATGGTAGGCGTGGTTGGGTGGACAAATAGTGTGGTAGCATCCGGGTGGTGCCTAAGTTGCTGTGCATGACGCCTCGGAGTGACCCTTGGGGAATGGGTGCACAAATTGCCTCCAGCGCATTGTGCGGCTACAAACGTGTGTCGACTTCACTTCAATTCGAGCCATGGTTTGAGGGAGAATTGTACATGGTATTGGCTATAATGCATGGAAAAGTGATTTTTTACAAAAAAAAAAAAAAAGGGCCAAGATTGGTTGACTAGTACTAGTAAAGCCCGAAATCTATTGCTACCGCCCTCCCCCCCCCCTGCTTCGCGCCGCCAAATGTATCAAAGCCATCCATCCACCAAATCAGTTAGATGGAGCAGTGGTCTTCAGAGTGATCAGGACCTGGTCGCTTGAGGAGTCTCCCGTGTTGTTCCAATTGACCGTGTAGATGCCGTCGACATCCGAGGGCCGGGCGTACCAGAGAGACTCCATGGCGCCGCCGCTGCCCGTGACAAAGACAAAGGTGCCGTAGAAGGTGAACTTGTTGGTAACCAAGCTCGAGTTGGCAGTGCCATTGGTCAGCACCACCTCGTGAGAGGATGATGAAGGGGCGGGGACGGCAAACGTGTAGTTGGACCAGGTTGGGGGAGCAGACGAGTTGGAAGCATCAGTGGTGTTGGGGGAGCCTAGCCACTTGCCATTGTCCGTGGTAACTGTGAAACGGTGAGCCCATCGAACCCGAGTGGACGACTTGGGGAACTTGAAACTTACAAATGACAGGAGCAGCTTGAGTGTCATTGATGAGCGTGTGGTCGCCAAAGTATGCTTGGCCTTTACAAACGTTAGCTGGATGAGTTATATATGTTCCGAGTAACCTTACCTCCAGAGGAGAAGAGGGACAGGCCGCCAATGCCTTCGCCGTAACCGTAGAGTTGAAAGTTGTCAGGGGCAGCATTCGCGGAGGCAGCCATCCAAAGGGCCGAAAGGCCAAAGGGGAGAAGGAAATGCATGATGAATAGTTTGTGTAGAACGGATGTGGTTTTTTTTTCCTTTTCCTTTTTGGCAATCAGTATTTTAATCAAAGATAGCACTTGGAGGGAACCGTGACTGCATGTGGCTCAAGGTCATATATGAGAGCTAACTCTGCAAGGACCCTCAACGGCCACGGGCTTATACCGTCACGGCACGCACCCTTAGCCGCTATGACTTGGTGCCTTGCCGCCTGGGGCCTGCAGACACGGGGCGAGGGACCTGCGGAACACGCAAGAGACGGACGGGCTTTCTCACCAATGGCGGGCGTGTGGAGTTGGCCGCGCGCTGATTGCGACGCTTGAAACGGCAACAGTGTGGCTGCGCGATGCCGCAATGAAGCATACAAAGTAAACACTCCGAGGAAATATTGGGTTGCCGGCGAGCTAAGTTTTCCCTAATACGCGTAGCATTGTATTGAGCGTCAGCCCCGTCCATTGCCCTCATCCTGGTCAAGGTTGCAGCAAAAAGTCAACGCGTAAGCCTGTGGAGCACTCTTGGCCCTTGCCTCCACGATCCCACCTGCCGCATGCCCTTCGCGTCGTTTTTTGGCCGTCGGACAGAAAAAAATCCAGAATTTCCATTGGCTGCCCATCTCGTATCGCAACACCAACTCTGGCCTGGCCCTCGGAGCCCTCTTCCCTCCCCCAACCCCTGAGCTGCCCTCGATCGGTGAGCCCCTAGTGGCAACCTTGCCCATAGTCCGGGGGCGGTTAGATAGGGGGGGTGTATACTCTCTTTCCCAGTTATAGCAGTGCACTATTGTCCAGATGAGCCAATTGGAGCGCTACAGAATTGCGGTAGTGGCTCGAGCTTCCAGGCACATGCTTTCAGAAGATTGGAACGGCTGGGGTGCGCAAATAGGAAATGCCCTTGCCGATCCGTAGAGCCTAGACGGAACGTGTAACTCAGTTCACGACGCAATAGCCCCGTTGACATGCACGAAATCGACCGCTGGCGCGTAAGTCGTCCGAGTGAAGAGGAAACACGACGGACATACCAAGGTCCTGACCAGGCTCAATGCTCAGCTGCAACTTCCTTCAAGTAGCTCCGTCATCTCCTCCTGCCTTTGTTTGAACTTTTTTCCATACACACACAGATCATTCTCAACATCCTTTCCTACATTCGTTTTTTTTTTTCAATTGCAGTCTTTTCATGTTGGTCCAGCAAAAAATGAATTCCCTTCTTTTCCTGGCCGGTTCCCTTGCCGGCGCCTTGGCTACTGCTCTGCCAGGGGTCAGCTCCCAACCCCAAGGCTTGCAAGCCCGATCATCTTGCAGTGGCAACACTGCTTCCACTCGTTCCGAGTGGTGCGACTACTCTATCGATACCGACTATACCACAGAGTATGTCGACACCGGCGTGACCAGAGAGTACTGGTTCGAGTTGACAGATGTGACGGTGGCTCCTGATGGCGTCTCTCGCTCAGCCATGTCCATCAACGGCTCTATTCCTGGCCCTACCATTATTGCTGATTGGGGTGATACCGTCACTATCCATGTTACCAACTCTCTTACTTCTTCCCTCAACGGAACCAGCATTCATTGGCATGGTATCCGTCAAAACTACACCAACCAGAACGATGGTGTCACCTCCATCACCCAGTGCCCGCTTGCTCCGGGCAAGTCAACCACCTACACCTGGAGGGCGGAGCAGTATGGATCTTCTTGGTACCACTCCCACTTTGGTCTTCAGGCCTGGGAAGGCATCTTTGGTGGCATTCTCATCAATGGTCCTGCTACCGCCAACTACGACGAGGACCTGGGCCACGTCTTCCTCAACGACTGGGATCACCAGACTGTGGATGAACTGTACAGCACTGCCGAGTCTTCTGGTCCCCCTACTCTGGATAATGGCTTGATCAATGGAACCAACGTGTACGGCGACGACGACAGCTCGTCACAGACTGGAACCAGGTTCAATGTCTCGTTTACCTCGGGCACATCGTACCGCATGAGACTGGTCAATGCCGCTGTTGATACTCACTGGAAGTTTTCCATTGATAACCACACTATGCAGGTCATTGCTGCTGACCTTGTGCCCATTACGCCTTACAACACTACGGTGTTGGATATTTCTATGGGTAAGTGCATGATTCACACCAGTCATATATGATTCATACACCATGTTTTTCGTGAATCACACACCAAGTGGTGATGATTCATACAAATCACTCATCAATCATACACCAAGTTTCAAACTAACGACTTCAGGTCAACGATACGACATTATCGTCACCGCCGACCAGGCTAGCGTTGCTGACAACTTCTGGATGCGAGCCATTCCCCAGTCGGCCTGCTCAGAAAACGACAGCACAGACAACATCAAGGGAATTGTCTACTACGGCACCAGCCCCAGCACCCCTTCCACAACCGGCTACTCGTACACAGACAGCTGTGAGGACGAAACTGGCCTTAGCCCTTACCTTTCCAAGACTGTTTCCTCTGCCAACTGGGATGACCTGTCCACGGCCTCTGTCGGCAAGAACTCTGCTGGCCTCTTCAAGTGGTACCTCAACAGCACCACCATGGTGGTTGATTGGGCAAACCCCACTCTTGAGGGCGTCGCTGAGGGCAACACAAGCTACACCACCTCTGAGGCCGTCATTGAGCTCTCCGAGGCTAACCAGTGGGTGTACTTTGTGGTGGAGACAACCATGTCCGTGCCTCACCCTATCCATCTCCACGGTCACGACTTTTACATCCTTGCTCAGGGCACTGGCACCTACTCGTCGTCTGTCACTCTAAACACCACCAACCCCCTTCGTCGTGACACGGCTATGCTGCCCGCCTCTGGCTACCTGGTCATGGCTTGGGAGACTGACAACCCAGGTGTTTGGCTGATGCACTGCCACATCGGCTGGCACACCTCTGAGGGCTTTGCTGTTCAGTTTGTTGAGCGTGCTAGCGAGATCCCCTCGCTGGTCGACAACTCGACCATGTCAACCATTTGCGATGGCTGGGACGCCTTCCAGTCCTCGTACTCGATTGAGCAGGAGGATTCCGGTGTGTAAGGGCCTGGTGAGCTCAGTGCACAGGGACCTTAGGGCTCTTATGTATAAGGGCCTAAGGACCCTAATGCATAAGAAGGAAGGTGATGGACAAAGGGTGGTCAGAAAATGTGTACAAGAGAGTCGATTCTATTCTAGGTCCAACGGACCCTACAAGAGGCCCGAGGGGCCCAATTCGTACATCACCTGCCGCCCCGTCAGGTAGCTCTCGCTTCCCGCGCATTAAGAGGAGTTTGAGGGGGTCTGAGCATGTGCATAGCGCTGTACTTATAGCTGTTTGAAAGGCTTAGGTTTTCCTGCATACAATTCATGAATTTTCTATGTTTCAAGCAAGCAATTACACTCATTAATACAGACAAATTTGGAATTATCTAAGAACGATGCTCCCTTAGTCGCATAACATGAACTGAATTTGACTTATGTCTGATACTAAGATGAAGACTTTATTCACTTTAGAAAATAAATTATTTTAGGGTCGTTGTGATCCCCATTGCATCTGTTCGATTGCTGTTGATCTACCTTTGGTCACCCAATCTAGTAAGACGCGTCGATGACGAGCGATGCCTTTGAAATCGGCCGTTTGGGCGGCCGGTATTGATATGTCATATCGCATGATTCTTGTCAAAAGAGTACGCAAACAAGTACAAATAGAGTTGCCGCGTCAGCTAATCGAGTACGCAGCCCTGGCAAGGCTACAGGTGACGTGATGGCAAGGCCTCCGGAGGACCCAGGAGAGAGGCCTCAAGGGTGGCATGCGACTCGTGTCTGACAAGTACCCTTTCTCCATCTTTTGCCCTTTCCAAAGGAACAACAACTTCAATTCTATATAGAATCCAAATCTTGACAGGGTTACATAGGACTCGCGCTGTCAGCCGCCTAATCAATACGCCGCAACTGACTCCTCCGATCCAAGCTGCAGCTGCAGACCCTAGTGATCTCCGGGATCGACTGCGGTCCGATGCTAGATTAGGTAGCACGACAGGACCCGAAACTTCAGTGATCGTCATGGTCACTATCTGTTTGGTGCTTCGGACTAACTGAGATTAGCGAATTCGCTCATTGCGTCTGCTTATCGCGTCTGCGGGATTGATGCGAATGAAGCAATCGTGAGGAGCCATCGCAGCCTCGCCGGGCCTGTCGCCTTCTCACACTTTTCTAAAATTATTACTACTATTTCGTGATTGTAAAGGGAATGGCAGTGCTGCCCTAGGACTGATTCGATGCGGCCACTTGGCTGTCTTATCGCGGCAATCAATGTTTCGATTCTGGGATTTGTTGATGAATGTTTCAAGGTTGCATACGATCTGGTAGCATGCAAGGCTTTCGCTTATTTTTCTGTGCCGTATATCCGGCTGAAAACGGAACGGTCGTCGTTTCTTGATTGCTAAGTTGTTAATTGTTTCGACAATGTTGCGACCGCCAAGAAACCGCTCGCTGTGCATTGCAATCTTTCGGTTGAGCGATGAAACTCTAAGGCTCACCCCAGTCAAATACCTTATATTCTCCCTGCAGATAAAAATGACAAGACGCGGCCTTGACTCATCTGTTCATCGGGAACGGTTTCCACAGCCTTGACCGCAGTACATTGAAACAGGAGACGCTTTTCTTGACTCTAGTTCACTCAATTCATGCATTTCATACGTTGGGGTGGAAGTCATTTGGATCGACCACATTTACTACCAACCCTCAGTTCATCAAAATCAATTTATCTTGGTGGTGAGTTCACTGCCTGTCAGTCACCTACATCTGTGTCGCTTCGCACAACAATCGGCTTTGATGCCAAGTTTTAGCAACTCCCATTTCGGTTACTTACCAATGGAGGCTCCAAGATTCATTCCGTTCTCTCCGACGTTGGGTTTTTCGTTTGATGATCATTATTCTCAAACATCTTGGCAACCCTTGGCACATCGTTGGCGAAATACGCAATGTCGACTCGCGTGCAATAACTTGGGCACAATTACTCGCGCGAGGATAAGACGCCACTCATTCGAGAATATTCCTGCATTTTTACAAGAGAAGGATTGAAAGCCAATCACTTTACGAGGCGGACAGACAGCCTCAGATTTGCCCAAATATCCTGTTGCGCAGCAAATGTAAGCAGTCCTCCCCGAGCACCCTGGATGCACGTGGAATTCGTTACGTGAACACCAACTGACTCGCACGTCGGCTGCGACGAGATATTTGGCGACGGTACCGTTTCCAATTCCCAAGGAATCTCATTCCTCAAGGAGTAGGCCGGAGAGAATTTCTCTTCTCACCCGAGTGGAGCGCGCCCGCTGTGGCCACCTCACAACAGCAGATGAGATGAGGCCAAGTCGGGTCAGCAACGGCCACGGCCTCTCGTGCGACGACCGAGTATTGTGATTGACGGTGGTGCCGAAAAAGCCCATTGTTTTTGCCCCAGAGGCCTTCTAGAAGTTTTTAATGCTTACGTACAAATTTTCTTGGCCGAGGTATTTTGGCCCGTTCATTCGCCTCCAACTGGACCGTTTCGTAATATTATGTAACAGCTCACGATCGCCAACCCACCCATGCCCCCGTCCCGGTGAGCGCTCAACAAGTATACGACCACAATTTGAAATCCTCGAGAGCACCGAGTTGAGTGTTTTGAGGCCAAGAGTACCAAGAGGGCGCCCAGATGTGCAACACGAGACGTGAGCGAATTATCGCCGGTGCAAGCGGCCACCCGCCCATTTTTTTTTTCATTCAGAAACACGACGCACCGCGGCAAAGTGAATTAAACTTTTTCTTTACTAGAAATGCTTAAACGGCAGAGTGCGATCCCGAGATCTTGGTGTGATGCAGAGGCGCCAAACTCGCGATCCGTGGAAAAATCGGGCCTGGCTCCACGCGCCTCGACCAATTGCTTGACACGGTCGAAATAGGGCCCTGAAGGTGGGCCTAGAAGATGCCGCTTGGGTATGGCGATGCCGAGCGATTTTCAGTCAGGACTTTGACCATGTGGCCTCACGGGTTGAGTCTTGAGACTTGATGTATAAGCAATCGGAATGAAGCCAAGTCCACTGCCCAGGAATTGCCACGTCCTGGGCAATGGCACTCCCGCCGGCAGGCTGTAATTGAGGCTCATCCTTGCCAGGGACTGAATCGCAAATTGGCAGCCGTATGTAAAGTGCCAGGAGCCGAGTGGGACCCAAGCTTGGCTCACCAGTTGACGCGACCCATGATTCGTTCGCCAACTCTCCAGACGTCATCCGAAGCTGACGGGTCTTCGCTCCGTGCCCCAGACGGATGTCGGCAGGATTGCTGAGGCCGCTTTATGCGAATCTTTGACGATTAATACCGATTTAATAACGTCATGGTAGCCCCATTTCGTCTGCTCCAGGGGATCTTTCCCCCTTTGAGAAGTGGTAAACTGCTCTATAGGTGACGTATCCGGAAGCCTGCTGCGGGTCTCGACACTGGGGCTCTTGGGATATTATTCAGAATCGCCACATACCGTCTCCTGTCTTGAGACGGAAGTTGAATCAAGGTGATTGGGCTATCCCTCGTGCCCGGACTAGATGGCCTTTAGGGTGCGGAAAGACAAACCAGATTCAAGTTAGCTTCGGTACTTAAGAAATTTTCATGGACCAAGGAGCCATCCATTCATGAAAATACCTCCTCTCCACCCGGCCATCGATTCCACAGACTAAATCCAAATCATCCCAGAATTCTCAACGTATCCACCGTGCGGATGTTTTATCGTGCCGCTCACCGGACCACACCACTGATTCACCCGCCCGGACAGGCCGAGTGCGTCCGCGAAGCGTGGCCCCGGATTTTGGAACATTTCCATGCAAGGATGGTGATGCATGAAGATATTTGCCTCACCAAAGCTGGCGATTGACCTGGTCAAGATGCAAGTAGAAGGGCGCTTGGGGTCAGTTTCCTCGTTTGGCCACTTGTTTGGGCACCTCACGTCTGGAACTCACACTTTCGGCTGTAGTAGGAGAAGCACATCTAACAAGCACAATGCAAGCCAAACCTACACATTCTTGAGCAAAATCACTCGCTGCAAGCACTACAAGTGTGGATACTGGTCATCATGCTTCATCTGGTTTGTTAGGTGATTCTTGGCATCGCGATGACATGCAATGCCAACATGCTGGTGAAAAAAGGAGACTACCCCACGGGGTTAGGGTCCTGCGCCAAGACAGCTCGGCCCGTCGTAGCTGTATTCAGAGAGTCCGTGATTTGCCAATAACGGGATCAGTTGTCCCTATTCTCGTCGAAGAGCTTGGGTTGTTGCCCGGGGCCCCACGCGCGTCCCAACTCGCCTCGATGAACCCTGCACCAGAGACCAGACCCAATGGAATCAGCTCACTGCCAAAAGAACTGGGCGGCCCCATCAAGGACTCATATTTAATCTCACCCGGCCCGCCGCACAACTACGCCACAATTTACAGGGACATTTCCCGCTTTGCTTTGAGCCATACATCATTTTGAGTGGTTAGCCTCTTGTTCCATACCCCGTTGTGATACTTAATCTTGCAAAATCAAAACACCCTCACCTCAAACCAAGCATGGATCCAGAAGCCGCCAAAGTACCGGCAAAGAATGCTGGTGCTTTGCAGGACTCGAGTGACTCCGACTCCCACGACAAACATGAAGCAGGCTACGTGCCTCAAGACTTTCAGACGGTGCCAGCCCCTCCCGTCCAGTCTGGCAACATTTTTGAACAAGGCGGCAAAAGCTACCGAACCATGAGCCGATGGGACACGCTCTTTGTCATGGTCACCAACCAGTTTGGACTGGGCATCCTGTCTCTGCCTTCTGTCCTGAAAACCCTTGGCATCGTACCGGGCATCATTGCCATTATCGGCATTGGCTTCATCTCATGGTACACGGCCTATGTGCTGTTCCAGTTCTACAAGATCCACCCCCACGTTGTCAACGTTGTCGAGATGACGCGCGTGGTGGGAGGTCGATACTTGGAGATGGTTGCGGGTCTGTTGATGATGATCCAGGTCATCTTTGTCGCCGCCTCGGCCGTCGTCACTCTATCCATCGCCTTCAACACCATCAGCGACCACGCGACGTGCACCGTCGTCTTTATGCTGATCCCCTGTGTGGTGTGCTACCTATTGAACATTCCACGAACCATGAAGTTTGTCTCGCACAGCGGTATTCCCAATGCCGTGAGCGTGCTCTCTGCCGCCTTTCTTGTCATCATCAGCCTGGGAGTGGCTGGGCCCAGATCAGCGCCTGCAGACTGGCACAGAGAAATCGTCGTGGTTGCGCACCCAGACTTCCGCGACGGCCTGAACGCCTGCCTCAAGGTTGTCTATGCCTATGCTGCCAACATTGCCTTTGTCGGGTACATGGCCGAAATGGTTGATCCTGAGAAGGACTTTGGCTTCTGTCTCGCGTCTCTGCAAATCGGAGGCACCGTCATGTACCTCGTCGTCGCCATCATTCTGTACTGCCTGGGTGCTCAGTACAGCACGTCCCCTGCTTTGGGTGCGGCTCCGACGATCCCTGCCAAGGTCGCGTATGGAGTGGTGCTCCCGGCTGTGTTTTCCACCGGCATTGCCTACGGGCACACCGGCGGAAAGTTCATCTATGTGTTGGCCATGAAGAAGATGGGAGCCATCAATCAAGTCACCGGCAACACTGCCAAGGCCTGGACCACCTGGATTGTATCCGTCACCATTTTCTGGATCATTGTTTTTACTCTGTCCAACGTGATCCCGGTTTTTGACTCGATTCTTTCCATTGCTTCGGCCACGACAATCTCGTGGTTCAACTATGGCTTCTCTGCCATCTTTTGGTTCCACGCCAATTGGGATACCATGTTCAATGGCTGGAAACAGCGTTCCCTTGCATTCTGCAACTTTTTGCTGATTGTTTTGGCCCTGTTTTTGAACGGTGGGGGGCTTTATTCGTCCATCACTGAGCTGCTGGACCTGTTTGCGGCTGACGACAGCTCCATTCGGGGTGTGTTTTCTTGTGGCAGTAACGCACAATTTTAGAGTATTAGCGTGTTTATCAGTGAAAATAGAATTGCTTTTGTTTGAATATTTATGCCCCGTTCACCCAATCCTAACACAATTGGTTCGTTGACGCGCATGAAGTCAAGCGGGTTGCGAGCATGAGTAGCTGGACGGCCACGAACATAACTTGCACTGGTTGAAAAATTACCAAAACAACCGCTGTCATCTCATCAAAGTAAACGGTCTCGTTAGAAGCAACAAGCTAAACACTAAAGTTGACAGATTACTAAAAATCCCGTTCCTAAAACCGCACTTCCCTTCCCATCCAAGGCGTATCAAAGTGAGGCCAATCACTGCACAAGCATAGGTCATCAAGATCCACTGTGCACCATCGCGGGCTGCTGATTGGTTTGATGTTGTCATCTATGGGCTGCTCATTGGTGACTTGCCCCGTCTATGATTCTTTGGTGATGGTTGGTGGCTGCAGCGCGTTCTGCTGTGTGGGAAAAGTCTTGTTTGAATGCGAAATTGTATTCGATTCAATATACATGACAATAAACATGGCAATAAAAACATTGCCAAGGATTACCGCATCACGACTCAAGCAGGAGAAGCAATATCACATACAGGCAACGAGTTCTCATCTACTATTTCGCACTTTCATTCTCATACCGTGGATATTTTTGTAATTAATGCCAAGAAATGAGGCAGGGTTGCGACCAGTCTCGAGATCATAGCAATTCGTCTCACCGGCGATAATGCGATGTTGACGCCGTCGCCCCTCTCATATTCCTGATTTTTTGGTGCGAGCAGGCCTCCCAAACGCACGCGGCTGCCTGTCACTACCACATCGTATGGATCTTCTATAATACTAGGTTTCTTAGAGCTCGAGCGGCTGGCTTCACTATTTCAGCCCGTCTCGCATCATGTCCATTCATATTTGATATTGAAATGGCCGAATTTGACAGCGAACTTTTCACAACATCACAGGTTACTGACATGCATGTAATACATTTATTCAAAATGTGACTAAACAGTCAGCATGTATTGTAAATCCAGATCTATGTACTTTGTTTTATCCACACAAGAAAATTGTTGCGACACGAACCGAAGCAGCATGTCTATGATTAATAATACTATGAGTTGGCTCCTCGTTTAAAAGTGAGGAGTGTTGAGGGCCAAGCCCATGAGACAGCCACCAATGAGGCCAGCAATGGGGATAGTCATGATCCAGGAGAAGACAAGGAGGAAGACTCGCTTCCAGTTAACAGCCTTGAGGCTGCCGTTGCAGAGACCGACGCCGACGGTTGCACCAGTGATGCACATGGATGTCGAGACGGGCAGGGAGTACTGGGAGAAGATAAGGACGGTAATGGCGGCGCCCATCTCCATGGAAGAACCTCGGCTGGGAGAGTGGTATGTGATCTTGTTACCCATGACTATTGATTTGTTAGCAATGTTTCTGCAGGCGGGTGATTGATGTGCTTACCCTTCATGATGTTGTATCCGTAGGTGATGAAACCGATACAAATGGTAAGAGCGGTAACGGCGAGCTGCCACATGGGCACATCGGCCTTGGCAGCAGTGGCAGTACCAGTGGACCAGGCAGCGTACATGGCAGCCCAGACACCGACAGCGTTACCGACATCGTTCGCGCCGTGAGCGAAAGAAGCAGTGCAGGCAGTGATGATCTGAACGAAGGAGTAAAGATGTTCAACCTCGTTGGGGTACTTCTCGGCGTGCTCGTACACGCGAACCATGCGGCGACCCTCGGGGGTACCCTCGATACCGACCTGGGCAGTGTGGATGTCGTAGTGAGAACCGTAGAGGAGGGCGACGACGATCATGGCGGGGATGCGGCGGATAAGAGCGAGGAGGTTCTGCGTCTCGTGAATGGAACCAGCTCCCAAGGGGTTGGCATGCAGACTGCGCATGGCCCAGCCCAGGGGACCGCGGCTCTTGCGGAGCTTAGCGTGGTGGCGCTCCTCGGCGGCCTTGAGCATTTTCTTGTACTCCTCCTGGCTGTAGTCGGCGAGGATCATGCCCTTCTCCTTGTCGGCGGTGGCATCGTTGTTGGGAGCGGGAGTGATGTCATCGCTGTTGGCCTTCTTCTCGTCGGCGGTGGGCTCGGGCTGTGTGGTCGAGTCCGAGTCGGTGTCCTCGGGGCCGTGCTGGACGACAGCGTAGTTGGGGACGACAGCGCGGTCGGCATCCGGGGGAGGAGGGCGCTGGAACAGCGTGGGGCCCCGGATGAAGTCCCACCAGTTGAGGGTGTAGTCCTTCTTGATGACCTTGGCGTGGACGTATGGGACGAAGAAGATGGCAGAGAGGAAGAAGAGACCCCAGCCGACACCGAGCGTGACGGCGGCGATGTACCAGGCGGGCTTGTCGGCAAGACCCAGACGGGGAGAACCCTTGTAGACGATGGAAAGGGTACAGACGGTACCGGCAATCAGGAAAAAGAAGGGAGAGGTCCAAACGGCCCAGGGAACGGGGTCCTTGCGAACGTGGACAACGAGCTTAATGAGCATGAAGATGATGGCACCAAAGCATCCAGCAATGGTGGGAGCCATACCAAGACCAGCAAAGATGGCTCCGAGACCCTGGCCGCCGTTCCAACCCCACTGGACCTCCTTGGCGCCAACGGTGGCGACACCAACACCGGCAATGGAAGAAATCAGAGAGTAGGTCGAAGAGACGTGGGCGTTGTGTCGGGTACACCACATGACCCAGAGGGAGGCACCAGCGGAAGCGCAGGCAAAAGCCAGCAGCTGGACACCGGCATTGTCCCTGAAGGCCTCAATGGGAATAATACCGTTCTTGATGGTCGAGGCCGTTCGCGCACCCACGGCCAGGGCGCCGAGCATTTCGAAGACCACACAGGCTACCATGGCCATGCGGTACGAGATGGAACGCGATGAGACACTGGTGGCCCAGGCGTTGGCGACATCGTCTATAGCGCAATCAAGTCAGTCACTGTCCGGCGGGGGCCGCCCGATTGGCTCGGAAAACTCACTGGCGCCATTGTTGTAAGCCTCGAGCAGGGCGAAGCATGTGCCCAGGGCAAAGACGTAGGTGTAGTCCTCGAGCACCATTGTGAAGGTGTTCCGCGACAGAGGGAGGATCGGAGGCGTTCTTCTGTCAGGTCAACAATGGACTTGGCGTAGGCACAGGGCTGCTCATCCAGATGAAAGGAATGATGAGGAGCGATAAACACAAGGGCAGGCTCGAGGTAATATAGCTTTTTCGTCTGTGGCAGGGGTAGGTCCGGGCTTGGGATTGTCAGTTGCATTGCTTCGGTGAGAAGTTTGGGCTACCGGCCCTTGGTGCGAGAGACACACTCCCTCTTTGCCACATAGGGAAACTCAGATCCCCAATCAGCATCTGCGGGCAACGAACATGGTCCTGTGAGGATGCTTCCACGCCCCACATGTTTGAATCATCTGGTGATTGAGACGATGGGACCGCGTAGAGGCGAGGTACTGGCGGGATCGCCGCGTCTCCCCTCGCCTGTCCCAGGGCCCCGTCAGGATTGGCCAGGCGTGCCGAACAGTGTTTTGGCAGAAAAAGTGTGTCCTGATATCCATTGGGTCGATTGTGGAGAGCCCGGGGCCAATACGCGGCTGGTACTTTGCAGGCTTATCTCATGCTCCGCCACGCAAATGGTGAAGCTTAACCAATTTGGCGACCGACGGGTCTGCGCTCACCCCCAACTCTAATTTTATGCATACTGCCCACAGCTCAAGCAGCCCCCCGCAAGCCCATCGTTTCCCCCTCCAAAGCCAATCTGATAAACAAGAAGCAGAGGCCCTCCAAGTGCCGGCTTGTCGTCGTTCGAAGAGACATCTGAGCCAAGACCTGAGATGTCGGCACTGCGCCTGGCCAAGACTGCGGCTCCTGAGATGCGGCCAGGGCCGTCAGATGGGCGATACCGAGCGCGACGCCCTCTCACTGAGCCAAGAAGCTGTCGGCGCAATGGTGCGCATCGAGCCATCTTGGCACGCGACATGTGAAGCTGTCCCGACGGCTCTAAGACGCCTTACGACCACTGAAACACCCACGTGGGGAGAATGGGCGGAGGGTGTTGGCGGACGAGATGGCCAGGGGTGGCGGCCGGGGTAGGACAGGAAGGGGGAGCGATCTCCCCGAAGCAGCCACACGCGTTAGCAACAGCGTCTTCGCCAAGGCTTCCAGACAATTGAGTTGACAGAACGGGAGACCGAGAAGACGAGCTGAAATTTTTCATTGCCTGAGCAAACGACCCGCGTGTCTCAGTGCGGCATTTTCGCAGCCGGTCGCTGAGCAGAAACATCCCGAGCCGTGGTTGACGGGCTGGTCCCCCGCAAATTCTCTTGGCCGCCAAGAGAAGGCACGCCAGAGACGCTATCTACTCCACAAGCGACAAAGCCTGCAAAGTTTGATGCCGAAAGCACAGAGTTGGTTGTCATGGCATTGAGGAAGGATTCTCGCTGCGGCAGCTGCGTGGCACATGAATCCAAGCCGCATCGTGCGACGCCCAACAAGGCGCAGGCAAGGAGAGCATACACAGACAACGCCAGATGCGCCACGTTGGAGTCGCGTGTGTAGTAGCAGTTTTTAGAAGTCGTGGCCTGAGGCATCATCCCATCTGGCTGGTCGACCCATGTCCAAATTGCACCACGAGCCACAACCACGATGGCTCATTGGCTGCATCATTAAGCTTCTCTACAAGCTTCTTGCAAATCAGAACATAGGGGAGATTCCCAGCTTCAATTGAACCCATGGGCTATACGAGAAGTTTGAAAATCTCTGCAGCTCCAGCGCATGGCAGTTAAGGCTGTAGAAGCGACCCATTCTAATTTGCCCTAGTCTGTGTGAAACTTTGCACTATCTGTCCACATACGGCTTTTGACTTTTTTGCGGGGTGACATCATCTCAGACAGCTAACCTAGAGTGAAGAGACATTTCAAGAGTTGATTATTGAGAATTATTGACGAAACATTGGAACAGGTCCTATTGTACGCCGTTCCACGGCAAAGGTTCGCAACCAATACATTTCATTGCAGCTTCTGCACAATGACGATATTTATGCACGTTATGCAGATGTTTAGGGTTAGGGTGCACACTTATTCCGCGAATTCCGATTCCGAATCGTAAATATATCACAAAAGAAACATTTCCAGAAAAGGCCCTGCGAACAAGCCTATCTTTGGAACACGTTCTATCAACAACTTCTAGAAAACATCCAAACCGTAAAGACACGATCCCTGCCGTTAAAATGACCAATCAAGGAAGCTGCAACTGCGGAAGCGTGACTGTGGAGCTGTCAGCCCAGCAGTTAGCCTCAGTTCTGTGCTATTGGTAGGGGTCATAACCCGTATGGCCATCTGATACCACGTCGCTTGCTAATGATGTGCAGTCGTAGCTGCCGTACTGCAGGAGGCGGTTCGTCTGATCACGCGACCAGATCCATCGTGTGCTAACTTGCCCAAAGGCTACTCTGTCAACTATTTCATTGCAGAGGATGAGTTTGTCATCACTGACAGCCGCGAGACATTAAAGACGTACATTGATACCAAGGCCGACAGCGGCAACAAGGTTGAGGTAGTTGCTTGGCAGCCCCCGTTGAAGCAGCCGACGCTAAATGTCTCCAACAGCGACAGTTTTGCAGTGACTGCGGGAGGCAAGTATCCGGAGCGTACCAAGAGCCCAGTTTCCTAACCTAGACCTAGCCCCGTCGTGACGAGGACCCCCAAATACCCCGGAAAGGCTTTTGTCAAGGCCTCGCTGCTTGAAAGCATACCCGCGCCTTCTGCAGAGGTTTACACTTCGCGCCGAGAACATTGGCAGCCCCCCATCGAAGGTGCCAAGCAAGCATAACGTTTTGGATGTTGTGGTGTGGACGAGCGGCGCCTACGATTTGACCAGAGGTTACCACGTGGGTGGAGCCGGCACACAATTCATGTATGCTGATCGCCGGATCAGAGCGGGTGAGCTAGTTATAATTATTGCATCGACACCTGGAAAAGCACAGGCCAGCATCCTAGGCAAAATACAGTCTTGGCAATACCCTCATGGAACGAATAGGCCCCAGAGAACTTGTCACCCGGCGAGAAGCTAGTCCACAACTCCACCCAGGACCCCCTTTTACTATGCGCTCAAAGTCTTGGATTGACTAAGTGCTGCAAGCGCATTGCTTTTCCGTAGTTAAGCTCTCGGAGCGCGCCGGTTGTGGGTAATTTCCCGCGGATGGCCAGATGTACTAGCAAGAGGGCAAAATTTCCGATTGACAATGACCAGACAGAGCTGCACGTGGTCGAAAAATGGTTGGTTAATTGATATATGATGGATAGCCAAGTCTTCCTAATTCCAATGTATGGCGAAGCCGTTCTTCGGTGCCTCAATGGAGAACATTAGATGGAAAACATTGCCGTTTTCATTCGATTCGGAAAGCTACGGATCTCTATCCCTGAGAGAGGTAGCTTGGCATGGCAATTTGCGATGTCGATCTGGGAATTCTCCCTTACTGCTGAGGGATATTTCGAAACTGCTAGATGGAGTAACTTTTCGGCGGTTGAGATTTTTCGAGTCGGGTTGGAGTACCGGTGAGAGGCTGAGGGTTTTGGCAGAATTCAGTCCCGTCAGTATTTTGCACATCGCACTATACTGGTGTCCGAAACACCGATCGTTGGGAAACAGCGTCCCCTACAATTTTCACCTACACTGTGATCAGGTCAGAAGCTGCCGATGGTTAGATGATGACGAACGGGAACGCCACACTAAGTCAATGAGTTTACGGCTACCATTAAGCTACTCAGCACGACGCAAGTTGAGATGAACAGCCTCGAAACCTACATTTGGAAAGATACTGCTAAACGTTTTGGTTATGCCATGATCTCACGTGAAGGGGAACCAGCTTGATTGCGATGCAATGAGTCCGCACAACAAGTCACAAGAGCCTGCTGAAATAGAATCTGACAGTATCTTGACGTCAACTCGATCATCAATGGATTGGAGAGCTGGCCTATTCCGAGACTCGAACCGCGACTGCGAAGCATTTCTCCTTCGCCTGGGATGAACGAAGACTCAACAAATCGTTAGTTTTGCTGTAGGTACTTCCTTCATCAAAGTATTCGGGTGGGTCTATCGCTGGAGTTCAAACAGAAAAGATTTACGCCTCAGCCGACCCAGATGACCTTATGGGTGGCCTCCCGCATACAGTATGGAAAGAACCATGTGATATACTGGGGGATGAGCAACATTGAGGAAACAAAACGGCGGCGATTTTATATCGGCATATTGGATGTGCAGAAACCAGGGTGTCCAAGCCAAGATAATGCTGAATGGCTTGGATCGAGTTGGAGGGATGGATGGCAGGAGACAAGATGAAAGGCTGATAGGGGAGTGAAGAGAATTACCCCTTATGCTGAACAAGCACAACAAGCTGTTCAACTGCGGTCATTTCTAGGGATTAAACATTTAGTAGAGCGCGTAGGGTTTGGCCAGAGGCCGGGCTGTATTTTCGGGCGGCTGTTGTCAGGTGTCAACTACTAGTTTGCACAACTTCTCGCCAAAATCTTCCCTCCTCGTTTCTTCTCGCTCATTCCTCATCACTCCCCGCACCTCTTGTTTCAGTAGAACTCAGGAATGCCGTTCAAACCAGGACATGCAGGAGGCCCAGGGCGGCCAAAGGGCTCAAAAAACCATTCCTCTCTGTCCATGAACCCAGCCCCGGTTATCCGCCAACCGAAACGACGCGAGTCTGGCGGTCGCGGGGTAGGCAGACCAAGAAACCCTCCAAACGAGAGCGGCGAGACAAACAAGCGCCGCCGTACGACTGACCAGGATGACACTACGTGCATCGATAGCGAGGCTTCAATCACCAGCGCTGACCATACTAACAAAGGGCCCAATCCCCAGGGAGGCACGGAGAAAGTCAAGTGCGGCAACTGCGGTGAGGACGGCCACGAGGTCATCAAGTGCCTGAAGTCGCGTGACGGGGTTATCCCCGGCTGTGCTTGCTGCAACTCTTCTGAACACGCCACGCAGGAGTGCCCCGACTTCCCCAAGGACGTCCAAGGCCAAGTCGAGATTCTGGTTGTCAAACGAGGACATATGCCACCTCTCGCATCGCCCGACTGGTACCCGATCCTCTTCGAGGCAGTCATCGCGGGTGTCACTGATGCTATGGACGGCCATTTGCCGTGGGCCGTCGAGTTTGCTGCTGACATTGAAAAAGTGATCGAGGGCGACATTGAAGGGTTGGACGGGGAGTCGGGCCTGGCCTCTAAAATCAAGGATTGGGCGGCGGCCCAGGATAGGTACGGGGGCATCCCTGCTTGCCTGCACGCCGCCCTTGAAGAGGATAAGGCTGCGTTGCAGCGAGGCCGGGCCGTCGGGTCGAAACTGCGACCGTCGAGGATGTTTCGATTCAAGCTGTCGCAGGAAGACAAGGATCGCCTCCAGAAGGCGAAAGAACTTTTGGACAGTTCCGAGTCCTAGGCGAGGGACTCTGTGCCATCAGACAGACCTGGGTAGATCAGGGGCCGATGACTGTGAAAGTTGGTGAGAGTCGGCTGGCCGTGGTTCAAGTCATCGGGTATTATGCACTGTTGGTTGTTGGGCCCAAGTCGAGTGGTAACTAGGGGCCGGAGCCTGAGAATCAAAGGCTCAGCAGTCAGGTAAGCACGATCTTTCAGCTCGCAACTCTTTGACAGGCGACTCATTCACAACAGTGACTACAAGGGAGCCAATCATTTTACCGAAGCCGATGATGAGCAGCAGTGGCGGAAGTCAGGTTGACGTTTACACCCATGCAATGGTAAGTGAACTATCCACCTAAAGGATGTCTCTAGCAAAACAAGCTACACAGATGGGATATATCGGCTGACGGGCTTGGGCAAGTTCGTCATCCGAGTTTTCGATTTGCTCTTCTTCAAACATAGAATCAACTAGAAATTTGACAACCAAGATACCTTCTCAGCGATCGGTGACTCCACGGTCGGTGATGATATTATGCAGCGGAGGATTTTCGGAAATAGGATTCGTAATCTGGAAAATTCGACGGCACTTTCGATTTCTTTGGTCGATTCTTGGGCATGATCAGCAGGTCAGCTCCGTAACTAGATAAATGCGGCGCAAATGGCACTCCGATAAACTTGTTGAATCTGCGTTTCAGCAGCTAGCCCCAAGTGTCCTTGTGGGATCCCTGTAATGTTTCATTGAGTAACGCATGTCAGCTTGAAAAGACACGGATCAACGCACCCGTGTCTTTGCACAGCATTGGTCGTCGCACCATACTACCCGATTGGACGCATCCACCATCACGAAAAACTACCGAGACACCATGCATGCAGCCATCTCAGACGCCACCAATGAAAAGACGGCAATTATCGTCATGCAGCCCGTCCTCTCCGGCGTGCCGAGGGAGCCCTCTCGTACCGAGCTAACTTTTGCCCAATGATATATTACAAACCGTATAAATCATTGCTTGCGATGTGTATTTTTGTGGAGTAGATACCTGAGGGCTCTCTCGCACATCGAAGTGCATGCGACTCTGGTGTTGCATTGGTGGAGAAAAATAGAAATCTCAGCTCGGATTTGATCAATGAGGTCAGGCTTTCGTCACATTCAAGGGCAGCTTGGCAAATAATATGAGCAAAGACTATGGAGCCTGCAACATGACGTTGCGTCTACTCAACCCAACAGGCATGGCTCTGCATGACCCCCACAATACCCCGACTTTGGGCGCCGCGTCCAGCTGTTTGTCCATTGGGTTATAAGGCCTGCCCTCATCAGTCTGCTCTCCAGACGACAAAGCATCACAATGTCCAACGAAATCACCAAGCAAGTCTCGACACTGTCAGGCTTTCAGCTGGCACTCTTCTTTGTATTTGCACTGGCAATTGTTGCCCTTGCCAGGAACAAGTTCCGACCCGGCCTCCTAACTATACCAGGCCCAACCCTCGCCGCGTACACGGCGCTCTGGCGGTGGAACGATGTACGCAAAGGCCAGGCACACAAGACGGCGATAGGCCTGCATCGAAAGTTTGGACCTCTCGTCAGGATCGGTCCAAACCATGTTTCCGTTTCTGACCCCCGGGAGATTAAAAACATATACGGCCTCAAGTCTGGCTACACAAAGGTACGAACAAGGTGACCGTTTTAGATTATCTCTGACCAGACAGTCTGCATTTTATCCTATTCAAAGCATCGTTTGGAAGGGAAAGCCAGAATACAACCTTTTTGCCGTCAGGGACGAAGCCTACCACCATCAAATGAAGAGACCGATTGCCAATGCCTATAGCCTCACCACGCTCTTGACCAACGAGGCCGCCGTTGATTCCTGCAGTAGCCTCCTCGTTCAAAAGCTCTCATATTTTGCTCAAGAACAAAAGCCGGTCGACTTTGGAGAATGGATACAGTTTTACACGTTTGATGTGGTGGGAGAGCTTACGTTTGCAAAGAAGCTGGGGTTTTTGGATCGCGGAGAAGACGTGGATGGCATGATGGAAACAATCGAGGGCATATTGGTATGTGGGCCCTTGCATCTTGCATCTTCGCCTCGCTGACAGAGACAGGAATACGCAAGCACGATTGGCCAGGTTCCTTTTTGGCACAATTTCTTACTCGGCAACCCTCTTTTGCCGTATCTCATCCCTTGGATGGAAAACTGGAACCAGGTGCTCACATTCACCCTCAAAGCGGTGAATTCTGTCCTTGGGACGGAGGGTGAAGATGGTTTCAAAAAAGGCGAAGAGTTCGACACTGAGGCTCTGGAACAGCGCGGTGATATGCTGAGCAAGTGGTTTGGCCTCAAGGTTACCAATCCTGACAAATTTTCCACACGCGACCTTGTCGTCCACCTTAGCACCAATGTTTTCGCTGGATCAGACACGACGGCCATTGCCATCCGGGCCGTGTTTTACTATCTCCTCAAGAACCCGGAAAAGATGCAAAAGGCTGTCAAGGAAATTGACGATGCAGCTGCTCAAGGGAAGCTAAGCCAGCCAATTTCGTTCAAAGAGTCTACTACCCACTTGCCATACATGCAGGCGGTCATCAAAGAGGGTATTAGGATCCACCCTTCAGTTGGTCTCCTGCTGGAGCGTCATGTGCCTCGGGGAGGATCGATTATTTGCGGGAGGCACATTCCCGAAGGAACCATTGTTGGAATCAATGCATGGGTTACCCAGAATGACCCAGATGTATTTAGAAACCCGGATTCCTTTGAGCCGGAGAGATGGCTCGATGCATCCGAAGAGGAGTTGCGGACGATGGAGCAGTCCTTCTTCGCGTTTGGAGCCGGGACACGCACTTGCACTGGGAAGCACATGGCAATGATGGAAATGGTCAAGATTATCCCAGAGCTTCTTCGTAAGTTTGAGATTTCACTAGCAGATCCAGACGCAGAATGGACCACGAAGAACATATGGTTTGTGCAGCAGCATGGGCTCAACTGCAACTTGAAGATGAGAAATTAGTTTGGAAATTATCCAAATAGATTATCTACAAGCCTTATTGCCTAAATTAAACCCAAGTCTATTCTGTCCCTGTTTTATCCAACCGCACCCATCAACTCGAGCCGAAGGCGAGGACGGCTCGCCGCAGGCGGCCCCCGGCAGGGCCCCGGGAGGGAAACTACGTCCATTTTCCAAGCAAGGCCATAATGCCAGCACCCGCATACATGGACACAATCATAAAGGCCAGACGAGTCTTGTCGTTTGTGCGATTCGGATTAAAAAGAAAATCGCGGGCAAGCATCTCGACGAAGCCTGCGTAGAGGAGGACTCCGGCCGATATACCGCTCAGAACACCAGAGACGACGTTTGCGGTGTATGAGCTACCGTTGTAGCTGGTTTGTACGCCGATGCCGATGGCAATGGAGATGGGTGTGGTCAAGCCGTACGCTAGACACAGAGCCCATGGCATCCAACGGAACCGGGAGGGGAAGGGAATTGCGCTAAGTCGCGCGCCGATTCCCAGGCCTTCGAACGATTGATGAAAGAGGATTACTGGGAATAGGGTCTTGATTCCGTTGCTGGACGAGCCAAAATTCAGGCCGATGATGATGCTGTGAAGCAAAACGCCGAATTCGAGGACAAGGAAGGCTGCGATTTGCGATTGGAAGCCAGAGGCTGTCTCAGCCTCATCTTGCTCGAGCTGCTTAATCTCATCGATTTCGTATCTGTCATTCAGCGCTGTTGACGCGACGCTGGACCGTCTCTGTTGGAAATGGGCCATGGACGCAACACTTGGACGCCTTGGCGGGAAGGGTGGATCCTCCGCGACCGATGGGAGACGCTGGTTAGGGTGAGGTTGGGCAATGTTTGTGTTTTTCGTTACGATGGCCTCTGTATCGACGTGCACGACGCCGTAGCGCATCTCGACGTAGTACTCGGCCAGGAAATCGACCACGAAGATGCCCATGGACGCCACCATTGCCAAGGTCGGGGGCCAGGTAAACGACGCCCAGCGCCCGGTCATGCCCACGCATGTTGCAGGGCCGATGCTCCCGTACGAAGGGTCCAGGAGATGTATAAAGGCCGTAGCGATGATGACGCCCGCGCCAAAGTACCGAGCAAAGAGGTAGCCATAGAGGGGAATTCGCAGGCGACGCACCCGGGTGGCTACGACGGGAAACAGGGTCGCAAGAGTCGACACGATGAGAATAACAAAGAGGCCAGCGATACGTGTATCCAGGCGTCCTTGGTTGTTTTCTTGAGTCACCGTGAGGTAGCAGATGACCTGGCGAGGGTCGGCCGTGTCGAGGTCGACCACGCGGGGGTTGAAGGTGCTGCCCATGGTTGCTTGCAGGCTCAGGTTTCCAGAAAATCACGGCTTTATGTAGGTCATCTTGAGGGAGCCTTTACAGACTAATAACATAGCCGATGAACCTTGTTTGATGCGCGAGTCAATCGTGATGCTTTCACCACTTTGTCGCTCTGGGTTGTATGTCGTTGGACGTTGGTTGTCAATTCATCTGCCCAAGTACACTGATATCATTCGACTGCGTCGGGCTTTTGAGCTTGGGTCATCATTCATCCCATAATTCCATATCGCGAGCGTTGGCATGGGTCAAGCATCAGCAGGCTCACCAGCGGAATCGGTGGAGTCTTCGCCATGTTCCAATTCATACGCTAACTAAAAAGAAGTTTCCATACCGTCACAGTACTAACCTAATCCGCTGTCAGCGCCGCATCTGGTTAGCCGCCCACGCATGCGGGGGAATGACGTACAATGCCATGAACTTATGGTTGACGGTGGAAATGGTATGAACTGGATTAAATAAAGGCTTTGATGGTTTTGTATTTGTATCATTCAGTCCTGGGTTCGATTCGTACGCCCTAGCGTTGCGCTGGTATTTAACCTCGGTACAAACGCCATCAATCCACCACTGCACAAGCGCGTTTGCACGGTTGAGTGCGGAACATAAATCACCTTGGAGCATGATACTACTGATTCAAAAAATAATATATGCAAATAAACTTATTCATTACTTTTATAAAGTTAATAAGATTTATCGTATTCATCTAAATGGGGCATCCTGTACCATGATCCCCAGCCTTTGCCCACTATGCTAACTTATCTTAACCTTGTGATTGCTTGGTATGTTGAGATGGTTGTGGCCAACGTCAATAAGCTTGACCGTTGCTTCCCGATCGGTTCGCTAGAGTGCTTAATGCAAACACTTCATCGGTTTGAAATGATGGAACTTCTGGCCGTTGTTAACGGCTATAACCTCAATCCTACCCTAGAGGGTTGGTGATCGTCAGGCGCCCACTACATCTGAAACAGCCCAAAGAATTGCGAAATTAGATGGATTTCGAGACGTTGTGTGCCCATTCAATTTAGCCAACCAACGCTTTAAACTTGCGTCAATCGCTTTATATTAAGGGTTCCGCGTCACACGGCCCTGTCGCACGCATGGCTACCACCCCTCATGCAGGGGCCGATGATGATTGAGCCACCACTGCCGCATTACCGCTCTGACTGACTACGACAATGTTGTGCAACGAGTAACTTAATTAGCCTCGGGGATGTGAAGCGACGTGCAACACACTAATTCCCAATACCACCCGCACCTCCATCCAATCTACCGGCCAGAGCCGAGAGTTGATCACTGTGCTAAGAATAGTGGTGCCGATCAAGCCGTAGCAGCTGAGGGATACGGCGCTCTGACGTGCGAATTGCCGTCCAGCCTGTTTGTATAAAGGTACGGCTGGACTCGCTGACTTGAACATGGCACCAAAATGTTCTGCTACGTCGTATTTCTCGTCTTTGCGACGCTGGCCTTGGCCACATCGCACACGCACATCCACGATGCTTCATTCACGCCGGACATTGTGCTCAGCGTCGCGCGCCGTAACATGAGCGTCGGCGGCATTTTTAGGGAAACGGCCCTAGTGAACAATTCTCTTCCCGGGCCGGCTGTGCACCTTACACCGGACAAAGTCACCTGGATTCGCGTTTACAATGACATGACGGACGACAATCTCACAATGGTATCTCCCCAGAATCTTATGCCCCCGGAACCCGCGGAGTCGGCATGCTGACAACCTTAGCATTGGCACGGACTCGCCCAAGCCGCTTATCCGTTTTCCGACGGCGCACCCCTGGCCAGTCAGTGGCCGATTCCCCCACTGCACTTTTTCGACTACGAGCTTAAAGCACCCAATGGCACCGTCGGCACCTACTATTACCACTCGCACGTTGGATTCCAGGCCAGCACGGCATCCGGGCCGCTGATTGTGGACGATGTGGAGGAACCGTACGAGACGGATGGCGAGCGAACCGTCTTCCTTCAGGAATTTTGGAACCAGACGGACGACCAAATCGAACAGGGCGTGGGCGCTACACCCATGCGATGGTCTGGCGAGCCCAATGGGTGGCTGATCAACGGCAAGTCCATCTCCAACTACGGAATTGTCGACAACTCCACCAAAGAACTGGCCATCATCGAGGTCGACCCGGAAAAGCAGTATCGCTTCAGGTTCATCGCATCTACCTCGCTGTCGCTTGCCATGTTTGCCTTTGCAAACCACACGGAAATCGAGATTATCGAAGCAGACGCACAGTACACGGAACGGCAGCCGGTGGAGATTCTGCAGATGAGTTCTGGACAGCGCTACAGCGCGCTCTTCAAAACAAAAAGCTGCCGCGAGCTGCTGCAGTTCGGCAAACGGGATTTTTACATCCAGATAGAAAGCCGAGATCGTCCTGCCGTCGTTAGAAATTTCGCCATTCTCAGGTACAACACGTGCGGGATCCCGACCGACATGCTCCCCACAAACGAGAACCCGTCCGAGCTACCGATAGACCTACCACCCACGATCAACGGCTACCTCGACTATGCTCTACGACCACTACACGACAACAATTTCCCGACGGCAGCCGAAGTGACGCGCCGTGTCATCATCAACACCCAGCAGATCGCCAACAGTTACTTTATCTGGCAGATGAACAACAACACGTGGAGCGAGACCAGCAGCTCGGTGCCGCACACGGTGCCGCGCGAGCCGTACCTCGTTGCATTGTATAAGAACCAATCGGCCTACCTGCCCGACTACAATGCCGCTCTTGAAAATGGCGGCTTGGATCCTAACACAAAAACGTACCCGGCGAAAATCGGCGAGGTTGTGGAGATTGTTTTCCAGCAGCTGGGTGCTATGAGCTATAGCAATACGTCTGGGGGTGGTTTGGACACGCACCCATGGCACGGTCACGGAATTCACCACTACGACGTTGGAGGCGGTGATGGAGAGTGGAATGAAGAAACAGTGGAGGAGCGTCTCCAAGGGAAGAAGCCGGTGCTGAGGGACACGACTCTGCTGTATCGCTACACGCCCAAAACCGCTCCCGGACAGAAGCAGGGCTGGCGTGTATGGAGGATTCGCGTAGAACAACCCGGTGTGTGGATGCTCCACTGCCACACACTGCAGCACATGATTATGGGCATGCAGACTGTCTGGGTGCACGGCGATGCAGAGGACATTATGAAGCTTGGTCGTCCTGAAGTGGCGGGATATCTTGAGTATGGAGGTGATGTGTACGGAAACAATACTCACTCTCCATCTGTTTTACACTTTCACGAGGCCATCTAGTATGGTATTTATTCAGTATGTATTATTTATAACTGGTACGATAAATGAGGAGTAATTGTTTTACAAACCAAATAGCGCTAAAATTCCAAGCAAAATCCAAAACCATTTCATCATGTCTTTCATACATCATGGCAGCCGAGTTTTACTGCTCATATCGTAGTCGCATTGCCCCGCCCCGTTGTAAATCTCCATCTAAGTATTCGAGCCGAAGGCGAGGGCTCGCCGCAGGGGCCCCCGGAGGGCTGCCGGAGGCATCATGTGTGAGTAAATGCCTAAGCAGCGGTATACTTGGTCTTCAAAGTCTCAGAGGCGAGTTCAGCCAGGCGCAGCAGCGATCCGGAGCCCATGATTTCCAGGACGCTGATCTGGAGACCAAGGAGCTGTCGGAACCATCGGCGAAGCTCGGTGGCCATCAATGAGTCGAGGCCGATCTGGACAAGGGTAAGGCTGATGTCGACGTCCTCGCCTGGCTTGAGCATAAAGTCGTAGACCTTGGCACCGATTTCATGGGCGAGGAACTCAACATTGGCCTTGTCGGAGAGGATGTCTGGGTTCTCTGGGACCTTGGCCAGGAACGTCTTGAGCGCGCTCGAGTCACCGCCAGCCTCCTCTTCCTGCTGGTTGCTGATGTTGTGGTAGGCACCCATTCGTCTATCACGTCTCCAGTTGCAGCGGTTGCTAGGGTCCTCGAGGTGCAGCTCGGATCGGAGACCCATGATGACCTGGCTGTCATTCTTCCAGGCCATGGGAGGCTGGCTGCTAGGGGCAGACTGGTAGGCAGAAATGTTGCCTTTGGAGGAGAGGATGGTGTGCTCGACGTAGTCGAGGTACTCCCTCTCGCCAAGGAAGTAGATGCCCTGGGCTTTGGTGTTTCTCTGGGCGACAGCGGACTCGGCAACGAAGCCGACGCCCTTAATGGGGCAGATGTTAAGGATGGCAGCCGGAAGACCGAGGTCGAGTCGGTACTGGGTAAATGCCTCCAGGAAGGTGTTTGAAGCACTGTAGTTACCTTGGCCGGGCTGGTCGACAACGGTGACAACGGAACTGGCGAGCCAGAAAAAGTCGAGTGGTTGATCCTTGAGGGCGTGGTGCAAATTCCAAGCACCGTTGACCTTTGGCTTGGTCACCTGGTCCCATTGCTCCCAGGTCATGTCGACCATAGGGCTATCTCGGAGGACCATGGCAAGGTGGAAGACGCCCTTGATGGGCTTGGAGGAGGCATTGACGGCAGCCTCGACGTACTTGGCATCTTCCACTCCGCCAGCGACCGTGGTGATTTCTGCACCGAGTGACTCGAGTTCTCGAATAGCAGCTTTGCTGTCCTCGCTCACACCGGCGCTCCTAGAGAGAACAGTGAGGGATCGAGCACCGTGCTCAATGAGCCAAGTTGACATGGACTTTCCGAGACCACCCAGGCCTCCAGTCAGGAGATACCTGGCCTCGGGGTCAAACTCGATAGTCTTGGCCAAGGGCTTGACATCAAGATTTGAGGCGCCCTCCATGGACACAATGACTTTACCAATGTGGCTACCGTGTTGGAGATGACGAAAAGCATCAATGATGCCATCGGCTTGAAAGTGTGTCTGTTCCTGGATCGGGCGGATGTGACCTTCCTTCCAGTATCCGAGGAACTGCTCGAGAAGTTGTCGGAAATATCTGGGCTTCTTCCTCGCAAACTGCACACCGTCGAAACCGACGTACTGTCGGCTGCCGATGAAGGGGTTAAGGTCCAGCTTACCGTATCCCAGCAAATCACGCTTGCCAATCTCAATCATGGTACCGAATTCAGCCACACACTTCCATGAAGCGTGCAGCAGGGGACCAGTCAGAGAGTTGAGAACGACATCGACACCGCGGTTCGAAGTCTCGCGCATAACGCCCTCGAGGAAGGACTCGTCACGCGAGTTGAAGATGCGGTTGCGTGGGATGCCGTACGTCGTCATGAGGTACTCGACCTTTTCTGGGCTTCCGACCGTGACAAAGATCTCTGCGCCCACCATGCGGCAGATCTGGATGGCGGACAAGCCAACACCACCGCATCCTGCGTGGATCAGAACGGACTGGCCCTTTTCTATGTGGGCTACGTTAATGAGGCCATGGATGGAAGTGGCAAAGACGACGGGCACACCGGCGGCGTCCTGGAAGCTAAGGTTGTCGGGCAACTTGGCGGCGTGGTAGCGCTGCAAGACGGCCTTGGTGGACAAGCATCCTTCGGGGGCGAAGGCAAATACGCGGTCGCCGACCTTGAACTCATCAACATCAGAGCCAATCCGGGTAACAATACCGCCAAGCTCAATACCGAGCTCCATCTGGACGCTGCCGACAGGGTTGATGACGCCCACTAATTCCCGTTAGTCACAAATCGGGTCAAAGACATTCGGGGATAAACTTACTAGCAGTGAGGACGTCCTTTAGGTTCAGACCAATCGACTTGGGCTCGACTTCAATGGTGTCGGCGGGAATATACTGGGGCAGAGCCTGCTCGGCCCAGTAGAGCGACTCGATGCTCCCAATCTTGCCAATCTGCAGAGCCTTGATGGTTTCCTTTCCGGCAATGCTCTTTCGCGATAGCTCATCCTGGAGAGAGAATGGATGATACCTACCGATGCAAATGGTACCATTGTCGACAACAAACTCCTTGTCGGAGATGAGGTTGTCGTCGTCCTCTTCTTTACGGATTTTGTTGAAGACCTTGAGGACGAGGCTGCCAAACTCAGGCTCAGACTTGAGGATTTCCAGGGTGTAGAGAGGAACCGCTAACTCAGTGCGGATGGTTCTGGCGGCTCCGATGGACTGGGCAGCGCGGGGGTCCTTGCACTTGACCTGGGCCGGGCTTGTTAGCCACAGCAGATTTTGCTCAGCGCCCTGCGATCGAATGATTTCTCTGAAGGCGTAGAAATCTTCCTCGTTGATGTCTTCGAAAAAGTTCTTTTCAATGTCAATGGCAGAGATAATGTCCTGGTACTTGGGTAGAGGCTCGCCGAGCTTGAGAGGCGTGACGGTGAATTCTTCCTTCTCGAGGGCTTGGATGAGGGACTTGGCAACGTCGCCTCCCGCATCCAAGGTTATGAGGGAGACGGCCTTATTCCTGGGAGGGAGCTCACGATTGCGGCGCGACATGATGGTAGTGCAGCACATGTAAGGAGCCTCCTCGTCGTAGACGGCAGTCTCTACACCAGTGTAACCAGAAGCGAGCAGCTCGTTATGCCATCGAGAAGGGTGGACGTACGGAGCGTAAAGACGTCCATCGTCCTCGCCGAGCCACCAACCGACAAAGTTGCCGAAGATGTAAGTTGGGGATCGCAGCTCAGTGCAGATTTCAGTGAGTACAAGGGCACCACCGGGCTTCAGCACCTTGTTGAGGTTGCTCAGGGTTTCCTTGAGGGATGGAGTGGCGTGCACGACATTGGCAGCGAAAATGACATCGTAAGAAGCCTCTGTAAACTCTTGCTCAAAGGGGTCCTTGGAAATGTCAAACACCTTGTACTCCATGTTGGGGGCGTAGGCGAAACGCTCCTTGGCCTGGGGGAAGAAACCGGCCGAGACATCGGTGAAGGTGTAAGTCGAGTAGCGAGGAAGACCTCCCTCGTGCATGAGGTCGCGGAGGATGAGCTCTGTGGTACCGCCAGTACCGGCACCAACCTCGAGGATTCTGAGCTTGGGCTTTGTGCTGGACATGAGCTTGATGAAGTCGCTGTACCCAAAGCTGACCGCATTGTAGAGCTCTGCCAGCACACCGCCCTCCATCAGAAGGTCGATGGTCTCGGCCTCGCCAGTGAATATGCGCTCGCAGTTGTCGACGACTCGTTTGAGACCCTCGACGAGACCAGACTTGTTGCCACTGAGGAGCTTCTGGTGGAGATGGTTCAGCTTGGCAAGGCGTTCCTCGCGGGGTAGTTCGAGGAAGCTGGCCGAGTCTGGGACCAGGGCGTTGGTGCCGTGCTTGGCGCCCTCAACCTCCCTCTGCAGCCAGTCTCGCAGCTTGTTGAAGTGAGACTGTGCAGCCGTGAGTCCCCGGAGTCTCTCTACGCTCTCAATGATGCACAGGAGGGTCAGCTCTTCGATCTCACGGGCCTCATCACGGTTGGATGGGGGAGGCTTGAATGTAGGAGCGACGTCAACAAAGTCAAAGTCGGGTAGCCACTCGAGTCTTGCGGCGGCATACTCGTCATAAGACACATCGTTGCTCTCCTCAATGGCTGTGAGTTTGAAGCCAGTGAGCTTGAGAGTCTGCTTGCCGCCAGAGACGCACTCGACACCCTCAGCGGTGGTCTCAGATGCGCCCCAGGCCTTTGCGGTCAACGTCTCGCCACCTCGTCGGATCTCAAGGCTCTCAATGAGTGTGGGAACGGAAAGCTGGGTAAAGTTTCGGCCTAGACCCTTGGCGTATGACAGCATTAGGAGCTGGAAGCACGCGTCGATGGCGGTTGGGTGCATGACGTATGGCTTCCTCTGCTCACTGGTGAGCGGGGTGATGTCCGCAGATGCCAGCGCCTGGGTGGCGGACGAGGTGACATTCTCGAGACGGCGAAACTCGGGACCAAAGTTGATGCTCACCTCTCCCATGTAGTCGTAGAAGCGCGACGAGACCACCTTTCGGGGGTACTCCTCTCGGACCATGGCGCTCTCGACGTCCTCGTCCAGGCTCTTGACCTGTCCTTCGCAGTTCTTCATCCAGACGGCACCGTTGTAAGAGGAGATGGTGAACTCGAACCACTCTGAGTGGTCAGAGTCTGTGAGTGGGTGGCGCCTCAGCGCGGTCATCATCTCGACTCCCTTGTCGTGGCTGAGGACGACGGCGGCGTGGGCAACGGTGTGTCTGATGCTGTAGCCCGCATTGACACCCGTCATTTGACGAACAGCTTCACCAGCCATGGCCACGTATCCGGCAAAGGGGAACACGATATCCTGCTTGACCCTGTGGTCGATGATCCACGCCTCGTTCTCGAGAGACAAAATGTTACGCCACTGGGGAGCGTTCTCTGGCGACTCGGGAACACGGGCACCCAGGAGTGCGTGGTGAGCGTACTTTCGCAGTCGCCAGGCCTGGGAGATTCTGCTCTCATACCAGAGAGACAGACTGTGGTCGTATGCGTAGGTTGGCAGATCCGTCATCACCTTACCGCCGGCGTAAAGGGGAGCAAAGTCGACCTGGACGCCTTCCTGGTAGAGCTTTCCGAACGAAGACAGCAGAGATTTGACTGCGTCGTCGCCGCGGATGAGACACGAGGCATAGTTGCAGGGTCGAGAAGCCTGGGTGCAGATTTGTCGAAGAGGACCAGCAAGGGCAGAATGAGGACCGACCTCGACAAAGACGCCATCCCCCTTGAGGTTCAGGAGCTCGCCGACGGCGGTGGAAAAGCGCACTGGGGAGACTAGATTGGTTCGCCAGTACTCTGAGTCGTAAACAAAATCCTTTTCCGCGGCCGTGCCGGTCACGCTGGACACGAGGGTAGCTGTTGCAACACTAGACCAAGTCTTTAGCTTCTTGAGCTCCTCATCCAGCAGACTCTTGTACACCTCTCCAAGTGCCGCCATGTGGTCTATACAGTTAGTATAATTCTGATATAGGTTCACGAGTTGCAAAGTAGGAACGTACGAGAGTGATAGGCCATGTCGACCTTGAGCGGCCTGGCCAGCACGTCGGGCAGCTCAGCCTTGACCCTGGCGACCACCTCCAGCACTTTTTCCTTGTCACCGGAAATCGTGCTGCTCTGAGAGCTGTTTTCGCAGGCGACTACGACGCCCTCGGTCAGGAACTTAGATACGGCCTCCTTTCCAAGACCAACGGCCGCCATGGCGCCAACAAGCGTCTGCTGCTTAGTCACATAGCCACGGTAGTAGGCAAAGATGATGGCCGCCTCCATGCTGATGGCTCCAGCAGCATACGCAGCCGCAATTTCACCACTGGAGTGGCCAACCACAGCAGTAGGCTTGATGCCGACGATGCGGAGTTTGTTGACGAGAGCAACTTGGATGGCAGTGCACAGAGGCTGCGACAGTTCTGCGGTGCCAATCTTGCTGATTTCGGCTGGCTTGAACAACTCCTCTACTTCATGTTAGTGCTGGCTGTATCAAAGTCTAGAGACTTACCAAGGATAGACCACTCTGGCGGATGAGCTAGGCCCTGAAGGACACTATCCATAGCCCGAAGGTCAGCCTCAAACGAAGCATCCTTCATGGCAAGCTCCTTGCCCATGCCTGGCCACTGAGCGCCTTGTCCGCTGAAGATTAGAGAGACGTCAGGTACCTTGGCTGGCGCCTTGGCAAGGGCCGATGTCTCAACAAACTTGCCATCCTGCCAGATGGTGAAGGCACGGTGCGGAAGCTTCTCGCGCTTCATGGCGAGCGTGTACGCCACATCATGTCTGCTCACCTCGGGGTTAGCCTCGATGAACTGCTGGTATCGGTCAACCTGATCCTTCAAGGAAGCAGCCGTGTTGGCGCTGAGGAGGAACAGTTCTGGTCGTTCGTCATTGGAAGCCGGGACGGGTTGCTGGTACGACTCAAGAATAACCTGGCCAGTTTAGTCATAAAACATCAGTCAGGAATTACGTGTCAGCTTACATGTGCATTAGTTCCTCCGATGCCGAACGAGTTGATACTAATTCGCTCGGCACGGTCTTCTGGCCAAGGTGTGGGCACCGTCGGCACCTGGAGCTTCTTTTCCGCAAACGGGACTGAAATAGTTAGCGTGTGTCTTTGGTTGATGTGGGAACTCACTCTTTGGATTTGGAGTGTTGAACTTGATATTTGGCGGGATCGTCTTGTGCTCCAAGGCTAGAACAGCCTTGATTAAGCTGTTGAGACCCGAGGCACCTTCAGAGTGACCGACATTCGGCTTCACAGAGCCAATATAGACGCCCTTTTCGCCAAAGACATTACCCACAGCCGTTGTCTCAATTGGGTCTCCGGTGGCCGTACCCGTTCCGTGGCACTAACTGGTTAGCTTCGTTGTTATCCTTATCTTGCAACCAGGAACGTACCTCAACATATGCGGTCTCGGCCGGATCCAAGCCGACATCGTTGTACACCTTTCGCATGAGCGCCTCCTGGGCAATCTGGTTGGGCGTGAACAGGCCTTGGCTGTGGCCGTCGCTGTTTGCGCCTGTTGCCCTAATAACGGCTCTAATGGCGTTACCATCCCGGATGGCTGCCGACAGGGGCTTGATGTAAATGGCGTTGATGGCTTCGGCTCTCGCAAAGCCATCGGCGCTCGCGTCGAACGACTTGCACGAACCCTCAGGAGACAGAATACCCTCCGATGTAAACGCGGCCGTAGTGGTCGGTGTCATGATCAGACTGGAACCACCAATGATGGCCCCTGTCGCATCGCCATCCTGGATGGCTCTAAACGCCTCGTGGACTGCGGCAAGGGATGCGGAGCACCCCGTCTTGATTGTCATACTAATCTGGTCAGCTCCATAGCTCGACAGGGGTTCGGGGAAGCGTACCTGGGACCCTTGAGGTCGTACTCGTATGAGACTCGGTTGGACAGCATGAGGTCGCCATTGCCAGTTGCAACGTAACCGAGACCCCCCTGGTGCTGCGTCTCCTTTCCGGCAATCTGTGCCCAGTCGTCACCAAATGTGCCGACGTAGCAGCCGATACGCTCCCCGCGGTAGTTTATCTCGCCCGCATCCTCGAGAGCCTCCCTGGCCACCTCGAGCAGGAGTCTCTGCTGGGGGTCACATCTCTCAACCTCTTTCCTTGACATGGAAAAGAGCGATGTGTCGATGCGGGTAAGGTCGGCATCCAGGAAGTAGCCAAACCTCGTCTTGATGGTGTTTGTGGCTCCCAGGGAGTCATCAAAGCCGTCAATGTTATATCGCGTATCTGGGATTGGGCCTCTGGCATCCTTCCCGTTGACCAGTAGATCCCAGTACTGAGTGGCGTTGCCGACACCGCCGGGGGCCCTGATTCCCAGACCGCACACGGCCACGAGGAACTGATCGTTGTTTGAAGCCATGGTCACTTGAATTGATACAACTCCGGCTGCCTGTTGAAAGAAATATGTATGTGGTATAAGTTGGAGTGTTGAACTGGAACTGATTATAGAGCATCATCTACGGGCATGAAACCGGATGTATTTATAACTAAACGAAGACCATTGCAGCCGCCGGTTCGGCGTGGCGACGTCCCAATTGGCATGTCTTCACGATGTGTAGCCCATGTCTCATCAGTCAGATATCCCTAGTACTTCCATCCGATTATCCCCTCACTCAATCGATCATGACAATCAACACACAATGCTGCCGGATGCCTCTAGCGCCAATACTGACACATTGTGGCCTGCCTGTCGCCCGTACTCTCACAGTGAGACCACGTCAGTGCCGCCGCGGTCAAGTCCGGGCCGCAACCTTGTGCGTGCCGCTTGATCCTTCGAACGGTCAGGACCGTGCCGTGCCGCTGGATACTACGCCTCAAGGGCACAGTGGGCATCTCCCTACGGACACGTGGGTGTGTGCGACATCCGACGACATCCCGGTGAAACATCGAGTACGTAAAGTGAAAGCTTAATTTAAGGGTCCTGCGATTGGATATCCTCTTCCGGCTTGTAGGGCTGGACGACACTCGCTTCCGGATTGAATTGTGCGCGTCCCCTTGGCCGGGATATTCGTCTCCACTCTCCGGCATTTTCCTGCTCAGGCCAAGGGTTCCCCCAGGGAATAGTTTTCGCTCTTCTCCAGATAGACTAAAACCTTGTTACCTTCCTAAACCATGTAGCTCGTGGCATGATGTCTGCCTCCGAGCCATTGACTTTGGCTTCCGCGTCCACGTTGAGAATCCAGCTCCCTGCAGGTTACACACAACTCCACGATGTTCTAGCCCCCTAAGCACCTTCAACATCGCGTGGAGCCTCGAGATAGGTCACTTCCGGCAGTTTCAGACGCCTCCAAGAGCCGGTGGAGAATCGTACCAGAGGTGGGCTGATGACGGATTTAGGTTTTCGGCTTTCGTCTATGCAATGCAGCTTCTTCTACTCCTTATTTCTCGCGAAGCCGAGCTGATTAGCCACATACTTCCAGTCACAAATCGTCGTGTATGCAGAAGGATTGTGGCGTGTTCCTGTTTTTAGCGATATCTAGGTGGTGTCATTTTGCGGCAAGTGGATATCCACTATTGCAAAAGCGCCGAATACCACCTCGTTTACCAGGGTGGATCAACTAGTTGTTAAATGCTCCAACCGCGCAGGTCAACTGAGTGCTGTGCTATTGCTTCAGTTTCATCGTCGCGTCCTGGCGATTTCATCAATTGTTGAGATGGTCTTTGCGGGACCTCTTTCGTCTCTGCCAAGCTGGGATCCCAGCGACCCTGTCCAGCCGCTGGCATGCCTTGTCTTGGCGCTGCTGGCTGCTGCTGCGGCCTACTTGTCTTTCCCATCTCATTCCAACTTGAAGCACTTACCGCTCCTCAATTCCAGCAAGGGGTTCTCCTTCCTGGACATTGAGGCCAAAGTATGTGGACAGTGCCCTCTGTTGTGAACATGTAGTTGACTTTAATAGAAAAGATTTGTCTTTCAGAGCAGAGAGCTGCTAGCCAAAGGCAGAAAGTTGTTCCCTAAAAAGCCTTATCGCATGATTACCGACCTTGGTGAAATTGTTTTTCTCCCAGTTGAGCTAGCTGATGAAATTCGAAATGATTCCAGGCTTAGCTTTGGGGCTGCTTTTAGCCGAGTAAGAGCACCCTTCTTGAGGCTCGACGGCTCTAACGTCTCAGGACTTTCACGGAACCTTGCCTGGATTCCAGGGAGCGGCTGCAGACACCTACGATGATGCTGTGCTGCAGACTCTAGTCAGGAAGCAACTGACAAAGTCCATTGGTATGTTTGTCGGGTCGGTAAAGTCTCCTGCTAACTTGCGCAGCCCAAGTTATTGAGCCCATGTCTGTCGAGGCTACCGTCGCTCTATCACTGAAGTTAGGTGACTCAGAGGGTAAGTTAGATGCCCAAAGAATATTCTAGCAACTAACCTGTCTAGACTGGAAGGATGTGGAGCTCAAGTCTGTCCTGTTGGACATTGTCGCACGACTCTCAGCCCGAGTCTTTCTTGGTGAGGAACTCTGTCGCAATGAAGACTGGCTCCGTGCCACCAAAGAGTACACTGTCAACTTCTTTGTCGCCGGAACCCACCTGCGAATGGTCCCTCGTCCTCTGCGATGGCTGCTTCACTGGATTGTGCCAAAGTGCAGGGAACTCCGTGCAAGCTTTCATGAATCTCGTCGCATCATCATGCCCTTCATTGAGAAGCGTCGCCAGGCACGCGCTGCTGCTATTGCCAAAGGCGAAAAGCCTCCTGAGTTCCACGACGCCATTGACTGGGCCGACCAAGAGGCTGCGGCCAGAGGTGCCAGCTACGATCCCGCAACCCTCCAGCTCATGTTGGCAGTGGCTGCAATGCACACAACCTCGGACCTGGTCGCGCAGTTTGCATTGCAGCTGGCCCTCAACCCAGAGCACACTGAACCTCTGCGCGAGGAAATTGTTCGAATTCTGCGCACTGAAGGCTTGACTAAGTCGTCGCTCCACAACATGAAGTTTTTGGACAGCGCACTGAAGGAATCCCAACGACACAAGCCGCCAGGCGTTGGTAAGTTACTCCAATCGAGAAATTAACTCCTTCTAATTGTCATTAGCATCTATGCGTCGCCGTGCCCTCGAGCCACTCACGCTGTCCAATGGTTTATCCCTTAGGGTCGGCGACAGAATTGCCGTTGACACGTACCGCATGGGCGACCCGGAACTACACGAGAACCCTGAAAAATGGGACCCTTACAGGTTCCTCAGGATGAGCGAGCAGCCCGGCAAAGCAAAGTTGGCGCAGCTCGTGGTGCCGAGCCCAGATCAGCTCGCCTTTGGATACGGAGAGCACGCATGTCCTGGTCGGTTCTTCACCGCCTACGAGATTAAGATTATTCTCTGTCATATGCTGCTGAAGTATGAGTGGAAGCTGGTTCCTGGCACTGAGATTGCACCAATGATTCTGGGTTTCACAAACGCCAGCAACCCCAATACCAGGATGCGCATTCGCCGAAGACGGACAATGGAGGTAGACATTGACTCAATGTAACCAAATACATTTCGTAGCTTTGTAGGCATGTAACGAACCCTCCATAAAAAAACACTCTAAACAAAGATCGGCTCATTTCCTTGATCAACAGCGAGGACCAACCTTGAAGTTGGATCACCGTGCATTGCCGAAGCTTGGCTGCTGAGTGGGCCAAAACTGGACAATCGCGAAAGCCGACTTGTTCCCGCTCAAACAAGCCTGTGTCTTGTCCCGTGATGTCCTCGCCAAGACCTGCTGGTGCATTCAGGACTGGGCCCCTGGAGATTTCTCGAATGATTGCCAAGGATACCTCGTCAGGGACCTTGGCACCGCTCATTTTAGCTGAACTTAAACCGTATCCGACGGCCCTGCTGGGAACGGACCGTCCGAGCCTTTTATCGCGTCCAAAGAAGGCCTCGAGCCGTGTTTGTCCGCAGATAAGGCGGAAAGTTTTGTCTCGACGATTGGTTCTAGTTGTTATAAGTCCGAGCAAGTTCGGATACAAGAATTGTAGGCACGACACAATTACTGCGTGGGCTTGTGCAATCTTTTCACGATCCAGGCTAACCGTTCTTTTATTGATTATTTTGTTGTGCCTTTTATGTTCTGCACATGTCCCTCCTCTCCTGCTCAAACCCAGCATCGTGAATGAATCAGTCTTGTTAAATATCGGACTGCCCGCTTTGCATGTAGTCAATAGATAATGTACTTTACTCCAACTATCAGTTTACTTTTTATTCCTTAATTCCTTCGGGTTTCCAGTACCAAATCCCTGAGCATAATCTACTATCCAAATCTCGAGCCAAGACGAGAAGTCCTCACCGCAGGCACCCCGGGGCGACAAAACAACTCCTTCTAGCCTATATTATTCATCCTCTGATTCACTGTCAACAGTCTTTGGCTCGAGGCGAGACAGGCTGATGGAAAAAATTGTGATCATGGCGGAACCAAAGAGACACCCTGCCACAATGTACGGCAAACCAATCCATGCACCTCCCCAGTCCATGCCTTTGCGGAATGAAAATGCTAGCAGTGGCCCAGCGATCAGAGCACCAGTCGTCTCTAGCATGCTCATGGTAGTGTATAGCACGCCCACCTGGCGCGTTTTGACAATGGCGGCCAGCAAGCTTCGAACTAGGAGCGTGTAGCCCGAGCCGAGAGAAAATACGGCGAGGCCAACAATCATTGAAGCGGAGGTGCTTGCCAGGCCAACGCCTAGTGCCCCAAAGGTGAGAAGGAAAGCGCTTGCTCGTGCCAGGGCTAAATCCTTTCCTTGGGCGGAATAAGACCACTTGTGAACCAAAAGGTAGCTAACGGATGGAAGAATAGCAGCCAGTAGAGCAAGGACGAAGAATGATCGAATGAAAACCAAGAGACTTGCTTGTGACCAGGTCCACCAGTATCGCTTGGTGACGTACTGTGTGAGAATTTCGTGTGCAAAGCGGCCGAGTGTGGTGACGAGGAAAGTCATGAGCAATGCTGCGATCGCTCTATCACCCCAGGCAAACCATACAATTGCGTCTCTGATGCCCCTGACTTGGTCCAAGGCAGCATGGAGCCATGAACCCAAGCTCTTGGGTGAATCTGTCTCGGTATCTTCGGTTTTAGATGGCTGCGAATTAGGGAAGCAAAACGAGATAACTGTGGCTGCCGTCAAACAGCCCAGCCCCAAGTAGATGGGCAGCCATAAGTGAATGTCCATCAAAAAGTATACCACCGGGCTTGCCACCAGCTCGCCAGCGATTCCGGCAGCAGTAAGGTAGAAGAACATTGTGGATCTGCGGGTGTCAGCACCTAGTTTCTTGAGCTTGACCAAACATACCTTTGCTCTTCGCTCACAGCATCACCGATAATGGCCAACACCATCGCATTGAAGACGGCTGCACCACCACCGATAAAGGTGAAGAGGGAGGACAGCCAGGTAAGGCGAGGAGGGAAAACACTCGGAAGTGAGCCTGTCACGTTAGCTAAGCAACCATAATGGATCAAGTTTACCTACAGACGAAGCTGTAAAACCCAGCCATGAGGGTAAGACCAAGGAGAGACAGGCTCAGTACGCGTTCGCGCCCAATCTTATCAGCCGCGAAGCCATACGGGACAGCAACGAGGAGACCGGGGACAAACTCCAAGGAACTCTGCCAACCGCGAATGGTTGACAGCTCGGTCTGGACAGACTTCTCCTTGCATCGCGGGTCGTTGGGCTGAAGGTTGAGGTCTGGAAAGGCGTTGTGGCAGATGATTTCCTCCAGCACCTGGTTGAGCGGCAGCAGCGCGAGGTAAGAACCTAGTTCAATAAGCAACACCAGCAGGATGCAGGCCGCGACAATGCCGATGTGCCGAAGGCCAGTGGGTTGAGTCGCGTGCTGTGGGTCCGGAGAGACTGACTCGACGTCGTCGTGCTGGATGAGGGGCGTGTGCTCATTGTCCATGTCGCTGGCATTGCCAGTCGGCCGATGCGAAGCCATCCTGAACCAGCTCTGTCGTTTATCGGATCGCGAGTTGAAGAGGATGGAAAACCGTGCGGCAATTTAACAGACTGCCGGTTACGTAACTAGGGACGAGTTTATTCCCGTGGGGAATGATACGACCCCCACGGCAAATTACTATTAGGCTGAACGCGGTTGGTTAAATTTAGCTGAGATGATCAATACGGAGTTGCCGGCGATTTAGAGCGTCGCAGCCGCAAACCACATCGATGCGAGACGATAATTATTCAGTACATACTTTACAGCACACTCTATCTTGCTATGGATTTTTTTTCTTCGCTCTACTTTCAAGAGGCGCAGAGGGATCAATCGCTGGCGACACGAGATAATCGGATCAGATAAGATTACCCCCACCTGTTCAGGGGTTAGCGCCGACTAGCGCACGATCATGATGCGCCATGGCTTTAGTGTGGGCGGCAGCCAGAGGCACACGAGTTGTTGAATTACAAATCAAATTCCTCGTCTCTTGCTACTACAAAATACGGAGCACAGTAGACCTGTATGTCTTCACTTTAGAGATGAGAATCAACCCAGTCCATGTTCCACAATTTGATTGATTGTTGTCAGAGCCTAACTTGCGCGATAAGCCAGTTGGATGTGTTTGGGCACTGATAGTATTCCGAAATACCAGGCCTGATGCAGCCACTCAATTCACGGGCGGCCTTTACACAACATTATTGACGCAAATACTAGTAAATTTTGAAAAAGCAACCCAGTCAAGTATTTTAGTTGGTTAACCCCTGCCCAGTGTCACGTCTTCTGCTACGGGTTGGCTGTCGCACGCAGAGATTCAGGATTATCTTTGCCAAGGTCATGTACATTTCCATGTATGCTAGACTGTGGCATGTTAGACTCTAGGCAAAGACCGCAATAGTTGACCTACTTGATCCCAAGACATTGTCTCGTTCCCTTGGTGAAACTGCACAAGTATTTGCTGAGGTGCACACCTTCTTGGGAAGCTCGAACCCAACGGTCTGGGTCAAAACGGTGGACTCGCTCACCGGAGTCTAATTTTGCGTTAGCGTCGGACGGAGTCCAGGAAGAACACTTAAATTGGCTGGATCTCCAGCTGGTTGTAGGCCCACTGCCTGCAAGGTCCCTTTTGGACAACGCTCGGCTCGTCTCCAAGTCTAGATGACGGCCACCCCCTCATCGACTAACCGGTCAAGCGTCTTTTCCTCAGCCGGTATCTTGGGGTCCTCTAGCGCCGCGACGATGACTGAGATGAAATTGATGTTCTCTTGATTATTGACTGACTGTTGGGTGTTTAATTGGCCCGTTCCTGCAGCTCGAGGAAAGCGGCTGTGGCTGGCTGAATGAGGCGGATGATAGGGATTGGTAGGCTCTTGATGAAACTGGCCAACACGGGGACAAAGCGCGTGAAATGATAGAATCCAATGAGGCCGAAAATGGAGTCTCTCTCCTCAAACTTGAAGTTTCTGTTTCCAAGATGAGGGATAGGAAAAACGTTTCCCATAAAAGTAGGCGCTCACGATGTCAGGCGCCAGGGCCGCCATGGCCGCATCGAGATCCACAGGCTTGCTCTCGACGACTGGCTCTTCGAGACGATAAAACAACTCGTCAATCTTCCCGTTTATGAATGGCTCAAGTATCGTGACGGCTCGGTTAGAGAAGTAGGGGTCGAGTATGCTGCGACGCAGACGGTGAACATCGTGGCCAAGCGTAGCCAAAGTAGCCCCTGAAGGTGGCGACGGCGAGACCGTACTTGTTCACACGTCTAGAACCTGCGTACATCTTGGAGTAGAACTCTGGGTCATGGATGTGTAGTTCATCGGCGTTGATTCGGACAATCGGGCCTAAAACACGTTAGTGGTGTCAAATTTTAGTCGGGATGACTTACCGTATTTGTGACGCATCTCCTTAATCTTCCACAGGTACGTGCCATCTCTGATCACATCATGATGAACCTTGTATTATACTCCAATGGCCGCAATTGTGGGGTCAGGAAATTTGCTCAACGGGCGGAAGAAGAGGTTGTAGATGGCTTTGCACACCAAATAGACCACCCAAAGCAATACAGCCGCCCACGCAGCGGCAACGAGTCTGTCAGTCCCTGGAATGCTGCTAATCATGTTTGCGATGTAGATACAAGAAATGAACAGGAATCTGGATGGTAAGTTGAAAATTGACAGACCCCGTCCCGAACTTGCTCTCTAACTTGAGGGGTGGGATAGCCTTGGCCAGCTGACCCATGGCCTGTCGCGGTTGACGAGTTCCACTTCCAGGACGAGAAAGGGATATAAAGGCCCATCTTGTAATCTACGGCCATTTCCTTCCCCGCTTACAAGACATTCGTATCCATTACATGATGCTGTGCGTTGCAAAGCTTCTGGTGGTGGTAGGTATACAAGCAGGAGTCCGGCTCGACTCGGTTTGCTCTCACATTAGCATCCCCCAAGGATCTCAGTCCAACCTAAAGTGAGGGGTAGGACGCATTCTTACACTCGGCCTATCGTCGGAAAATCCTACCAGGACGTATGACGACATGGTTGCACAAGTGCTGTAACATGTTTCACTGGCTGGTCAGGGTCCTGCTGAAACAATAGTCGGAGACATCGGTCCCGCTTCGTACCTGCATCGAGTTGTGTCGCCTCGGAGAGAAGACTGGATTCCTAATTCTCCCAGACCCCACAAGCTACAGGCAATACGAGGCTGCGTAACGTAGCGGTTGCGGATGAGCAACGTGACCTGAGCACAAAGTCTTACGGAGTGATCCGCATCTCAGCCGTAGAGTCGCGAATTGTGGGCGGAAACGTGCACTTGATTACAGATCACTGGTCCAATGTATCGCACTTAGTTTTCCGTGGGCGAGAGGGTTGGCTGTAAATGGGTGACGCAGAAGGGGAGTGGGTAGTGATGGATCTGTTGATGACCTTTCTTGAATTTGGTGAACGGCGATTCTAGTGGTCCACCATCTTGCAGAGAAAGATTGTCTAGTTTCAAAATCAAGACCACTGTTTTCAAATACTAGTCAAAGCTTACAAGTTACGAAGTTATTATTCTCAGCTGGCACTTGACAAGCTGTGTAAATAAATGTGACCTTAGGTATATAGGTATAGCGACCGATTGACTCTCGCTTCATACACCTGGCGTCTATCAAAGCTTTGCTGATAATTGCGCCTTCGCGGCCCGCGGTACCTCATCCCACCGTTCATCCACAACATTGTCCACGTCATTTCCCCACAGATACATGTTTGCCATTGAAGCCTTTTCGGTATCGAATAAGTCCTTAGACTTCTTGCTCTCTTTATTGTGGAGGTTGTGTCAAATACTTGGCAATGGTAGCACCATCTTCTATTGCCTGGCTCGCACCTTGGACCGAAGTTGGCTAAAGCGGATGGGCTGCGTCTCACATCAGGGTAACCAGTCCAGACTCGCTCACCCACTTTGGGAGACAGGGGCGATAAATGAGCTTCCATTCAATGACATTTTCCATCCTCTCCCGGACCCTTTGGAATGCTGGATCCCAGTCTTGAATGAAATTTAAAACATCTTCCAGTTTGCCTGGTTTGTTCCAGCCTTCTTCAATGTCTGCCTCGTCGTTGTGCGTGAGAACTGCATTAATCTCTGTTCCGTTTCGCAGGGTGGTGATGATTCCGTGCATGTCTGGTGCAAAAAAGACCCGAATCTTGTCCTCTTTTAAAACTTTTCCGTCAGGGGGTCTTGTCGGACTTTTTCGCTGCCTCCGTACGCTCTGTAGACTGCGTATCCACTATGAATCGGGGCGTCTTCGCAGCCAAGAACCACCTAGCGACCTTTGCTTTTTACACCATCGGCGCAAATAACGACATCGGAGATGAATTCCTCGCGGCTGGCCGTGGTGATGCTTGGCTTTTCGCTGTCGTAGGCAGTGATTGCTGTGCCCATTCTTATGTCGACGCCAATATTTTTGCAATGATCTGCCATGTTGAAGTGAAAGTCTCCGTGGTGTCTAATAAATGCGCGGCAGTCATACTTCTTTTCTGCTTACGTATTATGACCATCAGCGCCAGGTCGGTTCTCGCTCGAGTCAAAATTGTATATTTCCAACTCATCAACGAGAGTGTTGACCTTTTCCGTCTCCCCGCAAGACCCCATTTGCGCAACAACCGGTCGAATTAGAGCCAAATCCGATGAAGTCTCCGATACGGAGAAACTCTTGGACTTGGTCAAAAACAGTGATATTGAAGCCCTGTTGGCGGCTAGCAATTGCACAAGCCAACCCGCCTAGCCCGCCTCCGACCATGGTGACTTTGAATGTCTCGGTTTGAGTCATGGTGGTCAAGGTGCAGAATTAAACGAAAAATACTGAGTGCCGTGAGAGAGATGATTTCGGTGTATCAAATGAATAAGCATATATATCTGTTCCGAGATTTCGCAAACACATCTGTTAACTTGAGCCAGGTGAGACTCGATTGTGGGGGATCCAACACGTTGCAGTGGTGGTGTGGGGGCGTGTAGGGTAATTAAGTGAGATGTATTGAATGACTCCAAATTTAAGCATGAAGAGCCATGAGTATGCCCTCTGTCAACTCTTTAGTACTGGCTGTTTACAGATTTTTTTGCATCAAGGCAAAGCAAAACTAAATCCACCTTGCCTCGGCTGAACTAGGAACCAAGGCGCCTATGTTCAACGATAAACAAGACGGTGCCTGAACAGCATATTCGCCCCGTAGCTTCATAATTTCTAACCTAATCAATCCGAGGACCGGGCTTTGGTAAACACGCAAAACCCTAGTGTGATGGTGTGGGTAGACAGGTGTGGGGATCTCAGGTCCCACCCGGAAGCGAACCCGAGAGTAGGGGTATTGTGCGTTTCAATATCCCCACAGATGGGGTAGTACCAAGGGTTCAGGGATGGATGATGGGTCTCATTGTAATGTTATTCTAATCATGACAACGAGGTCCGTCTGGCGCTTATTAATGGCACCATATTCACTCGACATCTGCATGCACATGGATTGAGATTCTTGTCCAGAGATAGCTGGCACATTCATATCTCAGGGCCAGTCTGAAAATTCATGACACAGACAATTTTCTGTCAAGTCTGATTCTAGTGGCCATGTGGTGTGCCCAATGCCACATTCTTGCAAAACCACGCCTGGTCACCCAGGCAAACAAAATCCTCACAAAAACAGCTCAAGATGGGCCCAAGGCCCCATACCCAGTTCACCCCATTCTCATATCGTTCAATTAATCAGACCTCAATCTGAATTGAACACTGTCAAGCTTCTTTGTCATGTTAACAGAATCTATACTAGTTAGTGACGAAACTAGTCATAAAGTGAGAAAACCCTACAATGCCAGACCCATGGGGTCATTATTGTGCCGTAAAATTTTAGGGCGAGAATTGCAGGATGGGCTTCTTCACATTCGATACCCTGTTCTCCTATTTCATCCGAAATCTCCCGCAATGCTTCCTCTAGCTTTTTGCAGCGATCTGTGGAAGAATGCGAGCATGGGGTCTGATGGGTGGAAAGCCACCAGCCAAGTAACAGGGCTGCTATGATCAGTGATGGAACGGAATGTGTGAATCCAACTTACCACTTTCATAGGCGACCACTATTGAGTGTCCCCCAAAGAGGAGGGCTGATGTTTGTTTCATATGAACTATACCAAGTTTTATCTGGGCCAACCACGTGCTTGCAGTATGCTCCATGGCTTTGAGTGTGTGTGGGTTGTGTCGATTTTCTGGCCAGGATATCGGTATGGTGGGGTTGGCAGCAATTCGTTTTATACCAAGCAGCTCTGGTCCCAAGTACAAATGTGAATATGCAGAGCCGAGTAAGCATACAGAGTCTACCGTTAGAGGGTTCCCAAATCTGGTTGGCACGGTCTCAGCATGAGGATGGCGGCGCCAAAGTGTTTCCCAGATCCGCAGGAAGTCTTCCATTTTTGACACAAAATCTTTTTTTGGCCCTGGAAAGATGGTACATGTTTCACTTGCACATATTTGAGAGAGGATAAAACCCAAAAGAGTCAACAGTGCTGTTGTGCTCGTGGGTTCTTGGAGAGCCTGGCCACTGAAAATTATGTCCACGGCTGCTTTTATCGTATAAGCCTGGCTGTCTTTATCCTTCATCTTGGCCCATTCTGTGGTGGAAGCTCGCCATAGCGAACTTTTTGAAGGAAGAGGCAGTTCTGGCGGTTCTTTGTACAGAGGGACGTGGGCCGCTGGTTCGTAGCACGATATGATGTAGCCAAGAACCCAGATCCAACAGGTCAACCTAACTGAGTTAGCTAACTAGATGCTGATGGGTACTACACTTACCTGCTCAGTGTTTCGGCATATAACCAGTAATTCCAATTACTCATGCTGATCGATGGGTCATGCTTTTTTGTCGCCGGTGCCAGAAGCTATGAAACGTGAGTAAGCACGTTATTTGGTTTCAAGCGACTTACAACTGAAGCAAGGGACAGATGCTGCTGAGCCTGAGACAAGTACAGTAGATTTCCCGAAAATGCACCGAATTGTGCACAAAGAACAGCTGCTTGGATGGGCCAGAGTGCATCGTCCTGCGTCTCTAGGCACTCTAGTTGATACTGCAGATGTCAGAGATTAATTCGATGATGCAGTTGGATAGTCTTTACCTGGTTAATCAGGTGGCACGATGATACATACAGCTCATTGGCCATACTGTGGTCCGAAACATAACAACCACCAATGGCCAGCATGATGAAAACCAACCCAGCTGAATGCGTTAGGGCTTCTGTAGCATCAAAAACGCTGCGTCAAACTTACGAGGTGTGGATGATAGAGAAAACGTCGGCCGGTGAATAATCGGGGTATGGCAGTCAAAGTATTCAAAGTATGCGTTTAAGAGCCTTGTGATCCGTGACCGACTGGGAAATTCGACTCTATAGTCCTTTGTTTTAATAGCAGAAAAGGCAATTCTTAGTGTTTTTAGATCGTCTTCTGTGCATCGTGGCGCACGGAAAGCCTTCACAGATAATTGATCCGATGTGTGTCCAGAGCTCTGAGACGATGTCGGAGTAACGTGACGCGTTTGATTTGACAGGATGTCTTTGTGTCCAGAGCCTAAATTGAGTACTATTTCTGGCGAGTGTCCTTGCAAGTTGAAGTTAATTTCTGGAAGGGTGGCATTCTGGAGAAAGGCAAAATCGATGCCGAGGTTTGCACTATTCTCGTCTGGTCTGCTTGCTGAAGCTTGTTGATTATTGAAATCCAAGGCCATCAGATCCCATGAGCCGCCTAGCAGAGCCTGATCATGTCCAAACACTTCTGAGCCTGTAAACGCTTGGGCGAAATCTGGAACTATTAGGTCACCCTGATTTGGCGGTTCATTTTGAGGCGCTTCAAAGATGCGCAGTTGTCCAACAGACGCGTTAATTGACGCTTGCTCTCCCTCTGCGCCGGTCGAGGGACATGTAGAAGAGTCCGACGAAGTTTGGACTTGGTATTGGGCTTGCTGGTCGACTTCATTTGTAGAACTCGGTAGGCTAGAAAGTTAGAGAGCGCTCTTCAAAATTGCTGGAAACCTACAAAACCTCTATACTATCGTTCCCACCAGTATCCGAGTCTTTGGCCTGGCCAGCTGTCGAGTGCAAATGCTTGTCACATTTCTTCGTGTGCCTGCGGAGAACATCGGCCCTGGTAAAGCTAGCCCCACACGGCTGACAGGCAAATTCTCTCAGGTTTTCATCTGCCGCTGTTAGCTAGGGAATTGTGTCAAGGAGCAGACTTACGCGATGCAATATGCCGCCGAAGATGCTCAGAGCGAACAAAGGCCTGGTGACAGACCCGGCAGCTGTGTGGACGTGGCCGGTTGCTCCGAAGTCTGGCTGCGGGCAGTTAGATTAGTCAGACAAAGCTAGTCGTCGGCATACCTGGTGGCATTATGTATGGGCTTCGGCGGATGGCGTGTCCCGGCTGAGGACATGGGTGTGAAATGAGGACCGCGCCGCGACGTGGCTCAGGTGGAGTTGGGAGCAGATTCAAGTGACCAGCTGACCTGGAATTGGACAGGTTATCAGAAAGCCTGTTAGTAAGCGACCTGATGGTTGGAACAGGCCTGTTGTTGGTCAATGCTGATTCACGAGCTATAGCACCCTGTACCGGGACGAGGCGGATTGGTGGGTGACGAACAAGGTTAAAGCGCGGAGACGCCTTGATTCGCAGTAAGGGCTGAATCAGGCCTGACCGCTTCGCATAGAACTGATGCTTGGAAAAGCGAATAGACCATCAACATGACGAATTTTGAGAAATTTATGGCCCCCTTATTGCGACATGGGGATTCTCGAGGGTGAGTAATGAATTAATACCCCACTAGGCTAGCCGTTACTGGACAGGGGACAAAATAATGCTTGTCCATACGAGCCACAAATTGTCAGCATTAACATCACATCAGCTATGGAAACAATGAGTTTATTAAGGATTCCAACCTCGCCTTTTTAAGCCCAATTATTTACCTCGAGCCGAAGGCGAGGACGGCTCGCGGCAGGCGGCCCCTAGCAGGGCCCCGGCAGGAAAACCCATCAGTCAAGCGCAGCCTCAACCATGACAGTAAAGCTGCTAAGTTTAAGGAACCGAGTGATGTGAAGCCCCAAGCGCTCAAACAAAGCGTTGTGGTCTACAAAGGACCTCTCGTATCCCCCATGAATCAAAAGGTATTCCACGTCATCAAGTTTGCAACTTCTGGAATTGCTGATTCGTGGGTCGGGATATTCTCAGATGGAATAGGCTGTATGCCTTGCGATACTGGAGCCGTGCAAACGCTGGAAACCAAAATATCATTGATCAAAAGTCTAGAACCAGGGCTTTTGCGCATCTTCTGGACGAAATTTTCTAGAATACGCACAACGCTCACGTTGTCGTACTCGCGACTAAATTGTCAGTGAGTGCCTAATGGGAGAAGAGAAGGCTTACCTGACTCCGCGCATATAGCAGGCATCGCCTTGGCTTTGATTGGGTTTGAAGTAGTTTTGTGAGACAAATTTAATATCGCGACTGTCAACTCTGGGTCTGAGATATTCGGGGAAGGTCTAGGTATTGGTTAGGGGGGTGCTCTGACCGCATTGAAGAACACTGGCAGTCTTGACTCCGTCGATTATCGGCTGGAGATCTTGGAATGCCCATCGAAGCCTGGGATATTGCTGGAGCACATCGACGGCACTATCTCCAGGGCCAAAACCTAGGTCAACAACGGTTGAATCGTTTAATTCGTGCCAAGGGTAGCCTTGAACAAGCGGGGCTCGCGTGATTCTCTGCTTTGGTAGAGTAGCGGCCATAAGAAGAACTGACTTACGTTGAGCCATGGCACAACTCCGTCGGCAACCTTGGCCAACACATGTGCGTTTTCAGGTTGCACAATGTACTGCATGAATGATTCTCCATTCTTGGAGAAGGTTTTACAAAACGGTACCTTGTCTTCAAAGGCGTGCGTGGTTACTGGGTCCGTCATGTTCTCTAGAATGCCTGTTGAAGAGAGCGTGTCGTAGTGTGCACTAAACGGTTAGCCGGGCTAACACATCGGATTCGTTCTTACATCAGAGATAGAAATGGCTCCCAATTTTGGCTTTTGAGAAGGGTTGCGCTGTGTCTAGTGTTTGCGAATACGTCTGGCGAGGTTTCTCTGTATACGTATTCTGTTGCTAGCAGCCGGATTACTCGCCCTGTAGTCGTTAGGATTGCACATCGAAAGCCTGTGGTTTGGTACCTAGTTTATTTTCATTCACCTCGAGGCGACTGGCGAGATCAGGCAGAGAAGCCTCTGACAAGTAGACTGGCCCGGCATTGCTTTTTGCGAGCTCAACCTCGAACTTTTGGACATTCGCGGTCAAGGCCGCCAGATTTTGGTGAAGAAATGGCATTTGAGCTGTATAATAACTTAGTTTAGAGTGATTACTTGTGCAATCTTGTGTGGCCTCGTTGAAGTTGTGGGGTAACTTGACCCCATATCACCACTGTGGGGTAACTCGACCTACCCCACAGTGGTGACATGGGGTAACAACACTGGGAATATTTCAAAGCAACGGCGATATTTCTCAGCATGTGCCTGAGTTTTGATTAATAATACTTGCCAAGCTTTTTGCTGAAGTAGCGATCGGGATGGCTTCCGATATGCTTTTGGGAGATATTTAAAGCAGGCACTCACACTCAGTGGCTTCAATCTCCATCAGGTTCAGTCAACAACACAACACAACATCAACATCAACAACAACATCAACAATAACACAATAACAATGTCTGCCACAATGAAAGAAGTCTTGGTTTACGTGGAAAATGATGCGCCTTATCATATCACTACCAAAATCAACAATGGTCCCATTCCAGACCCGGCCCCTGGCAAAGTCTTAATCCGTGTTGTTGTCGCTGGCACCAACCCCAAAGATTGGAAATACCCTGTATTCTGGGGTGGAAAGCCCGGCACAAACACTGGAGATGACGTGGCCGGCTACATTGAAGCTGTTGGGCAAGGCGTGACCGAGTTCAAGAAGGGGGACCGTGTGGCCGCTTTCCACGAGATGGGAGCCCCAGGCGGCGCATTTGCGGAATATGCCATCGCCTGGGCTAGCACGACGTTCCACCTCCCTGCGAAAACTACATTCGAAGAGGCCGCCACGATTCCGTTGGCTGCCATGACTGCAGCAACCGGCTTGTTCTGCCGAATTGGACTTCCTGAGCCGTGGGTTCGCTATGGGGCCGGTCGAGAGGCTGTGCAGAATTCAGCTGTGCTGGTTTATGGTGGTGCAAGTGCCGTGGGTGCCTTTGCGATCAAGCTACTGGCGCGAGCCAACATTCATCCCATCATTGCTGTGGCTGGTCGTGGCACCCCGTTCGTTGAGGGCTTGCTTGATAGCACCCAAGGAGATGCCGTAATCGACTATCGTCAGGGAGATTCGACGTTGGCCGAACGGATCCGAAGTGCCGTGCCTGCGGGCAAAGTTCTCAACTATGCTTTTGATGCCGTTAGTGAGCCCAAGAGCCAGGAAATCATCCTACAAGTTTTGGATGCGAATGGCTACTTGACAAACGTGCTGCCGTACGGCGAACCACTCCCGGAAACGGTGCACTTTTCTCCAAACAATGTCGGGGACGTGCACGGTCTGACGTCCCATCTCGAAGACTTTGGCCACGCGTGGTATCACTTGTTCAGCAAGGGATTGGAGGAGGGATGGTTGACTGGTCATCCGTACGAGGTTATTCCCGGGGGGCTTGGTGGTGTGGAGACTGGCTTGCGACGATTGAAGGATGGTGCGGCTAGCGCAGTCAAGTATGTTTATCGCATTGATGAGACAAAGTAGTCGGCTGTAGGGCCATTATAGATCAATGAGGCTGTTATTTTCGAATTAAAGAAAGAACCAGGATGTGAATGAACCACGTGCATGTACCAATCCGAGCTTTGATTAGAGCTAGTCTTTTCATCACTCACGCTAGTAGGTGCATTGCAAGTTGTGTCACGGCGAATAGCTTGTTCAGAGATCTTGGCAGTACAGCGAGGTTGCGCTTCCGTCTGGAAGTTGATGATTCTTAGATTAACCGTAGGATCCTGGGTTTGGTGATATCCAGTGTGAGGCGATAGATCTTCGAAAACGATCGGAGCAGGACCATATTGGATTTGGGTCCCGCTCTGTATTCTCTTTTCTCGAAGCCACCGATGTTTTCAAATGGATATAGAGCATCATTGCACTGCGCATCGGTGGATTGTTCACTTCACTTTTTCCGTAGTCGGCAATGTGACAGATGTTCTTCATGTAGATATGATCTGCTATAGAGTAGTCAATAACTAGGCTGGTCTCCTCTGAGAGTGGTTGCCCATCCCATCAGCCCATGCAATTCAAGGCATCCTTGCGTTGGCCCATGAGCCAGGGGTGCACAGCTACGACAAACTCGTGGATGGTACCCTATGGTTTGTCCGAAGTCTCAATGACTAATGGGGGCAAACCTGCAGGCTGACGCTCCCCGCAGCATTCCACCAGTGACTCCCGCTCTCCAACCTGGGCAAACACAGCCTGGATCGTCAATGTCTGTTTTCGATAATACATGACCCAGCCCAACTGCCAGCTATCCAATGGGAAGGCTCTTATGGATAAGGAGGATACTCGCGGTCAAGCTGGCGGCTCTTGCAATATTGAATGCCCGCTCGGGATGAAGAAAGGCTGACAAGGCCCCTCAAGATTACCAGTGTCCTTAAGGACAAAGATGCTGGATTCCAGCTGGCCATTCAGAGACGAGAAAAGGCGGTTCAGAAGGCGATTGTTACGGGCTAGACCCCGATGGCTCGCAAAGCTTCGTAGGAGGGGATGGGGTCAGCCATATCAATGGATTGATAGGGAGATGAGTAGATCCGAAAGTCGGGCTATTTATCTTGATGTTCCCTGCTGGTTGCCACCTCTAGCCCTTGGTTTCACCTGTAGCGCTTGGATACGGGGTCAGCTCGGCTCCCCAGTCATTGGTTTCAATATGAGACTGAGTACGAACAGCTATTCAACCAACGCTCAACAGTGCCCGCGCCCAATGCGATGACAAACAGAGTGTTCAAGATTACTGAGCTGAGAGTCGCCACGTGATAGCGACAATCTCAGCAGCGTAGCACAACGGCTGTAATAAATAATGATGAATAGCAGAATACTGTCCTTGAGCATTATTAATATGATTTTGGGGGGCATGCTCGGGAGGTTATCCCCGGGGGACGCTTTATCGCCAGGGTTACATTTGGGTCAGTGGCTGTGCTGGTGCCTGTTAGGCTCTCCAGGTTCAGTTCTTCCAACTATCAATTGATCTCACCTTGCGCTTTTTATTCATATTTTACAACATACGGCAACGAGTCGCATCATGCCAAACGAACTCTACCACAGTCTGCCAATTAAGCAACGAGAGATTCGCCTCCTTGAGGTCATTCCAGCTTCAAATACCTCTCCGGTCCACTGCACCCTCTCCGTAGCGTCGATCCCCATCGAAGGCCCATGGCCCGAATACAAAGCGATTTCGTACGCTTGGCAGGATACATCAAGCCCCATTGGCTCGCCCCGATGCGCTGTCATCTCATGCAATAATTTTAATGTACAGGTGCCAGCGAACCTACACTCATTTCTCCTTCAGTTGCGGAAATTGTACGACCGGCCTGTCTCCATTTGGGTTGATTTCCTATGCATAGATCAGTCTAATGTGCAAGAGCGAGGCCAGCAAGTCGGCTTCATGAATGAAATCTTCAGTCGCAGTTACGAGGTTCTCATTTGGCTTGGGAAGCCAACGCATCCGACATTGATCCGATCCCAGCGACCATGCCACTGGGAGGGAAATGACCTAGATGGTGCTCTCACTACAGCTTACAAAGACTCCGCGTATTCTTTGATGAATTGCTCCAGCCCGATGCAATTCAACTATGGATCCAGGGTGGGAGCTGAGGATTCGCACGGCGTTTTTTGCTTGCTTAGTCTGCTCAGCAGGCAGTTTCCGACTTCGTCAATATCTTTCTACGAGTCTTCAGTTTCATCCATCGAAAACGAGGAATGGGCTACTCTAGTCAAATCATCGCTTCAAAAGCTAGCGGATAAAGCATGGGTATGTGTTTCTCAGCTAATCGACATGGTATTCTGATTGATTTGTAGTGGAAAAGAACTTGGGTAGTACAAGAAAGTGTCCTCGCCAACAAGGCCACTGTACACTATGGGCAACTGTCAGCTAGTTGGGATATGTTCAGTCGCGCTGTAAGCTTTTACATGGAAAGCAGTGCCTCACATGATCTAACAAAGAAAACATTGCAAGACGACGCTCTAGAACTGCTCTGCGAACAGATTCTACAAATAGATTCGGTGCGACAAGAAAGAAACCAGGGACAGCTCTGCCCACTACAAACGCTAAGGCGATTTCATAGGCGAAAGGCGACAGATAAGCGAGACAAAGTATTCGGATTTCTTGGACTGTTCGACTACCACTTTCTATCCCCTGATTACAACCTGTCAACTCTGGCAGTATATATTCAAGCCGCGAAAAGTATCATCAGATTCACTGGAAATCTTGATTTATTTTTGAGTGCTACAGATACGCCTCTCATTGGCAAGCCGTCATGGGTGCCGTACTGGAGTGTTGCGCCAAGCAAAATTGAGTGGCGAAGACTCGAATGCCTCAGCCTGTATCGGGCTACGAAAGGCATGGCTCCAGTAATAAAATTCCACGGCGCACCAGGATGTGCCATTCTGCAAGTTCAAGGAATGTGGATTGATCATGTCAGTTTCGTGGCCCAGGATTATGCCCCTGACGATGGTTTAGAGAGATTCCGCACAACCCAAAGACAGTGGGAAGATGAAGCACGACGTGCCTTGGGCTTCGCTAGGACATTGCTCGGGTATAAAGAGAATCGGTTCTCACAAACACAGCCTGAGCGTCTATGGGAGCAGCACGGTCATGCAGAAGCCTTCGAGCGTGCACTCTGCGGTGATGTTTTGTACTACGCTGACAACCAAGCGAACCTATCAGGACACTACCGTAGGGCTTGTCACGAAGCAAGGATAGCCTACAAGACATGGATGGATGATGGAATTCGCAGAAGCTTTACAAGGTCAGCAACGGTCAAGGTTAAAGAACGTTCAACCCCAGCACACCAGACCACGTTAACCGCGCGAGGAACAAGTTCCTATACGCTATGCGAACCATGACGGCTGGGCAATGTATGTTTGTAACAAAAGATGATCACATCGGCGTGGGACCTACAGTTATTCAGAGGGGAGATCGTATTGCCCTGCTCTCTGGATTTCGAATGCCAGTTATCCTGCGAGAGCTCAAGGATGAGGTGAAATGCAACCTATCTACATTAGAGCAGCTTCATCCTCACCCTGAAGCAGTGCAGGAAGTTGTATGTGACTCGTATCACCGTTGCTACGGCATTGTTGGGCATGTGTACGTATCGGGATTAATGGATGGCGAGGGATTGCGGTCTGATGAAAGAAGCGAAGATATTTTTCTGACATAGTTCTCCATTCAAGTAACTTCTATTTCACAATTTCCAGTTGTTATTGTAACAAATGATCCATCAGTGTCCGCAACATTCCGCAAGGCTTCAGCGTCCGATACGTTGAGCGCAGCGGATTCACGTAAAGTAAAATGCCACCCCATGGTGTTTGGCATGTATGTGATGATATATTGCCATTCCTTCGGCGGTGACATAGTCGAGGTCCAAGACAAGTTGGACGAATTTGGCGGTACTCAAGTTCTGGCACGTTTGAAAAAGGCCAACCACGCACGCGGACAACTTCCCAGAGAACAAGAAAAACTACCATGTACCAGGTAATCATCGTTCTATGCTTTCTGACGCCAAGGTATTCGCATTCATCCACAAAGCTAGAGTATCGGCTCAAGTACCAGACTGCATAAAATTGCCCTACAGAGTGTAATACCACCCTTCCAGCCCTTCGACCAACTCGCCTCCAGATCTGGCAACCTTGTTGCATCGCCAAAGGTGAAAATCCAAAATCCCCACCAAGAGAATACTCGCAATCGAGATGGCAAACGTAGTAAATATGCCAGTCTTTCCAGTCAGCTAAGATCACACGATGAGGAACCACATACCGTATAGTCAGGGCTTTCAGAAGCCTTGAACGTAACACCAGCAAGAATCCCCCCAATACCACCGCTGAGGATGCATGTTGCTGTAGCCACAGACCGCTTTGAGTGTTGTGTGATGTTGTTTGCTTGGAACGTCAAAACACCAGGTATACAGAATTGCAAAAAGCCAATACCTAAGCAGTTAGCGAGATGGGGGAGAACGATAGGTTTAACTGACCAAGGAATGAACCAAAATATCGCGCAGCATTCGAATTTCCGTATGCAGTCACCAGCATACCCACTGCGGTCAAGAGTTGGTGAATAGCAACAAGAGGACCGCGTATCCTATACTTGTCTCCAATCCAGCCAGATACGTAGGTGATGATGGCGGCGAGCACGTGGGGAGGCGCAGTGAGAAGCTGACTTTGTGTAGTGCTAAACCCCATACCCTGACGCAGAATTAGAGGCAAAAAGTACGAGTATGCATATCCAGGGAGGGTTGATGCCATCAGATTAAACGCCCAGATGTATAGTCGCCAGTCTTTGAGGTGGTGGAGAACCTTGCCAGTGGTGACGGCGTCTTCCTCTGCATCGCCGCGGTCATCGTTGATGCGAGAAATAACAAACCCCTGTTCCTCGGCTGTGAGAAACGAGCCTGCTTTTGAAGGAAATTCGATGATGATAAACCAGCCGGCGATGCAAATGACAGAGCTTATGGCACCCTCAATGATAAATATCCCTATCTAGGTCAGATTTGAGCGTTCATAGCCGGGCCACGTACAGCTCCAGCCATTCAATCCCGCCTTTCCCGATAGCAGGGTCAGTACGTAGGCAAAGATTGCCGAGAATCCGCCTGTAAGCACAGATAGAATCCAGAATCCGGAAAGTCTTTTGCCGACTTCAAAGCGCGTGTACCAGCAGGTGATGAGATATGTACATCCTACTTGAGTTAGCAAAGCACGTTGTTGAGTGATTAACGTACCTGGCAGGAACCCCGCTTCCATGATACCAAGAAGTGTTCTGCACACAGCGAGAGTAACCCAGCTCTTTGTAAAGCCCATTCCAATCAGTATAGCGCCGAAGCTAACGCCAAGAAACGCGAGCCAGTTGGCCGGGCCAGCTTTCGGAAGGATCAAATTCTGAAAAGTAAGCATAGTTCAAATCTTTTCAAAAGTACTTACGCTAGGTAATTCGAAAATACTATTCCTGTTAGTATATTCAGTATTCAGGATTAAACACTCACATGTAAGCGATGAAAAAGACCATGACGACAACGGTATATCGATTTCCCACATCCAGGCCCAGGTCTTCTTGCATGCCAGCAACTAGAGCAAGTCCAAGATTTGTACGGTCAACGAGAGATATGGAATACATCATTCCGAACATGGGGAGCAGTCGGTAATCAATCCGACGACTAAAAGGTTAGCTAGATCTACGAAGAGACTTGAGACTCACATGAACGCCTTCTGCTGAGCTTCGCTGAGCAAGGGCTCCACATTCTGTGAAACGGTCTTCTGTACATCCTCGAGGTGAAGAGGGTGGGAAAAGGGCGTATTCTTTTCAGCATCAAAATTTTCGGAGCCAGACATGATTGCAAACAAGGTTAATGGATCAATGCAGAATAAGCATAAATCATTGACGTCTCAACTAACTCCTATATAACCAGTCCCTCCACGAGCACTTGGGCAGCTCTCCTCCCCGTAAGCAAATGGAATCTACAACATGGATACCAACCCCGCACTTTCTTGAGTCTTCAATTGGTTGTGGCTAGAATAACCAGCTGTAGCTGTGCCAAGAGTTGCTAGAGCGAGCAGGGTTACACGCGGCCGACGGGAAGATCATGTCATGGATCACTTTATTCAAGATGGCAAGGTTCATCACAGTATCAAACAGCTAAACAACTGCGAGGAATATCCAGTATCCTACATCATATAAAATTTCTAATGAAATTCATACACCTGAATAATGAGTAAGAGGATCGTCGATCTCACATGCAGCCATCTCCAAGTGCCATCACCCCGCAGCTCCAATAGTCAGATGCAACTGTCCTTCAGCTTTAGCCAGCCGGATCTACTTTCCCGGCCCGCGGTTAAACTTAATCGAAACGCCTATTAAAATGTCATATTGGACAACCTGTATGGCCTATCGGACCGAGTCATGCCACATGACATAATTTTCTGCCGATGTGGTTTTCTGCCGACATTTTCTGCCGACACCATTTGTGCCGACGCACCGTTCGCCTCGCCAGTGTGGCTTCGTCGTTATGCCATTTTCGTTTCATTATTGAAAATAAAAAAAATCATTATTAGTGTATTGGCTTAATCCGTGGTCGTAACTCCAGAATAATTAGTGGGACATTTGGCCTTGATCTCGTAAACACTACTTGCCAGAGCGCTAATGGGATGCAATCATGGAGCCATCACGCGACCCGCTAACCAAAAGATCGAGATCACTCTCCTGGCCCACAAGCCCGATATTGCACAGCGCATCCAGCACAGCATCTGGGGAATGCGGGGCCAGCTGGGGGTCTTCCACAGCATCCTCCATCTCTGCATCAAGAGGTCCTGATATAAACTCATCAAAATTCAGGTCCGTATCCTTGTTTGCAAAATCGAGCTTCGTTTTTAGTAGCCCTTGGTCAAAGTTAAAATCATCACTTGCCATAGGCATCAAGGTATCTTGTCTCGCAACGTCTGGCATTTCCTCTCGAAATGGCTCGGCTGTCAGTTCAAATGTGGTGCCCGCCTCGGGTGACTGGGAACTGTGTCCCATGCTTTCTATTGACTTGGGCTCCGGATACTCGAGCTTCGGACTCAAGATTGCTCTCAGAGCTTCTGGGACGTCGTGCTCATCGGGTATCTTACTCCGACTCAATGAAAGCTCAATCGTAAGCGTGAGACGCAGATAGTAATTGGGATGGTGGGTCAGTAAATCGGTCCAATTTGAGACCAGCTTTCCCAGTAGAAAAGACGAGTCAACCTGCGCGAGATTGACAACGTGGCGGACCGCATATCCAATCCACTCTACACCGTCGTAGTGGGGGTGGTATTCTTTCATGGCTTCAATTAGAACCTGGAGTCGGCGCTGCTTTACGGCCGCCTCGGAGCCGGTTTCTGTATGCGATAACAGCTTCGCATCGAGCACGTTCAACAGTAGCGGCATGGTTGTAAACGCCATCCTGACTTGTTAGCGCTAGTAACTCATCTGTGAGGGCGCACTTACGCGCTGAGCGGCAGGTAACGGGCGAGATCCAGCTGCAGGAGCTCATTCAGGCATTCTATTGTCCCCACAATTGCTTCCTGCACCTCTCGGCTGTGGCATTCGTCGGTTGCTTTGACTGTCGAATCTTGGGACTGATAGCAGCTTAATAACACTTCGTGATGGGGAATCGCTGCTCTCGCCGCACTGTTGACGATTAGCTAGTGTTCTCAGACGTAAGCAGTGTACCTACTAGTATAACATGTACATGAGATTTGTATGGACAATAATGGAGTGTTGGCGGATGCCGCTGCCCCTGTTTATTAAATCAACCTCCATCTGCGTCTTTTTGTGCCAGCTTCGAAGCGCTGTTCTGCAGTCCGGTAGTGATTTAGTGTCCGGGTGGTTTAGTCTCAAGTCGTCATCGAGCGGCCATATTAAGAGAAGCACATTGGTGAGAATGTTGCACAGCTCCACTACTCGGAGGAGGAGGCGGACTAGTCGTTGTTTTGCCACGGCGCTATGGACCTCGGACCGATCAATCTCGCCCTGGAAGTCCCCAAGGGTCAAGGGTGGATATGGCCTGGCCACTTGAATGCTGCGCTTCAAGCCGAGCGACAAGAAGCGGTCTCGTATTAGACAGCACCACCAGAGTCTCTTCAACATGCATAGCTCTTGCTGAGAGTGTGAGAGTGCAGCTTCTGAACCAGCGTCCCATGCGAGGTGGGCATTGACGCATCGGGCGTGGTGCAGTGCAATCTTGAGCCACATTGTGTTTGGCTGAATCGGCTGCAGCTCGGGGGGCGATGCCATAGTTAATAGCAGGGCTGCTCGTGCAATCATGTGCGGCGAGGTCTCGGTAGAAAAGTCGTACAAAAGCTTGTAACTGTTAGAAGGTTCGCCTCGGCCAGAAGACCAGTACGCACCTTGGCCTTTTGGTAAAATGCCGATCTCGCCATCCGGACTTGAGCATAGCCCAGGTTTTTGGAAATTACTTCGGGCACAAACTACACTTGTCAGATGCGCACAGCCAAGGAGCCGAATGACTTACACTGCAGGAAGCAAAAAGCATGGCTTGGAAAAGGATCAAGGGTATCTGTGTGTCGGAGCCAGCCGGCTGATCTTGATTGTATATGCTCCAAAATTCTCCTTCGTCGATAATTGGCAAAAATGGGTGCACATGCAGGAAGTATTGTCGAACGAATTCATCTAGTGCTGATCTTGATGGTATGTCTAAGCACCCTTTAATTTCTAGGAATGCAAGGTCTTGGCCCGACAAAACGGCAAGATTGTTGATGGCGAGAAAAGGGTATGAGGAATATGGCACCATCGGTTTCGTCGCGGTCACGGTAGATTTTATGCTGCTTCGTGATATGGCCTCTAATTCAGCAAAGCCGTTGAGGTGTGAATCGGCGAGACCTGGACATGGTTAGATTGGAGATGGATGCGTGCCACAGTGCTTACAGTCCATGTGACTGAGATGCAGATTAAAATCTCCATCCGAATCAGACGATGTCGTATTGGCCGGTGATTTATCGTGCGTGTGAAACATGTCGGACTCGCTGCTCTTATCGGGTGATTGACCCAGTTTGTTCATGTCAGGCCCAAGCACCATGACTGACTCTGTTGGTCCAGCTCCATCCTCTATCCTCGTCGGCGGGGGATACACCGAGTCGAATACATGCTCCATGTCTTCTTTTCGAGGGAGTCGGCTGCAAAACATCAGCTGGGCTCTACACAGATGCGTGTGAAAATTACCGTCTTGATGCCCGGTCCTTCACCACGCACGTCTTGCCATCGAGGTGGCAGTTGGTACACGGAGTACCCTTCACAGTCACATCACAGCGGACTTTGCGCGTGCGGCACGGGATGCAAGCCTTTGTGGCTCGCCTTCGGGCAGCGTACGACAGGATCTTTGTTGTGGGTCTACTTTGCTCAGCGTTTGGTGACATGGCGGTACAGATGGATAGGAAATGATTTTACATGAATGTTGGAGCGGCCAGGAAAGGTATTTCAGATCCGGACGAGAAGATAAAAGATGGAGCAGACGGAGCACAGATCATCATGGGGACAGGCATCATTTGCAGCAGGGAGGGCGGCTTTAATTAGTCGATGGGCCCACGTGTGAATTCATGTCGGCACAATTTAAAATACAACGGCCAATAACGCAGGACTGATGAACAAAAGTATGCAAAATAATCTCCTCTTCCCCATGGGGCGCATGGCACGGTCGACCTCCCCGTGGGGATGTTCGTTCCCGAAATGCTCTCACAAGTCTAGCGTCGGCATTTCCCCGCTCCCATCGAGCCTCACTTGGCCCTGGACAAGGCGGGGTTGTCACAGCTTCACCCTTGCACAAGTGGGCGGCCGAGGCTCAGGCCAGCTTCGCCCTGGGGCTGGCCACCTCCTGTCGCGCCCGCTCCCGAAGGACCCGGCGCAATATCTTCCCGGACTATGACGATGTTAGCGCAGATCACGATGCCGTCACGGCATTGTACGCACCTGGATGCGGGGGATGCTGTCCACAAACACAACTCCGCCCCTGAGCCACTTGTACTTTGCTACCCGGCCCTCGATCCACTTCATCACGTCCTGCTCTGTCGCCGCGGACTTTGGGTCTTTGACAATGTATGCTCGGGGCACCTCCTCGCCCATGATCTGGACGCCCACCACGCCCGCGTCAATCACATCCTCGCGGTCCAGCAGAATGCCTTCCAGCTCCGACGGCGCCACCTGGAACCCGCGCACCTTGATGAGCTCCTTGAGCCGGTCAACAATGTACACCTTAGCCCCCGGCCCGTATCTATCCACGTACACAAGGTCTCCCGTCTTCATCCACCGGGTGCCGTCCTCGTCCACCACCACCGTGTCCTGCGTTGCCTTTGGGTTTTTCCAGTATTCCTTGAACAGCGTTGGACTGGAGAACCACAGCTCTCCCTGCTTGTTGGGCTCCGTCACCTCCTTGTCGCCGTCCACGATGCGGCACCGTGCGTTCGGCACCAGCTCTCCCACCGAGGATGTTTTTTTCGTATCATCAGGACTCCAATACGTGCCAGCGCATGTGAGCTCCGTCATGCCCCACCCCTGGCGAATGAAGTTGTCGCCGTTAGGCCACAACCTCTTTTCAACCTCCTCCGCAACCTCTGGTGCCAAGGGGGCCGTGCCGCAAACAATCTCCTTGATGCTGGACAAGTCGTACTTGGCGACGAGCGGGCTCTTGGCCAAGGCGAGCATCACGGGGGGCGCACTGCCGATGCTTGTAATCTTAAAGTCCTGCACATGCTGCAGAAGCTTTTCAAAGTTGAACACGGACATGACGTAGGTCGATGTGCCCATTTTGGGATTATTCACCACAATCGTAGTCTGCCCTGCAGCATGGTACAGGGGCATGAAGCCAATGCTCACCTTGGGCTCCGTGGGTCTGCTGTGATCGGGCTGTAGATTGGCGAGGAACCTACACGCCTCGCCATTGGCAACGTATGCGTAGTGGGTGATCTCCACCCCTTTTGGCAGCCCAGTTGTGCCAGAGCTGTAGTTTAGGCAGCACGTCGTCGTCTTTGCGTTGTCGGGTTCCAGCCAGCGAAACAGCGACGCCTCTCGCACCGGAGCCAGCAGGTCTGACCAGTGTTGCACGCCGCCCAGTTTCGTTCTGTCGCCTGCGTGTTGTTGGTGGTCGAAGGCGTACATGCGGTTGCCTGAGAACCCAGCCTGCTGCCCAGCCTCCAGAGCGACCGGGAGGCTGGGGAGCGCAACAATGGCAAACTGCGCACCGCTGTCCTTGAGCTGGTGCGCCAGCTCCCTAGGCCCAAACGCAGGGCTTGCCCCAGTAAATATGCCGCCGGCCATCATGATGCCCATAAACATGACGGGAAAGTAGATGCTATTGCCGGCAAACAGCAGAACCCGGTCCCCCGGCTTCAGGCCCGCTTTTTGGAGACCAAGGGCAAACCTCTTTGACAAGAGGCGGTAGTCTGAGAAGCTCAAGTATCGCGAGTCCGGCGCATCGGCGTCAATGTACGCCCTGAAGTCGGGGAGCTGGCCAAAAGGGGAGCCAAAGACCCATTTGTGCACTGAGACTTCGGGCACGGGTGTGGTCCATCGTGATGCGATAGGCATTATGGCGACGTATTTTTGATAATGGAAGATAAAAAGCAGATGATTCGTTAGGCACCAACAGAGGACTTGATAGTTTTTAAGACGATCTGAACCAACACCTATTAGGACCTCGGCATTCGTGGGTCGTGGGCTAACAGGTCAATTAGCTACGTAAAACACCAATTGGGCGGCAAGGGAATGTCGAGCCAGAATTCGCATTCAAATGTCAAATCAGTTCACCCCGCATGTAAAAATAGAATTAAATACCAAGAATATTTATGCCAAGGGTCTTGTTGATCGATTCCACGAGGTGTAGATGGCCTGCGGCGGTTATTCGGCATTTCTACTTGCAGAAGGCGGTGATAGCACCCGGTCTCGCTATCGGTCGTGTACAAGTAGACCAAGTGCCCCTCGGCATCAGTCCCATGTTTGACTTCCAGAGTATCCGACGCAAAGGTCAAAAGTCGTGTGGGTTGTTTGTCTGCTTACGCCCTACTATTCTTCTACCACTTCACGATGAGTGGCCAGACAGCCCAGACACCCGCCTCGGTAAGCCCATCGTTTTACGAGCGTTGTTCGCGTCTAAACCAATACCCTAATTTGCGCCACAAAAATTATTGTACCGGAATCGCCAAGTCAAACATGCCTACGGTAGCACCGCCTGGGAAACGCCGGCGGACTTGTGGGAAGTCAACAGATGTATTCATTTTCTCCTACTCGGCAATTTTACATAATCACGCCGCTATTCGTATTAAGAGCCTGTCGGAATCTCGCTGCTATCGGGTCAATTTCGCGTCCTCGGCTAATGTGGGTTGCATTTCGGCAAATGTGGGTCCCGTCCGGTTGAAATGAAGCTGTTCCCAACGTGACAGTTTCAGTTGCAAAGTTTAGTTTGTCACGGGTCATATCACTATTAAACAAGTATGACATAGTTGTCTAAACTCAATGATGCGCCCTGAACTTTAAACCCCTTCAATTCTTAGTGCATTGTGTATAGCAGCTCGAAAATCTCCAAGGACGAATAGGATTTAGACTATCGAAGAATATCATTCCAAATGCAAGGATATTTCATCATACACGTCCTCGGATAGCTTCCAGAGGCGTGCCATTCAGCCCAAGTATAGTGTCTGGACGTTGCAGAACGACTTGAGACCTTCAACTCCCAGCTCTAGTCCGATACCACTCAGCTTATGCCCCGCAAATGGATATTTTTCATCAAGCTCTGCGTGTGTGTTGACCCAGACAGTGCCGGACTCAATCCTGCGCGCAATTCTCTCCGCGCGGCCCATGTCGGTTGTCCAGACAGAAGCGCCCAAGCCAACGTCGGCATCGTTTGCACGCCGAATCACATCGTCTTCATCGGTCCATTTGAGAACGGGAAATACGGGGCCTAATGGTTAGCTATTGTAAATTAAAAGGACGAGGACTTACCGAATGGCTCTTCTTGTACAATTCGTGACTCTTCAGGTGGATTATCGACAATGGTGGGCTGAATAAAGTAGCCCTTCCCTGGCAAATCTGCCTGTGCCGTTTCAGGGTTAGCCACTTTGAGGGCTGTTTTCTTGATATCATCCAAGAGGTCCTTGATTCTGTCATACTGCAGCGGGTTCTGGACAGGCCCAATCAATGTCTGTTCGTCGAGGCCATCACCGAGGGTTGTTTCGCGGACGACAGCAGTCAGAGCAGCCAAGAAGTCATCGTAGATGGAAGCATGAACATAGATGCGCTTGATGGCGATGCAAGTCTAGACCTGTCAGCTGAGCAACAGAATCGGGAATCAAGAAATACACACCTGGCCAGAGTTCAACAATGCAAACATGGCAATCTGCAGAGTGTTAAATGGCATCACATCTTCTTGGGCTTTCGTACCTGAGGAACAACACTCGCCAGATCGACGCCAGGGCAAACAATAGCCGGGTCATTCCCGCCACTAGCTGTGTTAGCGCGAACCATGAGCAGACGAAGCACTTACAGTTCAAGCGTCACGCGCTTTAGAGTTTTGCTGCAGCTCTCCATGACGCGCTTTCCAGTGGCTACGGACCCGGTGAAGCTAACCTTGCCAACATCCGGATGAGAAGTCAACCAGGGTCCGAGATCATCTCCGCCGCTAAGAGCCTGGAGGACTCCTGGAGGGAATATTTGCTGTCCCAACTCGACCAGTTTCAGATTGCAGTAGGGTGTAAAGGGCCTACACTGTCAGCGCACTCTTGTGTGATGGCGGGGTTTTTACGAAGGTTTTATGATCATTGCGTTTCCGGTTATGAGCGCGGGAGCAATTTTGAAGCAGGCTGAGCATGGTGAGTGACGAGCCTGAACCATGGGCAGTGTACTAACCGATGGAGATGGGGACTGGATCTAGTTAGTCAATGTCCAGAGAGCAATTGGAAAACCTACAGTTCCAGGGCACAATTCCAACAGAAACACCTAATCTGTTAGCGAGGCGACGCTTCGATGAGGCACTACGAACCGATTGGGATATGTCGCACGATGACTCGACGACCGCTTGGCTCTGTGGTCACTTCTTCGGTAAACGGCAGGTCTGCCATGCCACGAAGGATTTGAATCCCAGCGAGAATCTCCCGGCGAGCTATGTGGATCTGACAATGTTAGGTATCTGCCATTTCCGGAGGCACAGACACATACTGATTTTCCTTGTTCCTTGACAAGCATGATGGCAAATTCTTCCTTGAGTGATTCGACGGCATCTGCGTAACGCTTCATGGCCTTTTGGCGATCCTCCAAGGAGACATTTGCCCAAGAGGCAGCAGCTCTCTGGGCCACCTTGACCGCATGGTTGACATCGTCGAGCGAACTCACGGGTACCTCTGGGTTCGGTTCAAGCGTCGAGGGGTTCAGGTTGTGCGTCGTCTTCTCTGTATCCTTGAGCTGCCCATCAATGACATTGTGGAAGCGAGAAAAATCAAGGGAAAAGGTGGACATTGTTGTTTGATGGAGATTATGCCAGTCGATGAGGTAGTAGCAGTGCACTGAGGATATCGCTTTTTATAACATTCTTCAATCGAATACTATTAAATAATGAAGCAGTCTCCGTAATAGGTGGAGCGCAAGGCCACTGTAGATGCCGTCGGTGTTTCCATCCCTCGGCTCGCCTTCCCCATTGATCAAGTGGTGTCTGTATAGTTGTGCCCCTCAAGTTTCATATGTGGCTACTTGAAATGGTTTCTCGCGAAACTCGTCTATGATCAACCTAATTATCTATACTAGCCCCGCCCTACTTCCTAGAAACAGAAATGATCCTTCAAATACACCCGTTGATCGTGTTGTTCCTCAAACAGTCGCTGCTCCAGTAAAAGATATTATCCTGTTTCGCGTATGAGCCGTGAGTGGGGATTTCTAGTGCCATGGACATTCAACAGCCCCCCCGAGATGAGTTCCCACAGCCTTCTCCGCAACTCCGCTTATGGCGGACATGTATCCACAGCTCCAATACGATAATCTTGGCGACCGCGGGCTCTACCAGCAGCCCTAAGGCCGAATTTTCGCGGAAATAAATGGCGCGTGCAGCTCCGTGGGTCGATTGAAAGGTTAATTTTCGAGTAGCTTAATCTATATAGCTACCGTCTACCGAATATCCATTTACGGTCAAGTCAAAAGGTCATCTGCAGGTTACCGAGGCTCGATCAATACACAAAATCTGACTGGCCCATGCAATTCTCAAGGATCCAGGCCCACCTTGTTTCATGCCAATGAAACGATGTAATCAGCTGCAAGGGTCGCAACCGAATGATTTACATCGAAGAGAGTAAGGAGGGAAAATCCTCGTAGACGAGATTAGGTTTGTCATTTGTCGGGCCTTGTACGCATCACTGCCACCAAAGACCACTTGGGTCCAGTAACCATTGCTGCAGACATCAAGCTGGGGACCCTATGAAATTATATTCCAGTATCATTTGATATAAGGCCATGACTTCATCCAGACTTGCTACAGCCTGAAATTTGATCAACAGCCGACGTTCAATTGAATCACGAGGCCTTGCTCAACAGCGTCAGCTAAGCGACGCCACCATCGCCCAAATGACTTCTGCTAATTACCCGCCAGGTGAGCTATATGACGCTGCTTCATTGGCCCATTTATCAATGGCACAAAACAAGAAATCGCCGGCGTCTTGGCTGAGGTCAATGAACTGTCTGACGTGAGCTCGAACAACAACAACTACACAGGCTATATCACTATTCAATCGGATTTCACCTCGTGAATACGAACTCATCATGGTCAGATTTTGGGTAATTGTACGCGTCGGGTACAAGTTCGATAAATAGAGCATGCAGCTCCGTGCTCCGTCCTGCGAGCCACCGTTCATCCACAGCTCATCAAAATGGTCAACGTCACTTGTGCTGCCCACGCCGCCATCTCAGCCTATGCGGCCCTCATTAGGATAGCAGCCGATGACTCGGTGCCTATCCCAGATATTGCCGCTCAGCTGTCATACCTCTATCTGCCCAACTACACCACCTTTACTCTCGGCCAGATATCCACGTCTCCCGGCAGAGCAGCAGTTGAGCAGGGATGGATTGCATCGCTCACAGCCATCAGACAATTCAACATAACGAGCGTGACGCTCAGGAATTCCAGAGTGGAACCCTTGTCAGACAAATCTGCCATATGCTGGTTGTCATGGTGGGTTGACCAGCCAGACGCTAAGCGCTGGTGGTGGTCGAACCCAAGAGGTTTCCGACTCGTCGAGGGAGGACTGGAAAATGGACTGGATGGGGGTTGGGAGTTTTCCAATGGCGATGATGAGGCGGAGCAATTCTCAAAGAGGTTTGGATCCGGGTGAATCCAATCTACAATGTAATCAACTCGACTACTTGGCCATGACTGCGGCTGCGCTCAATGTAAATTCACGTCACTCCTCTACTTGGACGTGCCGATAACTCTCTGGTACGATTCTCATCAATTTTTAAGTTATGTCATTGGCGGCCGGCTATTTCCGCTCCGGATCTGACAAACTCGCGCTTCGTGCTCCGGTCGCAAAGCGCGAAGCGGGCGGGTGGGTAACTCAATCTGTGCCCAAGACAAAAGAGGAAAGGCGCCCGATCAACAACAAGCAATTGAACGTGTGTTGTAAATCACCGAGATCTCCGCATCTCGGATGTCCGAAATTTCGGTAGAGATCGCGATTGGCCGGGAAATATGCTTCATCATCTGAGTTTCTTGGAGGCTTCGACAAGCAATGGAACGTGTGTTGTAAATCACCGAGATCTGCGTATCTCAGATGTCCGAAATTTCGGTAGAGATGGCGATTGGCCGGGGAAGCTGCTTCATCATTTGAGTTTCTTGAGGCTCCGACAAGGGGTAGACGGCGAAACGGAAAGGCGAGCCGCGAGCATGTGGATATAAGAGGCGACGGTTAAGTCAAGCTACTGGAAGCAAGAAACACATTGAACCAGTTCAAACCATCTTTACCAGCATTGTGAAAATACATCATCACCATGGGCTCGAGCATCCACGTACAATTTCTTGTCGTAGGCGCTGGTCCCTCTGGCGCAGGCCTGGCATCTTTCCTCGGACAATACGGTACAGCCGGCTCGAAGCGGTGAATAATGGTCGACTAACAACTTCAGGGTTCTCCGGACTCGTCATTTCGAAAGCACCATCTACAGCCGACACGCCTCGGGCCCACTCCTTCAACCCCTTTGCCTTTGGTAAGACTCTTGAACCCGGTGCAAGAAAGTCACTGACTGGTCAGAATGTCTTCGCGATCTCGGCATCGAACAAGAGGCGCGAGATCAGGCCATGGACGACCCAGATGCGCAAACCATGAGATGGGTTCGCAGCATGGTAGGAGAGGAGTATGGGAAAATTCACAGCTGGAGAAGCCATCCATCCGTCATGGTAAGATGCCTCCTACACTACTCCAACAAATCTAAAGGTGATTCAGGGTGCCACAGTAGCCAGTTCTCCCTGCGAATACGCCGAGTATCCTCAGTTCTTTCTTGAGCCACTGCTCGTCAAGTACGCATCGCATCACAACTTTCACGTGCGCTTCTCGACGGAGCTGGTGAGTGTAGAGCGCATTGCGGGCACGGGTGAAACGGGATTCATCTGCACTATCCGCGACCTCATCACGCAGTACACCTTTACGGTCCAAACTCGCTTCTTGTTTGGCGCGGACGGCGCACGCAGCCAGGTGGCGCGCTCGCTGGACTTTAAGTTTGACTCCAAGCCAAGCGGCATGAAGGCGTGCAACGTGCTGCTTCGCATGGAGATTGGACATTTGCTTCCCAAGGATCGCCACTCCGGTCTCCATTGGATCGTAAAGCCCGACCGTACCGTGTTCCCTGGCCTCGTGGCACACTTCCGTGTGGTCCGGCAGTGGAACGAGTGGCTGCTCATAGCATTCGGCCCAAACGGCACCAACCCGTTTGAGGGCTTGACGCCAGAGAGTCCTGAACTTGTCGATTGCGTGCGAGACCTTGTTGGGGATGACACGATCCAGGTCGAGATCCTGCGCTTGGACCCTTGGACCGTTCGTGAGAGTGTGGCGGAGGAATACTCCAACGGCAACGCCTTCATCCTGGGCGATGCAGCCCATCGCCACCCTCCAGCGTTTGGCCTCGGTAGCAACACTTGCATTCAAGACGCTTACAATCTTGCATGGAAAGCTGCCTATGTAAGCAAAGGGCTCGCAGGACCAGGTTTGCTGGAGTCGTTTAGCAAAGAACGCCAACCCGTGGGAGCTGCACTCGTCAATCGAGCCAACGTTGGAATCCGCTCACACCCTGACATTTGGCGAGTCCTCGGAATGACGGCAGACAGTCCTGAGGCCGGCACAAAAGAGCTCTCCAGAATCTACGAGGCGACTCCAGAAGGCGAAGCGAGCCGGGCAACTCTGTTTGAAGCGCTAGAAAATGTAGGAAAAGAAGGGCAGGCGTTGGGTGCGGCATACAATCAGTGGTATACTTCGGATGCTGTGTACCTTGACGACGAGCAAAACACCAGGCCAGCGCTTCAAGGAGACCCAACCACCGAGATTCAAATCAGCACCTACCCAGGCAGCCGCTTGCCTCATGCGTGGATTGATGTTCCAGCCAGACAGAGGAAAATCTCGACTCACGACCTGGCGGGCAAGGGTTCCTTTGTTCTTATTACAGGAATCGGAGGTGGGCCATGGCGAGAGGCTGCCCGCAAAATTACCAAGGAGACTGGCATTCCTTTAAAGGCATACGGAATCGGTTTTGGCCTTGATTACATTGACATTGATCGGGACTGGCGCCAGAAACGAGAAGTCAATGAGGAGGGTGTCGTCTTGGTTAGGCCCGATCGATTTGTGGCATGGAGATCCACCACCATGATTCCTGATCCTCAAGGCAAACTCCAGGAAGTCCTGGACAAGATTCTTGCGAGAAATGGCCTGTGAGGAGGGTTTTTGAAGCATTATATCGTGATATTTAATTGTGCTTGTCCTATACATTATTGCAGATGACTCGTTTGCAATTTAATTCCGTCCCAACCATATATGTCTTTTTGACGTTTTATATATACCAAGCCCGTACCAAATAAACCAGTTATCGACCATTACACATGACTCCATCAAGGAATCTCTCCATAGCATCACTGATTGCACCCATTAATTGCTCATAAGGCATTCAAGCATCCGCATCAACCCGCTCGGTTTCTGGCCTCGGCAGCATCAACTGCGTCCTCCCAGTTGGAGCGCCAGAGCCACCAAAACTCAACAGCAGTAAGGCTGCAAGAGGTTAGCGAAGCTCGAGCCACGCAGGTGAAGTACTTACGTAAACATGCCCAGGGCAATTCCGAACCAGAAGCCTTGAAGCTCCCAGTCAAGGCCGAACCCGGTGCCAAAAGAAATGGGAAGACTCATGAAATAGTAAACGATGACGCTGGCAATTCCACCAAACTCTGGCCAGCCGATCCCTCTCAAGAGTCCACCAGACAATCCTGCCAAGGCATCGAAGACGTGCTGGGTAGCCAGAATGGGCAGGACCAAAGCGGTGAGCCTGGCCACCTCGACGTCGTTAGTAAAGAGGAATGGAATCTGGTGCCTAGCGACGACGACCGTGATGACGACGGGTGTGGCAAATAAAGCAACAATGGCAACGGCCTGCACGGATTAGCTTGGGTCGACAAGATAAAGGAATGACTAACCGTCGAGGCAGCCGTCTTGGCCGCAGCAGTGCTTCCAGCACCAATCAGGTTCGCAACACGGGTAGACGCGGCGACCGAGATGGGAAAGGTGATGAAGTAGATGCAAATGGAAATGGTCACCAGGCAGCTCTCGGCAGCCAGCTGGTTTGTGCCGAAACGGCTAGACGCCAGCGTCAGGACTTCGGCAGCAGAGAACTCGGCCAAGAGCATCACCATGCTAGGCAGTGCCAGCTTTAGCATGGGGCCTAGGAAAGTCAGTACTGCAGTTAATCAAAGCAACAGGAAACTTACGCCAGTTGGTAAAGGCCTTCTTGGTGATGCCTCCCCAACATTCGGACCCGTCGACGAGCCAGACGTACATGAAGAGCATCAGGGCCATGAAGTTGTTGGTCAGAGACACGGCGATGGGAGCGCCAATGAAGCCAAGATCCAACTTCCAAATGAGCAGCCACATCATCAACACGTTGAACGGAGCCGAAAGCAGTAGCACGTAGGTTGTAACATGGAAGAGATTCTGCGCCTGCACGAAGCGCTTGCCACATTCAAAGATGGCAAAGCCGGGGGCGCCCAGAATCGCATATCGCAGGTACAGACCGGCCAACCTGGCCGTCTCGGGGTTCGGGATGGCGTGGATGAAGATGTGCTCGCTGTACCACCAGCCAATCATGATGGGCACGAGGCTCGGGAGGATGAAGAAGATCATTCGCTGCAGCTGGATGCCGACCAGGTGCTTCTGGCCTGAGCCGTACGCCTGGGGGCACAGAGTGTCGAGACCCGTGGCCAATCCCTGGATCAGGAGGTTGCATGTGACGTTGCTCGTCATAACGGCCACTGGCATCCCGTTAGCAAGAGCTGGTCATCCAGCAGCGTGCAACCTACAGCTTGCAGCACCCAGCTCCAACGCGCCGATTCGTCCTACCGCAAAGATTCCGGAGATGCTAATGAGGTACTGGAAGGAATATGTGACGACGAGGGGCAGTGCGGAGAGGATGATGGTCCTGGTTTCCTGCTGCCATGTCGTCTTGACCTCGTCGATCTTGTCGTCCACCTCGTGAACAATCGTCCTCGTTGTTGTTTCTCGAAGCAGCGGGGTAGACTCGGTGGCCGACGCCGACGCCCAAGACACATGGGAGTTGGCCTGGCGCGATGTCACCGAGCTGGTGGTGGTGTGAGTCGTCATGGTGAAGATGCGGTGCCCAGTCGCTCCGAAAGTCGAAACACCACAGTATGGAACCAAGTTGAATGTGCAGATGGTCGGGTTCCGGTTCGGGGCCGCAGAAGACACAGTCCTCTGGTGGGAGCTCGCACGAAGGGGATTCCACCATTTATATCAGGACCCGATACCTGTCTGGGTGGGACAATCTATCAGCCACCACGCTTCTCCCATGTCTTACCTAGTGGCGTCTGCAGAACCCGAAGCCACTCGATAAGCAGTCTCCTATCTGTTTCCAAGGACTGTCTAAGCGAAGTACGGACACTACCTGCAAGGCAAATTGACTCGCGGCCATCTCGGCACAGGGGGCTGAACATGATGGGTCGCTCTCCCACGCATAGTCCAGCCATGTCCCGGTGAGACTATCCAAGTGGATCAATGGACCCAACACCAATGCGAGAGTTTGGTAAGGACCCAGATGCGAGATGTGCACATGACCGGGGCGTGGGCCTCCCTGCGATCTACAAGGAATTGACTGCTTGATCTTGCAGATCGTGAGAGAACTAACGTCACATTGTGGGCCAAAACACCAAAGCTGGTCCTTAGGTCTCTGAGTGCCGGGGTTGCTATCAGACGCCACTTCTCAGGTAGGAATAGGAACCTGTCAAAGTTGTAAGGATCAGGGTGACGGTGGGAACCGACAGCGGAGATATTCCAGGGCGGCAGAATAAGCAGACATTTTCTGTGCTGCCACGCTCTCAAGGCGGCAGCATGATGATTCATAATTGTGCAACCGTCGCCACTTTACGAGGGGAGGATTGCGAATTGGCTGCTCGTTAGACATGCTCGCGGCCCAACCTGCTGGACCATCCGTCCTTGTCGCGCTAGCGCACGGCCAACCAGCCTCACGGATGAGCTGATCGGGAGCCCATCGAGTCGCCCTTCCTGATCGTTTTTTCTTTCCGCATCAGGCCAAGGCTGGCGGGACAGCGTCTAGGGATGCATGATGCACAGATCGCGAAAGGCACCGGCTCCAGACGCAAATGCGCCATTTCCCGTTCCGGATCGCGTCTTCTTCTTCGGTACGGGATAGAAATCGAAATAGGTAGGACAGATGGGTCGTAATCCGTCTGGCGGGAGCGGCACGCAACCTTGACCCACCAACCATGACCGAGCCGTGACGGCGCCGTAATCGCGCAATCTCTCAGCTCCTGTCTTGCTAATATTGAGACATGCATGCACCAGCACGGATCGGCCTGCGCTCTTCCTAATCCGCCTGGCAGTCGGAAGCCACAGTCAGACACGGCATGTCGTCCCACCTAACAAAAGAAAAAATGGCAGCAGTCGGACACCTAGGAGCCTGCTCGGCGCCATGCACGAGCAACCACTCGAGCAGCCATTGGCGCTGTCCTATGGTGGCACAATGTAACCCTCGTAATTGGCCGAAATTTGCATCCTGACAGTGGGAGCCATGTACGCCCTTTCACCAATAGTCGCCGTTGAATGAGCCGAGAGTCAATCGCCGGCAGAGCCGATGTCTCTGGATCACCAGCGGGAAAAGTCTCGCCCAGAGACCGAGTGCGAGACCCACCAACTGCGCCGCTAGCACGCTCCAAGCCAGACACCATTAAGCCCACGGCGCTCTCACCGCCTGAGGATGCTCGCAGGCTTGGTCCAGACCCAAAAGGCGAAGCTTGTCAAGCTGCACAGGTGGACGTCTCCCATGTTCATAGGCCACCCACGCCCACACATACCAAGCCCGCGTCACCAGCCACCAATGGCCAGAAGGATGAGGCACGGCCTTTCTACAGCAGCCCGCACACTGGGGAGACACATTCTTGGCTCCTGCGGCTCGGCTGCGCCAGGCCAACGCCAGTCTTTTGGCGAGTGGGCTGATGATCGCCCCCGACTGCATGGTATAACCGAGTGCTAGGTAGCCTAATGTCGCTAAGGGATTTACTCCGAATCCCCACCCAGTGGGGAAGACGAGTGCCGATTGACATCTCGAGCTACATTTGAGGCCCATGCCGGACTGAGCAAACCACACGTCTCAGCGTGAATAAGCACTGCCGGAGCGTGGGGGGTGGAAACTGAATCATGTCTTGATGTATTCCTACGGTGTTTTACTGTCCACCTGACATCCTAGATTCACGCTTCAAGAGCAACCCAAAGCGTCTACCGGCATGTTGACTTGCATTTTCCGCCGTCACCTAGAGCTAGTGCCCAGACTCGCTGCATCCTGCGCGACACCAGGCGGTACCAATTTACGCTTTCTCGCAGCGCATCCTCTACACCTTAGCACGGCAAGTGTCTCGGAAGCAAGATTGACACGGTATGTGGGCAGCGAGAGGCATACGCGAGGGCTCTAGTGGTGCCACCCCAGTTGATTGCACGGCACGTTTGTGAGCATTTGGTCGGCCTGAAGGTGGCGTAGGGATCGACATGCATTGACACGGTACCCCGGTGCTTCCGCGATGAGGGGGATCTAGGGTACTTGGTGGATAAACTGCCATGCTGACGATGGTGGTTTGGCCACGAAGCAGCTTGTTTGACTGATGGAAGATGTTGCCAAACCAATATGCCCAGTGACACGAATTCTACCCAAATTCCACTATGGGTGCCGTGGTTAGCTATCGGGACAGCCCGTTGAAGATGACTTGCAGGTATCGAGTGACTTGAAATGAGCCGGTGGAGAGGCCGTTGCGAGCGGTGAAACTCTGCAACGGCAGACTAAGCTCGTTAATACGGAAGCGAGGAATTAAATACCGCTTGTAGTACCAGTAGAGTCTAGCGAAATGCAGATGTTGTGCTTCCAGCCACGTTGCCGATCGCGTGATGTTCGGCTAGGTTTGATGTGATGCCGTTGCCTGGATCCTTGAGATTGGGTGAATATTTACATGTCTTCCAAATCAACGGTAATTATCTGCTGGTTATATGGGAGGTCTACAGACAGAACCGTGTATGCCAGTCTCTCGATGGTTGACGCGCTCGATACAGCCGCTGATATTCCCAACCCCGGGCCATGCCCATCACAAGTTGATGACCACCAACTACATTAGGACCCTGCTTTCTAATACCTTTCTCTTTGGTCCTCTCAGCTGTTTTTCTAGTGCGTAGTGAAGGCAGCCGGTGCTAACTGATATCCCAGTGTTCAATTGCCCACATGATCCTGACTTTCTCCGCCACGAGCTAGCGTTGAGGACTGGGTCTGTTTATCGCATTATTAGAATTTTCTTAACGAATATGATATATCGATATTCATCCCCTCTTAGCCTTTATCTGCACCTAGGACCTTTGAATACTTTCGAAGTAAAGCAAGAGGGACTGGCACGATGCCTAAGTATAGGGTAGTTCGGCAGTAATAACCGACTCTTAATAGGATGACTCGGATTGAATAGATTGGCTGTGAATGTTCTCCTAGCATTCTAAATTACATAAAAAGATTATTTGTTGAATGGAAACCATCCGCCTCCACCGTTGTATGTGGTGTAAAACTTGCAGGTGGTTGGAGTGACCTCAAGGCACTGCAAATTTAGATCAGTTTATTGTCAAGCGATGTGAAATTATCGATAAAAATATTTGCGGCTGGGGCAAGTACGGCTTATAACCTACTATATACTCAAATTAAGTAGCTAAAATCATCGCCAAGTCCCTGATAAACCGTACTTATTCGCCCGGCTTGTGGCAAGTGCGCTAGCTTGTAACCTCTGTCGCAACTTGGCCCACGTACACCCATGTCATAGGTGTGGATACTTCGAATCTCCATTCATGAATTGATCCATCAACGATTCCATATATCCTTTGGCCGTTGTTGGCTGAAATGGCCGTGAAGGTTGGAGGGTCCAACATACCCTTTGGCAGATTCTGGAGTGTTGGCGCTGCGGCACCTCGCCATCCGCTGCCCCACCAGCGAGCTCTGGGACTGCCATCTTCCTGAAGATTGATGACCAGCATGTTATTCTGATCAAAGCAAGTCGCAGCAATCTCGCTCTTGACGTTTGAAGGGAGGGGAGTGTCAAATCCGTAGCCTGGATACCCGTCAACACGTCGATTCTAGAGTTCGAAAGGGAGCAGACACACCGATTTTGGAGGAAGAGAAATCAGATAGAACAATGCCTTCTTGCAAAGCGTTCGAGTCGTCATAGTAGAATCGCCACCGGACGTTGTCGACGTCGCCGACACTGGTAAGAGCAAGTCTCGTACCATCAACACCTCGCAAGCTAGAGGATGTTTGCTTCCAATCCTGACTAGTCGCATACGTGATATATTGGTTGACCTGCCATAGCATTAATGTTGGTGGCGATGAGCTATTTCCACCGTTTGGGCGCCATGCGACAATATCTGACCCATTTCCTGTATAGATCATACTTTGTGACCCAAGTTCATGCTGATTCCAAGCTGATTCTATCGAGACTTCTGAAGTTTCCAGCCCGTTGATTGAGTTACCAGACACCAAGAAGAAAACCTGAATATTGGGTTCACTGTTTTCGTCTGACCACGCAACCGCCGTGATTGGGGTTTCTCTCATGATTTTGCCATTCAATCCGGTCGCATTCACAACTCTGGCTTGCCAGGTTTGATTCTGAGAATCCCACAGCGAGGTGATGATGGAATTGTTTCGGTTCTGGTGGAACACGTAATAGTGGATGTATCCTCCGGGGTCGGTGTAATTGACGCTCGCGATTCCAGATTTGGCTAAAATCGAAGACGGCAGGCTTGTAGATGAAGATGGCGCATCAGCTGTGTCAGTGGATGTGGAATCTGAAGCGGGTTTGCTCTTGGAAGGATTCCTCCCGACTGTGCCGCCGACAGCACCGCCAACAGCAGCACCGATAACTAACAAAGCCCCAATGGCAACCAAGGCAAGGAATAATCTGCCACTTAGGCCACATATCCTGCTTGCCACCTGTCTATCATTATGTACTTCTGTGGGCGGGTCCGCCTGTTTGAGTCCGCTGTTGTTCGTGAGCTCGTTGCCCCCAACTGCGTCGCCTTTCGTGGTGGTGTAACTTTGTGGAAAGTTGATGTCGGCAATATCGTTGCGAAAAGAAGTCTCAGCTGGTGTGAGCTCTGGAAAATCGGTTGGATGGACCTCTGGTAGGTCGGAGTATGTCAGGGAAGCCATGTACGTGTTGACAATATTTACGCCTAAACTTATCAACCAATGGGTACTAAAGACAATTGAGGAAATAAGAATTGCTAATATGAATAAATTTTGCCAAAGGGACAGGTCTAGAACGTTGGGATCGATCGGTCGACGAGTGGCTAGATTACGGATCAGTGTTTGGGAGTAGACTGGACGATGCGAAGCAAATGAATGATATATAAGGACTTTTTGGCTATTTTTACTCTGGAGGTTGTAAATATGGAATGATTGGAGAGGGGACAACCCCAAAACTTGGCAAAACGCAGCATTTCACGCAAAGTGCGTAAGCAGGCGCTCGACTAATTCAATATGGTGTCATGCTAGAGACGCCCAGTTGTAGCAATGTTGCGTCTGATGGGAATTCTCAGGCGCAAGGATGCACCTCCAAGTTCACATGTCAACGTGTTCAAGCTTGTGACCTAGCAGATGGCATTTAATCCCCACAGCTGCTGCAACAAGACCACGTATTATTCACAAGACGGTCTGAAATACGATAATAAAGCCGCCCCATGCGAGCTGTCTGCGCAAAACAGAGAATCGCGGGTTTCTTTGCCCCCATTCTAACAAGCCACAGCAATCAGGCTGTCTTATCGCGGACCACATTGGGGTCGGGCTGGGGCTGAAATGCAGCTAGTTTGCGGCTGAGCTGCGATCGCAGTGAGGAATAGATAAACCTGTTGTTTTCTGCATGTCAGATGGAATGCCCAAGCCACACGCCAACCTGACGACTAAAAGCTGCAGAATTGCATCATGTTTGCAAGGTCTTATCGGTTACATTCGTGACATAAGATGGTTGGTCAGATATCGGGAACTGAACGCTATCCTGTGGGCTTGGTAGCTCGAATTGAGAAGCATCGTTGGGGATTTGCGGCATATTTATCGATAGTTTTTGTGTATTAACTCTGATTTCCTCGAGAGAAGACTGATCTTGAGAGTGGAGCTTGGACTAGCAGATGCTCTTGTTAAAAGCGCCTACTATTCGTGCTAGAACTTCTACTTATGCTGATTATATTCCTTTTCTTGTTGGGCTGGTCAGGACACACCGCAATGTGGCAGTCAATCTGAGAGCGACCTTTTCAGCCGCGCTTCCCGCCGCATTGTCACCGAGTCCATCTTATTCGATTCTATTATGGTAAGCCACTAGGGCAGGAATCGAATCCATGCGCAATCCCAAGGCAGCTGGACCACGCCGGCCACCTCCGAGTTTCGGTATGAGACATTTAGGTCTAGTCCCAACTAACCCTAATTCACTGAAATCAGCCAAAGGCATTGAGATGACAGTTCTCGGCATACGTCCCAGTTTGTCACCATTTTCTCTACCATTATGTGTGTATCGATGGGCCTCCATATCGGTCTCGTCGCATCAGTAGCTACCGCCATCATACTCGAGACATCTGGGACGAGGCTTGAAGATGTAGCCATGCTCCCCATCCAGAGAGCATTAAGTTCAACGCCCTCCAGCATTATCCGAACTGCGACAAAGCAATGTGCCTTTAGCAGTCGATCTCATTTTTGCATTGTGCAATTATTGCAACAACATTTGTGATCCTCTTTGTTTCAAATTTCATCTCCACAATACTGCTGTCTAATTTCAGAACAAGCCGAATCACAGCACAAGACAAAACGCAAACTCTGGCAGTTGGGTTGAACACTTATGATATCCTCGGTTGGAATTGAGCTTTACACTGGAAATCAAGACGGTCCTCAATTGGCGGTTCGCAAAAGCTACAATGGGCGACCTATTAACTGGTGAAAATGTTGCCGATACTGGGCACATCGCACCTTTGCAGACCCAGAGTCGAGGATTTCTTTGGAATACTACCATAGGCTCGTTTATATAAAAAGCTTCAGAAACATTTGCTCAGGTCCAACTTCGGACGATCTCTAGGTTAAACGTTGGGGAGGGTATATATGGAAGCCACTGCTCAAGCAAAAGTTAACCGAATGGTCAATAGTTTCCACGGCCCATCCAATGCAAATTGCAAAATAATCGGAACGGGACAAACCGCGACGTATGGGCACTCTCACTGTGCAGCTCCGATTTAAACGAAGAGACAGGTGATGAGCTTCGGGATCCCATATCCGACTAGCCTGTCAATTTTGAAAACATCTTGATTATCAAGACAAGTGCGCCCCTGAACGATGTAACTTATTCCGTAACCAGCGAAGACAACCCATTTGAAATATTCGACAAATTAGGTAACCTCACGACTGCGACCGAAGGCCCGTGGACTAAGGCTACAACTAAGAATGGAACAGAAGTATTCAGAATCACCTCTTGCTTCAGTAGTACTAACATGCCCGAGGTATGCAATGTTACCATGATGGGGCGTGCCATATCTTCCGAACTTGTGGTAGACTGTCGACGCCTTGTCAACCCGCAAAACAACAAGATGACACTCCAGCAGCTTGGCGTCACTTTGAAACGCGTGGCGTACTAAGCCTCAAGATCGGGTCCATGCTACCAGAATATTTAAATCTAACCAGTGAAATCTTGTTTTACGACAACGTCTTCGGCTATATCCTTAGCCAACAGTCCGAGGCAGCCGGCTGGAGCATGAGGGACGACTTTGTAGACGGTACTGGAACGACAAGTTGGCCTGCGCACTTGGCCCATACTTTGGTATTTCAAGGTGTCCTCCAGGAGACGTTTGATCCAGCCGGAGCCACCCAAGCCCTCGCGTTTCAACTCTACCAGATGCTGTATTACGACTTGCAACTCGACTTTCATATCAAAGGTTCAGTGACAACTGTACACTCGACAACGGCTCTAATCCCCGCACGGTGTACGGGGCTGTTGATGGTTATTGGGTGTCGTGGTGCATTTTATCCTTGTCTTTTATACCATAGTATTATACATCTCGAGAACAAGGGCTTCGTGGCTTGGCAACGCTTGGCTAGCTGTTTCGCAGATGGCTTCCCCTCCGACTGCTGATCTTGTCGAAGTAGCAGACGGAATGAGAGACAAGGAAGTAAAGGCATGGGCAAGGTCAACGGGCTGGGAACGATGGTTACCTTGTTTCATGCTCTGTTTCCATCGATAGGACAGAGATTCAGCCCCTGACGACACAATGGGGTTTGACGCAGGTCCAAACTCAGTGGCTGATTTGAGTTGTCCTCTGCAGCTCTGGTCTTTCTCTTGGTAACATGAAACAATCTAGCAACGCAGCAACTTTTCCTACTCAGCCTTTGCGTCGTGACGACGGAAAAATGGGATTCGTACACGGCATTTTGTGCCGCTCCTCGTTTCGAGCATCGCAACAACTTCCAAATGGGTAAGCGTCGCGGCGTTCCAATTTCCTCAACAAGCTAGTTCTATCGCTGGTCACCCAACGTTGGATGTTTCTCAGGTGTGAGCGGTTACGTCGGTCTAGTAGCGCGGCGTCGATCCGGAGCCCAACGTCATGTTCTAGCTGCAGAGGGAATCGCTCAGGGCAGTCGTCTTATCACGGCAAGAATTACGAGTCCTAGTCTCCGATGGTTCGTCCATAGCGCCGGAAAACCGTGGTTCTTAGTGCAGACACCATTCCCGCTGTAAATCCGTAATTACCAAGCCTGCAGCGAAAAACTCTCCTCCAGCCTTTCAGCCTTCCCACCCGGCCTCTACATTTCGAGCCGAAGGCGAGGAGTGCCCGCGGCAGGCGCCCCCGGAGGGTAGTGCCAACCGGGACGACGCCACACACAGTGCCGACGTATGGTCTAGATGATCAGTGCGCCTCTGCATCTTGACAGCCTCTCACATGTTGCAGAGCGGCGGTGATGGACCCAACATCGGAATGCAACGAGTCATGGGGATGGGATTCTAGAAATGGCGGGGGGGGAGGCTACTCTCGCCGGTGAACCACCTGATGAACTGGCGATGAGCCGAACGATGGAAATGACCATGACGCGTCCTGGGCTCCTGGGCTCATGGCGGTAATTTAGCTAGATGTCAATAGCCTGCTAGCAACCCGAGGCTGAAAAGATGGCGCCCATGTGTGTGTTGGCGACTATGGCTGGCGGATAGGTTAGCGCAGTTTATCCGGCTCCGACGTGCCGTGGTGGCCACAGTGTCTGGGGTGGCGGCAATCTCTTCTCCTCCTTACAGATGCAGCAAGGTGTGCAAGTGGACTTGGCAGGGCAAAGCAACGTGTGATTTATGGGGACGAGCCCCGTGACTGGGCAGGGAAAGGCCGCTAGCCCAGGGGAGCCAGGGGTTGGCTCCAGGCATCGGAGTAAGCTGCCGAGCGGAGAATGGCAGAGTACCGCGTCCGTTGGTGGAAGCGAAAGCGAGGGCCAATGTATCTGCGAGGCGTGGGTAAGACTGCCGTAAACATAAGCATAAGTCTACTCGTTGCGATCGGAGGCATGCCGGGTTGGGGAGATGGAGAAGGACGATAATTAATTATGCGCTTTATTTCCTTTTGTCAGAGTGCGCAAAGATAGACGCGCATATTGATTGATTGATCCAAGCGCAGCAACACATGCTGTGTGCTCCGTCGGTGCAACTTGAGGCCGTTAGATTTTGGAACATGCATTGATCTTCACACATACTATATGCTTTGCTTTGCGCAGAGTTGAGGGTTGCCAGCAAATCATTAACGTGCTATCCACCTGCAGCACCCTGGCTGAGTCTCCCGTCCGCATCCGTCCATAGACTTGAGAATCTTATCTCAGGTTAAAACCGTCCGGGGTGATGCATAAATAAACCTTGGCCGTTGACCCACGTTGTGTCTGGGATCAAGGCTCTCAGCACAAGGTTCGTTTCTGTTTGTATGTGAAACCAGCAGGGAAACACGCCTTCACGTCAAATAGGCCCATCACGTGGAGGTGGATCATTTCCATAGGGATTGAACATTAGAGGAGCGTCAACAAACCACCAAGCTCGACTGATGCCGTCCGTTGCAGGGTAAGACTGTTTCTGGTATTTACTCAGGCAGAGGCGTGACAGGCTCCCTCAGCGAGTCAGCTGGGCCTGTGCGCTGCGACTTGTCTGGAAGGAGTTTTTTTTTCTAAAGCTCCGCCACCGAGACGAGGTGCGTGTTGGGAGCGCAAGGACTACTTAAAATGGGATGAGACATTGGCATCCTTGGGGCGCTTTTCGGGCGGTAACTATTGCGTAGCGAAAAGGCATGTTACTTGTCAGATGGCGATTGAATACGACGCATCCTCTCTCTACTGGCCCAGCTTTACGAGGCTTGCATTAGCCGGCTCGTGTTCACGATTTTTTTGCTGGCCGTGTAGGGTAACGGTAAACAAGCGCTCCGGGGATCATCCTCTTAGCTGGCACTGATTGGAGGGCGCGGCCACCTTGGCAGCATGCCGCATGACGCTGGGAGAGAACAAAAATAGCACAAGGGTTTGTTGCGGGGGATCTCTTGCGTGGGGCAGAGGAACGATTGTTGCTGGGAAGCAAGTGATCATGATGTTTTTTTCTTTCTTACTTTCCTTGTCTCAGCTGTGAGAGGCCAACGATGGGCCGACGGGCCGAGCACTGCGGGCTTGATGCACTTCTTTGATTAGAATGAGGCATCGCCAGCTGAGCTGCCACGCTCTCTCTCCATCGCGCAACTGCCGACGGGTTGTGGAGAGGAGGACTTTTGGGCATGTCGATCATGCATCCATCCTTCGGCCGCCGTGGCGTCCAGGATGGGGCCGGGCTGGGCAATCGGACAATCCTTCGATGCGAATGGGATCCCGTGTCGATCTGGTGCGCACGCGACTGGAAGATTGCACGGCGCTTTCGCAGGGCTAAACAAGAATTGACTTCCAAAATGTCCGTTTCACTGGCCCTAGAACCATCTGTCAACTCAAATGCGGTGGACACCGAGTTGGGCAAAAGAGGCATGGCCCAGGCTTGCCAGCGCAGTCAGAGCCTCGCAGGTGTTATTCAGCTTGGCGGGTGGGCCGAGGAATCCGATTGGGCGCGGCCGCCATTTAGGGCGCCATGAAACGCTGGGCGCAACCGAGACCAGGGACACAGGAGGGACGAAGACAGCAGCCGTTCGGGCTCGTTCTGCGCCATGTTGACAACCAGTGGCCGCCTTCGTATCCGCCGGAGGCTTGCGCTAGAGGCCTTTTGCGTTAGGGCGCCTGCTGGAGGTTGATGCGCCGGTGGCTGCCTTAGCGCAGGGGTGTCCTGCCCTTGGGACCTCTTTACGTCGTATCAACTGAGCGGCACGCCTGCAGAGGGAGATGAGGGCCTAATGGCGCCGGGCCTCGTATTGAAGCGAGGGACACAAGCGCGCGGAGAGGGAGAGGAGGCTGGTCAAGCAGCCCGTCGTCTCCTCCCCGGACACGCCAGACCAGACACAAGACAGAGCCAACCGCGTGGCGCTCAAAGAGTTTGCACGAGAGCCATTGATTCATGGCATCCCGTCGGATCCCATCAGCCCTAAGGCCGCCCGTCGCTCAGGGGCTGGGCCTTCTCGGCCGCTCGCCCACTGTTACTCGTCGGCCTCGCTGACAGCGCCAACTCCAGGGGAACGCCTACTCGTCCACCAGGTCCAGCAGGGAGCCGGCTTGCTCAGGTGGCCTGGCGCTGATCGCACCCTTGGCCGCCCAATCTATTGCCTCCCAGCGGGCCCAGACCGTGCCCTGGCCTATTTTAGAATTCGGTTGCGAGACCATGCGCCAGCCCGCCCGCCTCCAATCATGCGTCGCCCCCGGCGCCATCGCGACTGGCAGGTCAGCTAGCGGCGTGCAGTATGGGCGGTGCCCGGGTTGGCACCGCTAGCAACGCCAAGTCTGGCGTACAGGAGAAGCAATGTGCACTGTGCTATTTTTCGCTCCTAGATCAAGGGGATTTTGTTCACCCCATACTCCCAGCGCCGCTAGTTCGTGCCGGATAATAAAGGGCTCGAGATGCCCGGATCTCGGACCCTTTTCCTCTGACCCTTCAACCCTCGTTCTTACCCTTTGGGCAGTCTCTCGTTTCTTGAACATTTTCTTTCACAGGCTTTCGTTTATTCTTCATCATGTTGTTCCACTTTGCCGAGGCCCTTGTTGCCGTCGGCGTCCTGGCCTCCGTCGCCAACGCCCAGTCCCAGACCAACTACCCTATTACTGGCATCAGTGTCCCCTCGGGACAGTCTGCGCCCCTGAGGAAGAACATTAACGACCTCCAGTCCGCTGGTGGTGCGCAATGGTGAGTCTTGAACCTGATGCTTGCCCCACCATTCACTAACACGCCCAGGGATCTTTACATTCGCTCCTTGGTGGCCTTGTACGGCCAGGACGCTTCCCAGCAGCTGTCCTTCTTCCAGATTGCCGGCATTCACGGCCGTCCCTACATCCAGTGGAACGGTGCTGGCGCAGAGACCTCGGACGGCTGGGAAGGCTACTGCCCCCACGGTGAGAACCTGTTCCTGACATGGCACCGACCCTACCTCGCCCTCTTCGAGATGCAGCTCGTCGCCACGGCCAAGTCGCTGGCCAACGCCTACCCTTCCAACGTGCGAGCCACCTACCAGGCCGCCGCTGCCAGCCTGCGTGCTCCCTACTGGGACTGGGCCCTCAGCCCTACCGTGCCCGCCGCCACGGTGCCCGCCACCCTGACCGTCACCGGTCCCAGCGGCAAGATCACCGTCGAGAACCCTCTGCGATACTACCACTTCCCCCAGAAGGCCATCAACCAGCAGTTCGGATCCTTCTCCACCTCCCCCCAGATCTACAAGTGCCGCGCCCCCAACAGCTACCCCGCCGGCGCCAACGCCGCCATGGCCAAGCGCTCCTACAAGTCGTGGACCTACGACGCCCTCACCAGCTCCACCACCTTTGCCCAGTTTGCCTCGACTGGCAGCTCCGGTGTCAGCCTGGAGTCCATCCACAACGCCATCCACTGGGACGGCTCCTGCGGCCAGCAGTTCCTCGACGCCGACTACTCCGGCTTCGACCCCCTCTTCATGCTCCACCACGCCCAGGTCGATCGTCTCTGGGCCTACTGGCAGGCCATCAAGCCCGCCCAGTCCACCTTCTCCGGCTCCTACAGCGGCGGTGCCCGCTTCAACACCCCACAGGGAACCACCATCACCACCAGCTCGCCCCTCCAGCCCTTCTACCAGTCCGCCGGCAAGTTCCACACCTCGCAGTCCGTCAACAGCATCTACACCTTCGGCTACGCCTACGAGGGCATCGAGTCCACCAAGTCTGCTGCCCAGCGCACCAAGGATGCCACCGCCCTCATCAACCGCCTCTACGGATCCGGCAGCTCCGTCTCCAAGGTCAAGCGCGACGGCGAGCAGCTCACCCGCTACTTTGTCGAGGTCAACGTCAACGTCGAGGAGCTCGAGCGTCCCTGCGCCATCAACCTGTACGCCAACACCACCGTCGTCGGCAACTTCATCGTCATGATGCAGCCCCCCACCGGCACAAGCTACGCCAAGTTTGCTCTCGACGACGCCGCCAACCCCCAGGAGGTCCAGGGCGAGAACGTCACCAACGTTGTCGACCTTCTCAAGTCCAGCCTCCGCGTTGAGATTGTCAAGCACGACGGCACCATTGTCAACATCACCACCGTTCCCAGCTTGAACCTCACCATCGAGAACGTCCTGGTCGCTCCCCCCACCTCCGAGACCAAGCTCCCCGTCTACTCCGACCCCGAGCAGCACCACGCCCCCAAGAAGCAGCTTGGCAGCCCGCCCAGCAAGGGCGCTGGCCAGTCTTCTACTTCCGACGGCTCCAGCTACAGCAGCTCGTACGAGTCTCACTCCAAGAGCTCCAGCTCCAGCTCCTACAGCTACAGCTCTTCCTCCAGCTCCAAGAGCTCCTACGAGTCCAGCTCCAAGTCGGAGTCTGACTCCAGCTCGACCAGCTACGGAAACTAAACGAAATGCGTGGTGGATGTCTTTCTTCCTGGAACAGGAATTCCAAAAGCCGAAGCGGTTTAAATTCTTTTGTATTATTTTAATGGGTCTGCGAGACGAATCTATATCTTGTTTGTACACATTTATTGAGGTTGTGGATATCAGTTCAGTCGTGGTGTGCAATGTGATTGTGAAGTATGTATTGCCAGTTCGGGTTATTGAACATGCGACGGTCGTGTATTGGCCCATATATTGTCCGCACTCCGCACTCATGACATCAGGCGGGGTAGGTGTGGGGATAAATACTGTTCGTGGAATTGTGTGAACTTGCAGGGGTGTGGTTTTGAGAATATCCGGCGACGAGCTGTTTCGGGGGCATTTATCACGATGCCCGAGCGAAGTGCAACTGTATAAGTAGGTTAGGACTTCGGTTGACGTATCTCTATAGTAATTGAACCACCTGTTTCCTGCACCAAGATGCTGTGTGTAGCAGTGCTTTTTGCCCTTTTTCTGTGCGCGAATGCCGACACATGTTGGAGGAATACGACATGCACCGGCCCTACAGCAGCGTCATTTTCCGGCTCTTGGAGCTCCAACATCTATGCGCCGGAATCACGAGTTGTGCGCCCCAAGTATGTTTTCTCGCTCACAGACCAATCCACGCAGACCAACTTTAGCGATTCCACCATGAGCCTGGATGCTGACACGAGCGCGCTGGTCTTTGACTTTGGGATCGAGGTCGGCGGCATTGTCACCGTCAACTACACCCTCACGGGCTCTTCCAATACACTGGGACTTGCCTTTACCGAGGCAAAGGACTATGTGGGAAAAACTTCCGACAATTCCAACGGCGGTTCGATTGCCGATGGTGCGTTGACGGCAAGCATTGACCAAGGTCCCGGGTCCTATGTCGTGCCGGACGCCCAGATGAGAGGGGGGTTTCGCTACCTGACACTGTTTCTTGGTGCCTCCAATTCGAGTCTTCAGATTGACGACATTAGTCTTGAGCTCAGCTTCCAGCCTACATGGTCGGACCTGAGGGCGTATCAGGGCTACTTTCACAGCAGCGAGGAGCTCCTCAACAGGATCTGGTACAGCGGCGCTTACACGATGCAAGTGACGGCGTCGCCAAGCAATGCGGGGAGGGTGTCTGTAAAATCCAGGGCTGGCTGGACCAACAACCAAGACATTGGCCCCGGAGACACCGTCCTCCTCGATGGGGCCAAGCGCGACCGCTGGGTCTGGATCGGTGACATGGGCACTGCCGTCCCGAGCGCCTTTGTTAGCACGGGTGATCTCGAGAGCACCAGAAACGCGCTGCAGGCCATCTACGACGGCCAGGTGAGTGGCCCTTGCATGGCTTTGCACTCGCTAATGAAGTAGGGATCGAGTGGCGTGTTGCCAAAAGCTGGTCCTCCGTACTTGTCCAAGGACAGCGAAAGTGAGTACGGCCCCCGTTGCTCGGCCATACTAACATGACTAGCCTACCATCTCTGGGCGCTCATTGGCACGTACAACTACTTTCTGTACTCTGGCGACGAAGACTTTCTGCAGTCTGTTTGGTCCCAGTACACAAAGGCCGTGGACTACACGTTAGGCCACCTCACTTCGGATGGCATCCTGCAAGTGGTCGGTGAAGCCGACTGGGGACGATGGACTTATTCGACGCAGCGGAGCTCCGCAAGCATGCTGTGAGTACTAGACCAGTTTTATGTATTTAGACTTACACGTATAGCCTCTACCATGCGTTGACGACTGGGGCTGCGATGGCTTCGTGGGTTTCTGACCTTTCGGATGCCGCCAACATTTCCACGACGTACACGGAAGCGGCAGAATCGCTGCAGCACGCAATCGTAGAGCAGTTCTGGGACGACAGCGTCGGAGCCTTTAAAGAAAGCCCTAATAACACCGATCTCTACCCCCAAGATGCCAACAGTCTGGCCATTGCCTTTGGGGTGCTCTCGGCCGGAAGCGACGCGGCTCTGCAGGTGTCCGACTATCTCGAGTCAAACTGGACCCCAATTGGCCCCAGCTGTCCTGAGCTCGCTGGAAACGTGTCTCCCTTCGTCTCCAGCATCGAACTGCTCGGCCACTTCCAGGCCGGCCGGCCGGACAGGGCATTGCAGCTGATCCGAGACAGCTGGGGCTGGTACATCAACCACCCCAACGGAACCCAGTCGACCGTGGTAGAAGGCTTCCTTGTCGACGGCACCTGGGGATATCGGGGCGACCGAGGCTACCGCAACGACCCGTCGTATGTCTCGCATGCGCACGGATGGAGCAGCGGCCCTACGTTTACGCTGTCAGAGTACATGTTGGGCCTGAGGGTCACGAAGCCCCAGGGCAGCGAGTGGCGTCTGGCCCCGGCCACGTTTGACGAGCTCTCCGAGGCAGAGGGCGGCTTCACCACGGCGCTGGGAAAATTCTCTGCCAAGTTCACCGTCGAGGACGGAAACGCGACCGTGAGCTGGGACACGCCGACGGGCACGCGAGGGCGGCTCAAATTGCCGGGACAAGGCGCGCGGTGGGTGAGCGGCGGCAAGGGCAGCGCAACGGTGCTAATTAGCTGAGTTTGGACAAATGGTGAAACACAGGGTCCAAAATTGATATAGATCCGTCCGGACTTGTCCATGGCAGACCCTGGATGCAACTCTTGCGGCACGAATAGAACAAATGGAGCCCGTCTAGACCCACCAGATACTTTGCATGAACTATGGCTAAAAACTAACATAAACCTTGTTCAGCAGCTAATTGCGAACAGACGCTAGTTGTGCGGGTGCCATGGATGGCTCAGCCCTCCGCCCGGCACTCTAGGTCATTGCTTCCGTCCGTATTCAAGGCTGAATGGAAGCATGAAATGTCGTCCTCGTATATATTAGAGGTCCTGCCACCGAGCGGCCTCCCGTCATTTCATCGGACGACTCGACTCCTCATCCCGGGCCCCGAATGGTGAGAATGGAAGGACTCACGGAAATACGACGGAACCTGGCGTAGACAACCGCTCTCCATCCACGTCAGCTCTGACCACTTTTGTCACTGTCTCACATCCTTGACTCAGACAACGCGGCATCGACCGTCTGGACAAGTGTCCAACTCGTCTCCTCCGGACAGGAAGCCGGTATTGCCCATCCCAAAAGCCGGGATTACCGTCACATTGAGGAATCCTCTTGTCCTGTTGTGGTGCAAGTAGCCATTTCCCCGCACTCCAACGTCGCATGCGGAGAAGAAGCACTAACGGTTTTCACCGCGAAGCCCCTGCCTGCCGGCCAATCTGATTCCGGTTCGCCAGCACTCGTGAAATCCGGGGTAATGCCAGATTGCGTAATCGATTGGCTCAAGATCGCATCCATAATGTTATCTGCACCTTTAAGGCAGTGGGACGCGTTGAGATTGTAACCATACCTCGGGTAGTGTTGGGTCGAGAGCGGATGAGATTCCGGTGTGCAGAGCTATAAATCCATAGTCTGACGGCCCTGATTTTGCTCTACCCGCATCGCTTTAGCCGCTGACGGGTCTACCGCCACCATGAAGACCTCTACTGAGCACGTTGACAACCATGATACTATCGAGGCTTTGAACGACTCGAGTCTAAGGCATGCGGCCGAGCGAGGGCAGGCTGCTACAGACAAGTGCGTATCCCATCCAACTTGGAGACGTTTATTAACAAACATAGATATGGCCAGTCCCTCGTGCAATATGACGCCAAGGCCGAGAGTCGTTTACGCTTGAAGATCGATCTCTATATTGTGCCGACCGTCTCGTTGATGTACCTCTTTTGCTTTATCGATCGTGCAAACATTGGTATGTGGCCCTAGAAGAGCTTTGACCTGTTCTGACCGTCCTAGGCAACGCAAAGATTGCTGGTCTCGAAAAGGACCTCAACATGGAAGGGTACGACTACAACATTGTCATTTCCATCTTCTACATCTCCTACATTCTGTTTGAGATCCCTAGCAACCTGTGCTGCAAGTGGATGGGACCTGGCTGGTTCCTCCCTCTCACCACTATCCTGTTTGGAATTTCATCTCTTGGGACCGCCTTTGTCAAGACAATCCCCCAGGCCTCTGGTGTTCGCTTCCTCCTGGGCATCTTTGAGGCCGGCATGATGCCTGGAATTGCATACTACCTGTCTCGCTGGTACCGGCGCGCAGAGTTGGCCTTCCGTTTATCTTTGTACATTGTCATGGCTCCCCTTGCTGGCGCTTTCGGTGGGCTGCTGGCCTCTGCCATTCTGAGCCTCGATCACTTTGGAGGTCTGCATTCCTGGCGTATGATCTTTGCCATCGAGGGCATCATCACGATCGGCCTGGGTCTCATCGGGCTCCTCACCTTGACCGACCGCCCTGCCACGGCGAGGTGGTTGACCGAGGCCGAGAAGGATCTTGCCATTGCTCGCGTCAAGTCTGAGCGTGTTGGAACCACGGCAGTCCTCGACAAGATTGATACGAAGAAGCTCCGTCGCGGCATCCTGTCGCCCATCACCTTGAGCACGGCTTTTATCTTTTTGCTAAACAACATTACCGTCCAAGGACTGGCCTTCTTTGCACCAACCATTGTCAAGACGATTTACAAGGACAAGACAACCGTCCAGCAACAGCTGTACACGGTCCCTCCGTATGTTGTCGGCGCATTTTTCACTGTCCTCTTTCCGCTCCTGAGCTGGCGTTTCGACAGACGCCAAATCTTTTTTATTCTGTCCGCACCCATGTGCATGATCGGATATTGCATGTTTCTTGGGTCGCAGAGCCCGCATGTCCGTTACGGCGCAACGTTTCTCATTGCTTCGTCCACATTTGCAATTGGCCCTCTCAGCAACGCTCAAGTGTCGGCTAATGTGGTGAGCGATACCGCACGAAGCGCCGCTATCGGCATGAATGTCATGTTGGGCAACATTGGTGGTCTTATTGCAGGATGGTCTTTTCTGCCCTGGGATGCTCCGGACTACCACATTGGCAACGGGCTGAACCTGGCCACCTCTGGTACGGTGCTCATCGTTGCCACGCTGACGCTGCTGTGGATGAAGAGGGACAATCAGAAGAAGGACAATCGTGATGTTGATGAGGAGCTTTCTGGCCTGACTCAGGAGCAGATTCAAGACCTCGACTGGAAGCATCCCGCTTTCCGCTGGAAGCCTTGAGCTGAGGTGATATTAGAGATATTTAAATTAATTTTTTGAGTTTCTTTAAGAATAAAAAGAGCTTAATAATTTTTATATTAAAATAATAAAATTTTAAATATAAAATAAATATCTTAAAAAAATTAATTTTATAATTAAAAAATATTTTTTATATAATTAATTCTTAGAATTTAAAAGGATTTAAATATATTATAATTTTATTAAAAGATTTTTATATATAAAATAATTAAATTAAATTAAATATAATTAAATTAAAATATAAATTATATTTTTATAAATTTAAATATAATTATATAATAAATAAATAAATTATCTAAGAAATAGATATATTACCTTGCCCTAAGACTATATATATAAGGTTCTCTTAATTAAGATACTTATAATCTATATATATACCTAGGGAACTAAGATAAGGGGAATATTAATAAAGGAGATATGATTTATTAGTTAGTTTTACTTAAGTAGGAGTATTAGAATCTAGTATTCAAAGATATATTAGTTTAATCTAAATAACCAAGATACTAACTACCTATATAATATACTTATTGGGCTAGCTAGCTTAGAATTAGAACTTAGACCTTTAAGCAATGTAATAACCTCATTTTATCAAATGAATACTGGTCAAAATCTCGGTTCCCCCGCAATCACATGATGCTGATGGCCAAGCCTGAATTTTTAGCAAATTCTCAGCCCTCAGAGAGATCGAAAGAAGTCGAGTTTTGCCTCAACAAACCGTTTTTGTGTAAATAGCTGCATTGGCATCTTTGGTCTGCCAACTCAGTCGTACCACTCGTCATATTTTACACAGGTGGATGTTCATTGAAGCTGCACCTAAATTCCATCGACTGAAGCGGCTAGACCTCTTTCCTGGAAGTCCCATCACATTTGTCCTCGTCACTTCCATCGCTCTCTCGTGTATCAGCACCATAAGCTCTTCTTTTACTTCTAATATTTCGATTTCAAAAGAGAGCGCCGCTCATGCGTTGAACACATAAAATCGCCAGAGGCTAAACAAGGCATCGTCTAATGCAATGAGTCCTAGTAACCCTCAAGACCATTGTACTCCCATGTCTTTTGCTGAGTCTCGATACCAGTCTGTCGAGTGCCACTTTGGACTCGGCAATCAGAGGCACTCGATTGGGATCTTTTCTTACTCATCTACGGTGGTTTTTGGGGGAAAAAAAACCACTCGCCTGCGCACATTGCCTGAGAAGTAAGTTGTTTGTGCATGGGAAGAGCACATAGCAAATCTGAACCCGGAAAGCAGAACAATTCACGCTCAGTCGAGTCTGCCTAAACTGGATCATGATGCACAGTGGCGAGATGTTCTCATTAGTTGGACTGGTAAGCCCTGGTCCATCATTGACTTAACCCTTGCTGACGCTGAGCTTCGCCTTGGGCAAGGCGACCGTAAGGCGACGGAGAGCTGACGAAATGTACTGCATTCACAGATAAAACGTGGTGCCAGTCAATCGTTGGCAATCGAAATTTTGTCTCCCCACATTAATGGGCCATATCACAAGCTATGAATCCAGGTGCATGCAGAAGCTCTTGTTTATTCAAAGGAAGGTCTATCTAGGTCTCTTATAGCTACCGTTCCTGCTAGCTGTTGGAGGCGGCCGGTGCAGGCCGCCTCCAGCGTCGGGGTCGTAAGGTTCGACTAGGATGACGATCTCGACTTGGCACAGATGTTCAATTGGCCGGGCTCGGCCGGCCCCGTAGTCAACAGATTGATAACCTAGCATCGTGTGTAATTTAGTATGGTGTTTTGGGGCCGACCGCGGCGACGGTCATCTTGTTGTTACGTCAATTGTGATGCCTGCTAGCCTGGTCATCGGAACGGCGTCACAGAGGTCTGTTGAGGCCGTCGTCATGACCGGGCTGCTGCCGTTGACCCCGAGCCCGAGCGACTGTTGTGTTCGAGCTAGGCAGCTGTGACTGTAAGAGAATGTGACAGGCCAATTGCACCTTTATCCCTTCATTTCCCCAGCATGATGCAACATGAGCCCGAGAACCATAACGGGACTAGAAGTGGCACGCTTCAGGCAGGCGAAATGACTCGGGCACCGAGTTGGCTATCAGAATATGAAAGAAGACGTAAAAATCGGCTAGATGCCGGCAGTGCAGGTGATTTCGACTCCACCATCAAACCTACTCAAGAGTCCGACGAAGACCTTAGCATCTCGCTACAAACAGGCCAAGAGCAGCAGCCCCCCTAACCACACTCGGATTCGGGACGTGGAACTTGAAAAAGAAGAAAGGGATCGCATGCATCTTTTCCAAGTTCTGCGGGGAACCGGAGATAAACGGGTCACAGTTCAGCAATGTCACGATGTAAACCGGGACGAAGCCACGCGGATAATCAACACGTGTCTTAAAAAGTATCATCGGCAGCAGAACGGGTTGAATTAGGACCTGGAAAAAGCCAAAAGTGAACTAGAAGAACGGATGCACAGCGGCATCGTGAAGTGGGATGACCAACCCAAACAGTTCCTTGACGACGCTCTGTACGGTGACGTGAAGGACAAATTGCGCGAGGATGGCGAAAGCAGCAAAGGAGCCGGTACTCCGCTGGACTATCTCGAAGATGTCATCTCCCAAGTCGAGCTAGGAGTCATCTTACGGTGCTCAGATGATCTTCTTGACAGCCGCCGAAAATGGGATCCGACCAAAGTGTCGTCCAAGCTGGCCTCAGTCATATGCAAACTCGGCTCACAGGTATCGAGCTGCTTCTCAGAGCAGAGTGATCAGGATGTGGACATTAGTTCGGCAGCGTGGACGTTGATGGAGAACATGTGTTCAGGACAGAATTCTGATGCGTCATCAATGGATATCCTCGAAAGTGTCTACATGTTGAAGATTCACGAAGCCATCATCAACAGCTTTCCCAAATACCAGGAGAGCAGATTGAATGAAATGAAGAACTCAATGATTATCGATCAAATCAGGTCGTCCCGCCGCCAAGGACACCTCACGGGGGAGTATGTCGATTGAATATGTTCCGCTGTTCCCGCCGAAGTGATGGAGGAATCATGCATCCAATGGCAAAAGGACTTGAGATCAAAAACGGTCGAAACATACAGAGAGACAGTAAAATCCGTTGGCGAACTCCAACAAGGATTCTGTCGCAGCATCCTGCAGCGAGGAGTTGTTTCCTTGGGTTTATTTAAGGGCAACCACCCGGCAACTGTTCGACATATTTCTCCTGTAGATTTGACAAAAACGGTGTGATTTCCGGCCTCGGACCGTAAATCGTATAATTGGAGGTATCAAAACTATCTATAGCTGATGGAATCTCGCAGATGAAAGGCTTCGTCCTGATAGATATGAACGAAACAGCAGTAGGTATATGGATGCCAGAGCATGGAGTGATTCGGGGACAGAAGTTAGAGGACAACTATACACAGTCTAGTACTGAAAAATAAAATTCACTCAAGTAGAGTTGGTTTCTTGGGCTGCGAGAAACACCACGGGTTGGGCTAGCTCTAATGTCATTTTGTGGTTGAGACTATTCCCCACTTTCAGTAGGAAGTGACATTCAATTGGAGACATTACATCTTGCTTATCTTCAGAATTGCCCCCACGTGTGTTGCCGGTTAATGGGGTGTGAATTTACAGTGCTTTTCTGCTCGATGATCACTTCCGGATGAATCCCCCGCGGCAGCTCTGAACAATCATAATTATTATTTGCAAACCCCTCCCGTGTAGCTCTAAAATTCCGCTTTTGCCAAGGCCTACCTTCGATATATAAACCTGTACCGGGTTTAGGATCTCATCCGCCATGATTCTCCAGTTGCCAAGTCCAAGGCCAGCTATAGGGTAGCACGCGCCGTAGCTGGGATCCCAACAAACTCCAAAAACATCCAATCAGCATGTGGGGCCCCGGCTTTGGCAATCTTAAATGTCGTCACTTGGGTGGATACAAGGAAAAGCACCTGACTGCTTTCTCGATTCTGCCTCGCCAATTCTCGCGGCATTTTAGGCGTACCGTAGATACGCGAACATGTCCTTTTTGTCTATCTCTCCTTAAAATGACAAACATTGCGCGTAATTATCCACATTTGGCCCTCAACATGTACTCAAGCTGTGTCGACCCTGGGCAATTTGGTGGAGTAGCTAATTATTTCCAGCTTTTCCCCGCTACATAAATTGCAAGCCGGGGAAGTTAAGCGAAATTGGGCACAAGGAAACACATGGGTCTGCTCTGGGTTTCTCGTTTCTCGCCTCTGATAGATATCCGAAGTAGAATATCTCTTCACTACACAGGGCCCTGACCATGCCGATTTGCAATTCATTCTGGCGCCGCTGGTTCTTCCCGAACTTTGCATCCGAGCAACATGCCACGTGGTTTCGCCACTGGTGGGTAGCATCGCGTCACTCGTTGGATTGGAGACCTGTTCAGGGGAAAGCTCAAGGTGGTCCACAGCCGACTTGGCGCGGAATCGCGGACCCGACATGCGAGAGTGTTTCATTCTAAAACAAACTCAAAAATGTGAATGAATTTGAACAATGTTTCCGTTTCATTTCCTATTTAACCTTGTTCCCGCCCCCGAAATTGACCAACGCTGCTCTATGTGAACCCGAGCTGCTGCCCTTGTTGTCCTGTCTTTTCTGATGGAGAGCAGTATCACTCGAATATGCTCTCAAACGGACCTTCAAATGGGAAAAAGTATTGTATTGGTTAGTATGCATCTGTACAGAGACACGTTGGACCAAAACCTTGCTGCAACCTAAACGCGTCACTTGATGCAATAGCCATCTGGTTGGTTCGGCGAACCGTGTGAAACGAAACATGAGATGATGGTAACCTAAACATGTGTGCAATCTTGATCTTGCCATAATTTAACCACGATTATTAGTCACTGTTGTTTCAGATTGGCGCTAGGCTTTATTGTTGGTAGTCTGAACTTAATCCCATAGATGGACCAAATCATCACAAACCGACAAATGTACAGACCACACGCTTTGCTTGTGTAATTGCAGACGTTTCATAATAAGATTGAATAAATTTTCTTCCGAGATGCATTCTTATGGAACAGAAGAACGCTTGCTTCCTCAAAGTGTGGTGGCTCAAGGCGCAGCAGCAAGAACCGAACAGACCAATAGGGTTCGTTGTGGAGATAGCTGGAAATGAAAAGCTTCTGCCAAGGTTAATCTTAGCAATCGCCCACATTCCACTCATCATTTGTCACGAACGGCACGGAGTTTAGCGGCCCCTTTCCTTGCTGCGGCAAGAAATGAGACCGTTTCCCTTTCGTAAGCAGCCCTGCCACACATAAGTTTAGGAGATCCGCCGGAGATGAGTTCCTAACTCAGTTTTTTTCTCCATTTTCTCGATTCTTCTAGAGGTGTTCTACCTCAGATTTTGGATATTGCCATGGCGTTTCCGATGATGGGCCTCCGATCGATGGATCCTCACGATGCAATGGAGCTCATGCTGCTCGCGAACCCTGCCGTAAATCAAGCACGGGTTTTAGAACTTGCCGCAGGCGGCCAAAATGCTCAATGGGTCGTCGCAGTTGCTTTTACAGAGTCTGTATATGAAGAGCAATCAGAATCGTCGGAGCTTGTCAATGGACTCAAAGACAACCTGACGCGGACCATCCAATCTATATACGAAAACATCACGATACCCACAAAATGGTTTCTTGTCAAGGATTTTCCAATGGGGAAAGATGACTCGATTGATGATGAGGAACTGCGGCGTTTGGTAATCAGAGAAGGCAGCGATGAGGACGGCGATGGCGCGAAAAGTCTGGAACCTCCCATGACACCGATTAGCCTCAAAACTCCAGGACCTATGGACACGTTTCCCATCTTGGGCTCGCCGACCACGAAGGAATCGATACGAAAGATGATTCAATTTCCGCATTTCACGCATCCTTCAATCACCAGGGCCACAATTCTCCAGGCCGCTTGGGCCATGGTTATTTCAAAACACCAGAATACGAAGGATGTTCTCTTCAGTCTTGCCAGCAACGCGTTAGATCGCGATGCGTCGGCCTATGGCATCAAAGGGTTGCCCGCCCCAATCACTTTGACTATTCCAATGCAAATCCGCCTAAATGAGCAGCTGCCCATTTCAACCTTTCTACTTCAAGTAAAGCAAAATGCATCCAAACCAGCCACTCACAAATATCTGAATCATCGAAAACCCTCAAAAAAGAACCCACGCATAGACGAAAAAGATCAACTTGCCAGCTTGCTAGTTATACCACCGACTCGGCACAAAAATACAGACCAAGAAGATACGCCACTAGCAGCTGAACAATACACCCAGGTGGAAGACCGACTTCTAGACTGCTGCGACAGATATGACGTGGCGCTTCAAGCCACCACACTGAATAATCACGTCGATCTGATACTCGCCTTCAACATGGGGTCCATCTCGCAGGATAGCGCCATTGCATTAATCGAGAGCTATGACGCTACTGTACATCAACTAGTTAAACGCCTGCAGGCGGCGCATTGGCTGTATCGAGTAAGCTGGAAATGAACCATGTTAATAAATACCCTTACATGAGGACATGTCTGTCACGACAGGGAAAATAATTTATAATACAACACAACCATACTTTGAATTCCACCATGAGACGTTTCTTGGTTGCCATTAAGAAGTTTAGCGAGTCTTGGAGGAAATCTCGAGTATTCTGAGAAACCATATGAAACCACAGATAATATTACAACCCAAATTGCAAATTCCTTTTGTCGTGTCTAATAAAAGGCATTTTTAGCACTACCAGCCCTACAATTCAGCGCGAGTACGCCAAACTTTTGAGCTTTCAGGGTAGCCACACCTTTAGCCAAGCCACTGCAGCGTGAGCTTCTGTTAGTTAGTGATGCGCTTTTTTCGCGCACAGCATACTTGATGTTTTGGTCTAGGCTCTTGCACTCGAACTATTTTCAACCAAGTAAAACAAGTTGCTTTTGATACTAACTTCCAAAGGTGTGTGTCATTGCGGAATGGCTTAAACAGGGAACCCATCATGTCAATTTCGCATCTCTACCTCACATCAAACCTCAACACCCGGAGTCACCTGAATCACATACATCGGGCCGAATAGAATGTGAAAGGCAATAGAAGCCTCTGTTAGTCTGGTCCCATGACTGTCTAACCAAAAAAGAAAAAAAAAGAAAAAAATCAACCGTGAAACACAGTGTGATATATTCTATTTACACCGAGACCTAAAGTAAATAACTAGCTCACGCTGCCGATGAGGTCTGGTGGCAGTCACACTACACGTCAACTACGCAACATGATTACCATTCAAATACAGCATACAGCGACTGCCCAGCCTTCCAGCTAGCTCATCATACCAACACCAAGGTTTAGAGGTTTAGAGGTTTAGATAGCAGGTTTTTTTCAATTCATCATTTCGATTTAACTTGGAGGCTTCCTTTTGAGCCATCTCCTTATTGTACGGACCTTGTGCTACCCTGTGATTGATTCCACTGCTGGCTTTGTAGCCGTTATTTTGTTTATTCCAGAATCTGACGTCTCTTATCGAAAACGCTGGACCTTTTCACATCATCATATCTTGAGATGAAGTAACTGAACGTGACAATTGGGAAGTACCGAATATGATTGACTTTCATTTTTTTTTCTTTTCAAGGATTTCTGTTAGCGGTGGAACTTGAGGTTCGCAACTTTGGATCCACAAACTAGAGCCCATGCGTCACAACCTCTTCCACCATTTGCAAATGCTCCTGGCGATAGCTTCACGCCAGTCCGCATGCCGATACGGCCGACGTTCACGTAGAACCCCGCTTAGATAATAAATTAGGCTTTGAGCTTCTTTTTGGTTCAGAACCTAATATCAGCAGGGTCCGCTCTCTATAAGGTGCTATCCCCACATGGCAGGAAGAAGCAGATGCAGTGCAGATCCTACCCTACAGCCCTTGCATGCCCACCAGCCCTAATATTCAGAACAAATTATGAACAAAATCTGGAAAGCCAAGCAGTAATTGAAAAAGAAACCGGATTCTTGATTGGTAATACTAGCGGTATTGAACAGTCACTAGGGGTTATCTTCTCAGGATACCGTAAAAGGTCCACCGACTATGACGTATCATGAATTTGGGACGCACGTATCCGATAAAATCATTGAAGTCCTGCCTAATAGATTTCTTTTAACGTAATGTATCATCTTTTTATCTATGGAATGCCACTCATCGATGTCATTGCATCGTGTAATACTAAAAATCGCTAAAAATCGTGCATCAACGCTGCAAATATCCGCCCTTTCCTGTAACCCGCCAATATTCGCCATGCAACATTGTCTGTCCTTCTCTAAATCCGAGAAAGCTGTTTTTTCTTCTTCACAAATTACCACCGAACAAACTTGGTACCATTATCCGCGGTACTAATCTGTTTCTCGCCCAACGCCGTCTTGACCAGCCCCAGGCTCAGCGTATACATCTTCTCCATGCTGTCAAACACCCCCTGGCTGTAGAAAATAAAGGCAAGGTTGTTCATACTGGCTAGTATGGTCGTCGTGTCCTTTCCCAAAACGTCCTGCATCATGCTAAACGCCTGTTTATGCATTTGCTCTAGTTTGTCTTGTGTATCTTGGCTCGGAAACAAGGGTGTGCCGGATACGCCGGAGCAGTGCTGCTTTCCGGATACTTTCTCAATCAGCTTGATGGCGTACCGGTTCATCTGCACCACTTCGTCGTATTTTCCCTGGCTGTAAAGGAAAAATGCCAAGTAATTCATGCTAGCGAGCGTCGCGGCATTGTCTTTGCCCAGGAGCTCCTCCGTGAGCTTGAGGATCTGGCGGTGCATCTGCTCTGCTTCCGTGTGCTTCCCTTGGAGGTGAAGCAGAAGCGATAGGTCATTTCGGATCCTCAGTGTCTCGGGATGCTCTCCTCCCAGTATGTCGGTGCTTATCTTCAGAGCGCGTCGTGATATCTGCTCCGACTCTTCGTATTTTCCTTGGCTGAACAGGATGTATGCAAGGAGATTCAAACTTGAGAAAACGTCGGGGTGATTCGGACCCAGTGTTTTCTCTTGTAGCTGAACAGTTTGTCGATGGACCTGCTCAGCCTCCTCAAACTTGCCTTGGTTGGCAAGCGCATCCGTCAAACCACACATATTATCAAGAATCCTCGGGTTATCTATGCCGAAGATGGTTTCTTCAATCGGTAGCGTTTGTCGGTACAGCTGCTCTGCCTCTTCGTACTCCCATCTCCGCGAGAGTGCGTTTGCAAGGTTGAGCATGCAGTCGAGCGTCGACTGGTTATTCTCACCGAAGACTTTCTGGCTCCTCTTTAGGGCCTCCCTGTGCATCTCCACCTCCTCATTAACCATCCTGAGGCAGCCGACAATCAGTCCCAGAGTGGTCAGAGCGGAAATGGTGTGCGGGCTCTCTTTGCCCAGAACCTTTTCCATCAGCTCGACCGTTGGACGGTGGAGGGACTCTGCCTCCTGCAGCTTGCCCGTCCTCAATAGAGTCAGGGCGAGGTTGCTGATGATGAGGAGAGTATCAGGGTGCTCGCGTCCATAGGCCTTGTCCGCTAGGCTAAGCGCATCGCGAGAAAAGTGCTCTGCCTGCTGGTACTTCTTTTGGCGTCGGAGTGTGCGCTCAAGGCGGACGATAATTTGCAGCAAGGCAGGGTGTTCCTTTCCGAGAGAAGCAGTACTCAATTCAAGAAGTTGCCGCAGCATCAGCTCAGCTTCGTGGTATTTGCCCTGTTCATCTAGAACATTGCTCAACTCGAGCAGCAAATGACCCTGCGACACCTTTTCGTCGGCGCTTTCTCTGTGCTGCAAGGCCGCCTGGGTGTGAGATAAATATTTCATCCAAAGCTCTTTATTGCTCGACCATGGCACGGGAAGCTTGCGGGCAAGCTCGTTCATCACAATAGTGACCCAGCGGTTCCATTGACCCTTTTGCTTCAGCCAGTTGCGCATCGATAGCTGAACTAGTCTGTGGATGTCGAATGATTCCGAGTCAACGCGCTCGGAAATGAATGCGTACTCCTTCAAAGTCGTGATTGCTCCGTCTCTCATCAAGTCATTATTTGCCGATGGCAGCATCGAAACGGGAATGTCGTTATTGGCAATCAAGCACATGAAGCTCAAGTAAGAAGTAGCAAGGTTGCTTGTGCGGAGGATGTGGTTGAATGAGATGAGCCAAGTGGTGCGGATTGGGTTTTTGAAGCTTGCGCAGCGCCCTGGGTCTTCGAAATCCTTTTCGGGCGACCCAATCAGCTTGGTATCGCTGGACCGGCAGCGGTCGAGATACTCAGCGGTCGACATCTCCGTCTTGACCATGAATGCTGTGGCTTGTCTAATAGCCAGAGGCAAATCAGCCAAAAACTCAAGCAACTCATTCGTTGCTTCTGTATCGTGTGTTTGAATTTCTCCCAGGCCCGCGTGCAGCATCGCAGAGGCCTCATCCCTGGTCATTTGATGTGTGAAGAGAATGTTGCTTTGAGGAATCTTCATCCTGACAGCGACTTCGTGCGTTTTTGTTGTGAGTAGGATGGAGCCCTTTCCACTGACAGGGAGGTAGTCGGTCAGTGCTGTAATGTCGGGCTGGCCAAACAGGAGGTCCACATCATCTGCGTTGTCGATGATGAGAAGCCAGCTGCCAGTGTGTGTAGATAGAGCTGACTTGACAAGAGCCTTCACATCCGCCCTGTCCTCGTCGATTCCCTCCACCATAAGCCGTCGACCAATATCTCGGTAGGCGTTCTCGAAAGTCGCCACATCATCGGCAGGGACCCAAAACACGGAGCATTCCGGGTTTTCGTAGCGAATCTGGTATGCAGCCTCTAGGGCGATCTGCGTCTTGCCCATTCCACCTGGACCTTCCAGCACTGTTTTTCGGTAGTTGTCGACGTCGGGTGTGGGTGTGATCATGTCGATGAGTTGTTCTAGCGTGGATTCTCGGCCAATGAATTCGTCGTTGCGTTCAAGGGGAACAAGGAAGTGTCCCGGCATCGAAGTCTTCTCGAAAACATGTTCGGTAGGCGTGACAGGTGGCATCGGGAATCGCTCCAGCAAGGCCTTGAGGGTGGAGGCTGATGTGGCTGCTGCATAGTCTTGCCACTCATCGTTCTTGTGGCAGTCGGCGCAGTCGGATACACCTTTGACAACCACGCAAGGCAAATCCTCCGAAATACCGGAGCCTTCTGATTCAAGGGCAATAGTACCCTCGGGCTTGGCAATCATGTCGCGATGCTGGCCCGGCTCGATGGTGGTGCTGCCGGAGCCGACGGGCCCAATGTGGATAGCCATCTCCGGAGTTTCGTCGAGGTGGGCTGCTTGTTCCGAGTCGAGTCGCTTTCTGGGAACCGTGCGCTGCTCATCACACCCCAAGTCACTGCAAGTGGAATGTAGAGCGCTGTCGCAGGCCTGCTCGGGGCCGCAGTCGCTTTCGTTGCAGTCGCAGAGGTCGGACGCACTGTGCCTGTGGCGATAGCTTGGCTCGTACAGCTCGTCCTGGGCCGTTCCGGGATATTCGTATCGAGATTCGCCGTCTTGCTGGGCCGCCTTTGTGTGTAGCTGCCCAAGAAGCTCAGCCGACCTGTTGCAGATCCAGCTCTGGCCATCGGTCGTTTCAAAAGTGTCGAGGTACGTCTGGATGCTCTTCGGGGGCACAAAGTGCGTCGTTTCCAAGCAATCATTGGGCTCGAAAATGTCTGGATACTCGGCGCCAAAGTCGTATTGGACGATGGCGCTGCTCACCACCACGTCACCCAGCAGCATTTCGTCGGCAGCTGTTTGAGGGACCCCGCTGCAGATACCAGCTAGAAATGCGAGTCGAAGGTGCGGATAGGCTGAGCGAATGGAGGCGCTGCCGTGCGTGCAACGCTAGCTTTGCCAGTGTCGGGGAGCTGGACCAGGATCACGTTGTGACGGCCAATGCGACCATGTCGATGTGTGTGGGGAAGCTTGTGGTCATGCCAGACCTGGTCGAGGACGAGGGCAGTGGCGTCGAACTCTAGTGGTAACGCGCAGGAGATGGCGATTTCGGGTTGTTGTTTTGGGCGTGGTTGTGCCGTCGACTACCGGTAGAGTAGGAAGGCCGGGTTCACGATGGTGTCGTCTGGCGGGTTGGCGCGGAGGACTCAAGCGACGGCGCATCCGTCTGTGGGGTCGAGCATCGAGTATCGAACAGACCAAGCGTTGGTGTGTCTTCGGGCGTGTGCATGCTTCCAGCCAACTTATTACTCGCGAGCACCGCTGGATCGACATCCACGGCCCGGCGCAATAAGTACTGGAAGCCATCGCCAGGCCGGCCACGCAGCCCGACCTGTCAGGTCCGGCCCAGCCACGTCACGGCGAGCGGTGAACACATGCACCCAATGGCTGCATCTACTGGCCCGGCCACAGCCAATAACTTGCACAGCTTTGGCCCGGGTGTCCTTTCAACCACAGTCTATTCCATCCCTGGCCGCCCAAACAGGCCATCGGGCGCCCTGTTCGTCGTTGTCTTATGCCGTGCGAAGGGTGCCCAACCGCATAGTGTACCCAACGCTGGCCCCCAAGTGGGCTCGCCCGCCTCAGCATCAATGAGTCGCTGGTGATGCTCACCAATTTGCCTCTAAAGCACGTCGCGTTTCCTTCTTCGGACACAGACGCGTCTGTTTTTCCTAAATTGCTTGCATCGCGCCGGCGGTGTGCAGCCTCTTTTTTTTCGTGCCATTTTTTCTTTTTCTTTTTCTTTTTCTGTTTCTATTTTATTGACATGGCTACGTGGGCAGCGCCCGACTGGAGGTCCACTTTTCCCGCTCGCGAGATTTTGATCCACCGCACACATCAATCAATGCATGCCAGAATAAAACGGCATGACCACTAATCTGGCAAATGAATCAATCCAAAACACGCCGTGTTAAAAAAAAGGAATTTGGCTGGAGAAGGCAAATTTCGCGTAATTCAGCCGTCCAAGGAAAAAAAGCATGTATAAAAAAAAAAACTATAGGGAGGTTGTAGCCATGAATTATGCTGCATGCTTTGGGATAGTCAGCGTTGCATTGAAATATACGTCGCATGCATTGAGAGTGGTGCCGTTCATCGGCCCAAGTGCCAAGAGTCGATATGACTTGTCCGAGTGAGCAACATCATCTGCCAGGCTCAACCCTTCCAAAAGGAAGTGCGAACCCTTGTCTTGGATGGCAGCCTAAAAATCCGCCATAGTGAGTAATTCCACCCGACTTTTTTTTTTCCCGAATAGATTTCTCCATTTTCTATTTCAGGAGGAAAGCCGAATGCTACTGAAGAACCGCCTCACTCACACACTTGGTTTCCTTCCCGCAATCGGTAAAAATGTCACGTCCAATTCATTTAGCGACGCCGATTAGGTTCTCGCATGGCACATTCGACTAAGATAGCCCCGTCCGGTTCTTTAGCCTCAGCGGCAGCTCCCGTCGGCGATGCGATCCCCTTTTGGTAAAGCCGCCCTCTTGTTCAAGATCCACCTCACTCAGAAGTCACATTCATGGGATTCTATTCCTTGTAAAAGCAATGAAACGACCACAGAGTAATGTCAGTTTCTATACAGGCTGCAAAATTTCTTCACTTGTCTACTCAGCGAGTTATTGTGCATGTATCATCTCGAATCTGGCCAATATTGCTTTCGGAAAACAAATGCTTTTACTATTATCTATAATTTGTTCGCAGTTTCCTTGGATCTAAGGATGCTCTTCAGGTTCGGTTTCTATTTCTATTCTATATATCCAAAGGTGTCTTGGAACATCATGATACAAGACTGGCGCAGAAAGATCGTGGTAACAAAAAATGAAGGGCATGGGGAAGGATTACATAACGGGGTCTCTGTACCGCGTGACATTTGGTTTGGAATTCTATGTCGACCTGGATTCTAGGATCTCTTGGATGACTCAATCATTACTATGTACGGCATACACCAACGCATTCAGGCCTATTTCGTCTGTTGCATCCAAATCAACGCTTTCTGCTTCGTCCAGCAACCTCACAACAGATGCGTCCCGACTACTTGCCGCCCATATCAAGGGCGTTCGGTCTGATCCGCTTTTAGAGTTGACGTCAACCTTCTGCGTCGCCAGTAAATGCTCTACGACTTTTTCGTGACTATTTTCACCGGCCAAGGCTAGAGTTGTGCAGTCATTTTCGTCTTTTGCATCTATCTCAATGCCAGAAACATTAATGACGAATCTGACTTCGAAGCAGAGTACGCCAAGATCTTTGGCCAACTTTGCTCGAGTGCCACCATCTTTAACAACTTGATTACCGGAGGCAATTCCTGCGCAATGAATTTCGGGATAATTGTTTTGTCGTGGGTATCGAGTCACAACTTGCTCCCACCACGGTCCTTCAAAGTATCTGTTGACGTAATGCGGTTATATGTGCTCCGGAATAGTTGATCTAGAAGACCAGGATAGCGGTACTTGGACATTGATGGATGCCTTTCAAACATATTGGGTATAATTTCAGGAATCTGAGTGGCATTTGCGTCGTGTCTTCCTCTTAAACTAGTACTGTCTATCAGAAGGTTTCCTGATGGCTGAGTTGTTCGACCGGTTGGTTGAAACCGACCACCAGGTATTGTCTTACCAAAGTCGTACTGCAGAACCCCGAGACCAACCACAACATCGCCAAGTCTAATACCAGCTGACTCGGGAACCTCTCCACCGATACCAAGCATAAAGACAACTTTTATGCGGGGGAAGCTGCGGAGCGAGTTGCTTCCCACAATGGCGGCCGTGTTATTACCATGACGCTTCATCGAAAGGCATGCGATAACAACATTATGATCACCTATGCTCCCTAAGGTGTAAGTATTGATGTCATCGCCCTTCTGAGATGGTGGGGCGTGTGGTTCCTCGAGCATGGATTCCGCCATAGCCTTTTCAATGCAGAGCGCGCTGATCCAACCGACGGTCTAGTCATTGTAATTATACCGCGGGAGGCAACTGATATCGTCATGGCTCGGCCGTATCCATTTCGGATAAGCGCTGGATGCCTGCGCGTCATCGCACTGAGGTCTTTTATCAACACCACTGCCGGCCATTTTCGAGATTCGGGCGTGATCAAGGCCCTCCGGGTGTCGTTCCTCGGTTTGGAGCTAGTTCCAGATGCGCACTAGCATCGTGTCTATTCACGTAACTCTCGTTGAAAGGCAGGTGAGTAAAGTTGTGATCCGTTACGGATGGCTATCGCGGCGATGATAGGTAGAAAATACAATCAACGTCGTGAAAAGGTGGGGTGGCGTTCTGCCTTGGAAATAAAAGCCGTCAGTGCTTGCTAAGGGTAAAGGGGGCTTTGAGAGGTAGAGAGTTGAAGACGAAATAGACAAGGAAAAGAGAGTCTTCGTGTTTTCAAGGTATGGCGTATTTAGAAGTGTTAAAAATGAACGGTTCCTCTTTTGTTTTTCTTCAGAAAACTCCACATTTAAATTTAACGTTTCTATAATCCGGGAGCTATCTCACATGAATTGACATGAAATGATAGAACCCATCAAGTAAGCTATCGCAACACGCGTAGATTGATTGGAAAGCGGAAAGTCGCCGCCCGAAGAACCGCAGAAGTTTTCAATCACGAACATAAAAGGCATCGAAGATCTGCTTGGGGACCGAGATCACAATGCATCGCAACGACATTCACACACGCTCTTGACATCGACATCTCCACACAACTCAGGACCATCATCTCCCTCTTACCTATGACACTCTCGTTAGCCCCAACCACAACACAATAGTAAGTACTCTTTAGAGTCCTTAGTCTATAGTACTGATCTTCGAATAGCTTAAAAAGCAATTCGTTGAATTAATTACAAAGAGCTCTAGTATTGCTCTAGGTCTCTAGGGCACTACTAAGGTAATAGATGCTCCAGATAGAGCTTTTGAGATGAGATCTACATAACCCCGCCTTTACATCCCAGTGATCAAAGAAGGGAAGGAGAAGGCTTGGCTGCCTGGGGAGAAGCCGGATACAGCTAGCACCTAGCTAGCCAAAGCAGGTACGGCCTTTCCCGGTCTCTTGGCTTTTTACTAATGGGCATTCCCTAAGTCTAGCCCAGGAGGGACCAGAATCAACTCATCCGTATTCCAGAGAACACGAACTCTGCGCCAAAATCGGTTCCACTTGCTTTCAAGCCAACTGCAAAATTTTCAAGACAGGTCTTAGGGCGGCTGAAAAGACACACTAGTCCAAAACACGGGATGATGCATTGAGTATGCTACTTGAAGAAGCATACCTGTGACAAGCTTTGAGAATTTTGGATATTTCGCGAGGGTTCTCTTCAATAAAGTATCCACTAGCACTGGCAGCCACAAAACCTCTGCAAGGTCTATCCAAGTAGAGCTCCGGGCGCCTCTGTTAATATTCAACACTAATAATGTCGTCGTAGCAGTCGGCCCGCCCAGCCAAAAACGTACCACAGTGGCTGGGCGCATGACTTGAGCCATGTCTTGGACAAATGGTACCGCGGCATTAGAGCCATTCTGAGCCGTGTTTTCTCAGCCACACAGTGGTTTCGCTTGCCGCCTTTTATGGGCCAATGGCTTCTTGCGGCCAATAGTTCTGGTACAGAGGCGCTGTTTTTTGACAAACTACATAGGTGAGAGATGTCTTGTCACACCTTTCTGCATTGATCAACATCACACCGCCAGCAGCCAATTGGCAAAGCTAGACTCAAGTAAGAAAACGGCAACGGAATTCGCGCGTCTGTGGCTCATGAATGCGCTCGTATTTGCATGCACGCTATCACGCCGTGTCTTGGCACAACTTGTCTCAATGATCAAGGGACCCCAAAGCTATTTTGTAAGAGACACGGTAGCGAGGGACAAAGTCGATCAATTCGAATATAAGTGGTCCACCTCCACCATACTTCTCTCGAGTCTCCAGCACCAGTGCACTTCGTCATATTATTCAAATTCGCCTACATCTGCAAAATGGCTCTCCAGTTAATCAAGGGCTTCGTGGACAAGTATGACCCGGAATTCTACGCCCAGGTAGCCATTCTGGCTGAAGAGCGATGCCGCAAGGCACTTGGTGAGAGTGGTATCCCCGCCATCATCACGTCTCGTGCAAAGCGGCCGGATCGTCTCCTTGAGAAGCTGAAGAACCGCAACAAGGAAAAAAATTTCCAAACTGAGGCCGACATCAACAATAGTCTTTATGACCTTGCTGGTGTTCGCATTGCCCTATACTTCCCGAGCCAGCGACGTGAAGTTGAGGTGTTGGTGCAAAATATCTTCGCCAATGTCAACGTCAAGAAATTGTCTGGCCATACATGCGACTCAACCCTGACTGAGGAGGATGGCCAGTATCGCAATGAGTTTGCCGGATACAGAGCAACGCATCTGCGTCTTGAGCTCGGACCTGATCGTCTGTCGGAGGAGCAAAAGAAGTATGCTACTGCCAAGATTGAGATCCAGGTGGCATCGCTTCTGATGCATGCCTGGTCCGAGGTCGAACATGACCTCGCATACAAGACTCTCAATGGTGCACTATCAGTCGATGAAGTTCGCATGCTAGATGGCATCAATGGCCTTATGCGAACTGGCGAGGTGATGCTTGGACAGCTCAAAGCGTCTATGGAAACCCGTATCGCCAATCAGACGCGTCCCTTTGCTACCCATTTCGAGCTAGGCACCATATTCCAGCAACAGGTCCCTCATGACCCTGAAAACAAGGAATATCGCATAGGGTCGCTGTCATGGTTGCTCTATGTGCTGAAGCAACTCAAGCTTGACAATGCTCGGGCCTTGGGACCAGTTCTTGATGACTGGAAGTCTTCTGAAAAGAATCTGACCAAATACCCCCTTGTTCATTCAGTGATTGGGCATCTCTTCGTGGCGAAGGAAGGTAGCAATGAGCCTTTCTCATCACCTTTACTCCTTCCATCTCTCAATGCAGAGTTCAAGGCCAAAAACAAATCCGAGGTCGAGCAGTTGAAAGTCTTGCGGGAAATCTTGGCGTACACCTTCGAGCCTTCTACACTTGGGGACGTGTCAACTCAAGGATACGAGGACCAAATTCGAATTACAGGTGTCTTGAACGTTGATGAAGCTGCCGAGATTACCCGGCATAATGTGGCAGAAGTAAAGGAGGCCGTATTGGCTTTGTGGAACTGGCTTGCAACTCATGAGTCTCCCGAAGCCCAATTAGCTCTAGCAATTGGCCGCTCGAGGAAGAGCAAGCGTTACTGGCGAAAGTGACCTGGTAGAATATTATAAGGTTAATTGATAATTTCTTTACGATATCTGTCGCGAAATATTGTATTATGTTGGTTTAACAGTAAGGTATTCCAATTAGTGAGCATACTTGGACCGAACGGCTTTGGCGCCAATCACGAAGTCGACGAGAAAGTTTACGTCTGCACACACAGCCCTCAACGTTCCTTTACTCGCTGCATGGTCTCATTACTCGTTTGTATCTGCTCAAGCCATCACAGATTGCTTTAATTCCCATCTACTGTGAATTTCTCTGGTATTTAGTTCTGAGATGACATTTACACAGCTCACTCTTGTAGCGTATACTTAACGAATTGAACGCTCTCGCATTACTTTTTCCTTTGGTGAGGGCCCAGCAAAGAAGATTCGTGAAGCACTCGACTCACGATTGCATCGCATTTTTATTGGCGAGTCTCATTTTTTTCTTCCACACTCCCGTAAGTATAGCACTCAATGGTCTCCAACAACGCCAATTGAACACTTGACCGATGTCTGCTCTTGGGTCAGCAACCAACCAGAAATACCAGAAAGCGTTTTTTGTGGCAACTGACCTATCCCTCATTTCTCGACTCATTTCCGAAATACATTGGATCTTCGCCATGGTTCATTGGATATTTGGATGCGTTGGCGGTTGTCCACAAGTTCTCTATCTAATTTCTTGTGCACCCCCTTTTCAGATTTCACCCTCTCCTATCACTCATTTGGTTACAATCTTGTGCAGATACAATGCATTCGCACATCTTACTTCGCTTGGCACTCGGCCTTGCAGGTGTCAATACTATCCATGGAAAACCACTTTGCAGGCTCCTGACGTCCTCATGTAGGTCAATGAACAATGGAAGTCAGAGCGGGTACTAACGCCAACGGCAGCGACATATGAGGTCTTGCGGGAGGCCACCTCAGCCATCCGAGTGGCAAGCCAATTTTCGACCATCATCTTAAGCACCACACCTTCGACTACGGATGTATCAACTCTCGACTCGTCCGTTGAGACATCTGCCCCCAAGGTATCAACCACTGAAAAGTCGAATGTGGGAGCCTCGACTATTGAGACCCCAACTATTGAGACTGATATTTCAGTATCAACAACCGAATTGTCAATCCTTGGGCCTTCAACCATTAAAGTGTCGACCACAGAATATTCTGCAACAGAGGCTTCAGTTGCCTCAACAACTGAGACCGGATCACACTCACAAGTGTGCACTGTAATGATGTTTTTGGAGCGTCCGTACGAGAGGCCTAAAACGTGCCCAGGCTAACAGAGTTATTTCCAGACACTTATATACAGAGGAAATCTTCATATATACTATGATTACAGAATGCAGTACGATGATGTTGGGGGGAAACAGACACACATTGGAACCTGTGTCTAGTTGGCCTAACCTTTCCAAATAAACACATTTATCGAAAATTTCCAGTTTGCTCCCTCTCTCATTCTAGAAGTGCCGTGAAATGAAGGGAAAAGAGGTAAAAAAAAATAAAAATTGAAAGAATAGAAGTCGTTATTAATATTAATCTAAGAAGTAACAACAACGGACAGTCGCGACTACACTCAAGTGAAAGCAAGAGCTTACCCTGGAGACCAGCTCCACCAAACCCATGTTCGCGTTAGCCCCCATCGAGAGATTCAAGGTACGTTCAAATTAAATGTTGAAAAACGACATTGTTTTTTTGTTCTATATTTTCTCCTCGACAACTCTGTACGACCTAGGTAAAGGAAACAGTTGGTTTCACAATCATTGCGGGATATGGATTGCCTGCCGGGAGACACAGTCTCCGAGTCGTAGACAAGACTGTTAGAGCACAGTAAGCACCTCTATGATAGATTTCCCAGTCGAATTGTGCACGTTCAGTCGCGGTTTATGATGACATAGCGCTATGATTCTGTTCAGGTGACAAATTGATGGCATTCTCCAGATCAGATACGGTTTCCGTGACTCCATTAGTCTTAGCACACTATGAACGATAGCTTAGTCTTATTGGAGGAGACTCTGGGATGCCCCACTCGGCTTGATGAACCGACTTGTACTGGTTACGCATCCCGAGTTCTCTGGAATCTCGTTCTTACCGAGCTGCTGACAATTGTTCTATTGGCTAGATCGTCGACCTGTCCCGTCTTCCTCGCACAAGATTATCTGCCCGGGCACGGAGCTTTATCAGAAATCAGCGGCAATCATTAACTCCTTAATCAAAATTTAGTCCCTAGATCGGACCCCTCGCTGTGCCAAATCGTCATCTATAAAGTATGGTGCCTGATACGATGCGTAAAAATACACAACCCTCCTGGGCTGGAGTGATAAAATGCCCGTTAGTGAAGAATCAAGAGGCCTGGAAAGGTTGTACTTACTTTGGCTGGCTAGGAACTAGCCTTGCTGGGCTTGGCCTTATTGGGCTTGGCCTTATCAGCCCTGGTATTATCAGCCTTGGTATTATCGACCTTGGTATTATTGGCCCCGGCTTTATTAGGCCCAGCTATGCCTTTTATTGATGAGAGACCTAAAGCAAGGCCTCTAATGGCTATAGCTGCTACTTGCTTCCTAGTTTCTTTGCAAAATTTAATTGCTATAAGTTCTATGCCTTATTATATACCCTTTAAGATAAAATTTCTAAGGCATTGCATTATCTATAAAAGGGTTAATAAAGAGGCATAAAGGGCTATAGAAATTACTTATGATTGCAATAGGGCGCATTAGTTATCAGAGAAGTCTGTAGATGCGGGTGGGTGTTGCGTGTGTAGACGTGGATTGAGACAAGCGCGTGGATGGTTGTGATCTTGGTCTTCAAGGTCTTCAATCCCTTTTATCTTCGCAATTGAAAACCTCTATGGTTTTTCGGGCAGCGACTTTTCGCTTCCATCGCAAGGCATCTCCATTAATGCTTTTCCAATGCATGGTCGCGAGTCATAGACATCAAGGTCTTGCTAGAACCCTTACGGTCATGAGCAGAGTCTGAGTCTCTTTGGAAGTCGTGGTTGTAGACTTGCCTAGTCTTTTGGTATTATTCAGCCCAAGGGCATTATCCATGGGCCTTAAATCCTGTTGCGGGCTTGTAGTTATATTTAGTCTTCTAATCTGTTTGGGCGCGGGGTTCATGACCTAGATGGAGTCTACTCTGAGGTATAGCCAATATAGACTTTAGGCGAACCAAGAGTTACGAACCTCAGCATACTTACTTTACCAACCCTTTACCCAAGACTATTCCTATTGACAGTAGTAGAGTCCATAACAAATCTTTTCCAAAGTACTATCAAAGTTACATTCAATTACTGTATCTCAAGGTACAAGGGATTGCCTTCTCTATTGGTCTCATTAATGCTCTGCATTGAATTTTATTATCAAGATTGATAGAAATAATCAACTCGGTAAAAATACACAAATAACCCTGGAACCTCGCTTCTTCACAGCAGACCTCCTGTGGATTTCGCCCTGCTCCTTACATAGAGCTTATCTAGCTGACTCAATTCAAGATGGCGTTGCCGGGGCCAATTCTCTACTACGTCGGACCAAACAAGACAATTCCCAACTCTCCAAAGCCACTTCTCCATTACAAAGGAGGCTTTCTCAAGGACGGAAAAGTAGATATCACCAGTGCCTATAATGCGTTTAGAAACCATGGATGGGAAATTCACTGGGTGACTCGATATGGTCGAACCCAAGGAATACACTGCCATAGCGCCTCTCATGAGGCCATGGTTGTTGTTTCAGGTCCAGGCAAAATCTGTTGGGGAAGGGCAGACCTAACCGACGACGGAAAAAGCCACAAACCTGGAGACGTGCACGATGGCTTAGATATTAATATCGACATTGGCGACCTTTTCGTGATCCCCGCGGGCATCGCACAAAAAAATTATAACCCTCAGGCCATAGATAGAGAATTTGGGTGTTTGACGGGAGAAGCAAGAGGAATCGAATTAGACGACCCAAGAAAAACAATTGCGGAGCTGCCTTTAACTAGTTTCATGATGATGGGAGCATATCCTGTGGGCTGTAGTTGGGACTGGGGCGAGGGAGGTGATTATCTTGGTCAGTTTGAGCAAATTTGGAGTACGAAAAACCCAGATCAAGATCCTGTTGTTGTTCATAACGGCGGTACCAACAAGTACTGGAAAGGACACCAGGAATCGAGGAACGCAGAGCAACAGCCAGGAGGTCGAGGCAAGCTTTAAAGATTACGGCATCTGTAAAAAGCTTAGAAGGATGCTTTGGGTCGCAAGCAACAAAAGGGAAGAGATATATCCACACGCATCTAGGACTAAATTCCGAGTGACGCAAGATGGCTGATCTTCATTAATTCTGACTATGAAGAGGAAATAATTGAAAGTTTTTAGAAGCCGACTGACATAATGATTCAACTGGTGAACAGATGGGAGAATTCAATTTAGGGTTATTTCACATGTGCGGAGCTTCCCCTCCGACCGAACTCCCGGGACAGATAAGCCCTTGGTCAATTTTGCGCTAGCCGGCAGCCTAGAGAGCCCAATCTGAAGTAAGATGATCACCTGGCGCACGAGGTGAGTTTAGGTTTAGTAGTTGGAGGACTACTCGATCCGGGTCACGCTAGACGCTGAGTCCTGCCATCCATCCAGGGCTGGGTCCAATCCAATCCGCCTCAATTCAATCACAATTTAATTAATTTAAGCCGCCAAAAATAAAGTTCAATTTAATCTAAATTAAATAATATAATTAATTAATTTAATTAAATTATTTATGATTTTTTTTTTAATTTTTAAGCTTATTTAAAAGGTAATTTTTATTTTTAAAGTTTCTTAATTTTATAATATATATTTACTTTATAGAAAAAATTCTATTAATTAATTACCTAATAGGGAATAATACTTTTAATATATAATCTTTAAATCATAATATTAACTTAGTTTTTTCTTTTTAATATAAAACTATATATATTAGTTTCTTTTTTAATATATTAAAATATAATTATTTAAGCTTATTTTTA